>JAEBDU010000001.1:6598070-6887027 GCA_016802625.1 Heliconius numata | reverse complement strand
GCTATTTTTTTGTTTCACCGGCGACGTTATTCTTGTGAGCATAATCCTTTCTGCTTAGGTTCAGCTTTACAAATTATACCTTCAAGTTGAAGAATTACTTACATCCTGAAAACTTCACACTTTTTTCACATTTAACATGATAGGCCTAGTGTTAAAACTAATCGTTTAACACTTTTCTACTTCACACAAATAAAAAATAGTAGTACTATTTTATAATTTTGCATTTTTTTAGTTTTACTCTACATACAGCACATAGCAGGATAGGCAAATGGAACCTGGGAACCTAGTGTTAACACACTCTGTTCCATTAAGACACTTGCGTTTCCCATTTCCCGCCTAATTCTAGAGGTATTGAGTAGCAAAACTCAACGCCCCGCTTTGCCTTGATACCAGAGCGAACAAATGAAAATGATAAATATTTAATTTCCTCCAGTAGGAGTCGATCGCGACAGGTTGTGGATTTGATTAGACGCAAAATGAGGAACTGAGTGTCTTAACACTAAGTTCTCTCTGCCTACTGTGCTGTGTGTAATCGCGTAAAGTTTAAAAAAGCAAACCCTTATCCTGATTATTTCACACATCAGGTTAATCAGAGAGTTTTGGCTGTGTTGAGAGATTACATTATAACTACATTTTAAATTTACCTTTACTCTACGTAATGAAAACTCAGTTAGTTCTTTACAGAAAAGAAAAGTGGCTTTTAAGAATATTTATTACCATATAATAAATACAATATTGTATATAAAACAGTAGTGAAAATATTTTAATTCTCTCAATTGAATAAAAGAATATTTAAAACTATACAACTATTTCAAGTACTTCTGACCCACAAAAGTTTCTACAGCGTGTTCAAAGAAAAGTTTAATGGGAGGAGCTTATTTGCGCACGCGTAGAACAATCGCTGAAGAAATGCTTGCCATCGTCGACAACTCCACCGTAGAGGCAGTTGCCGCGGACCCTTGGCACAATGCGGACGCATCCGGTGCATTGCATAGCTTAGTTGTGAACTACACGTAACATATATATATAAATAATAGCTAAAACATATAAATACACTTGTCGATAAGTTATCTCACTTTAGAAGTTAAAAAAAAGTTTTTTCAAAAGTTTTTGGAAAACTTTTTAATTGGTGGAAATTCGTCTCTAGGTAATTTGGAATGTTTTTAGTCAATTTAAAGTTATTTATAAATTTCAGCTCATATTAATACTAAAAAAAATTGGATATATAAAAAAATATAACGACGCGATAAATATCGATGCTTGTTCACACTTATAATAACAAGTATAACAATTTAAATAAATTATTCCTTATACTAATTGATTTCATAATAAAAACTTTTTAAACTATACAATATGGACTACAAAGTTACTAAAAATTACGCGTAACAAAATAGGAATCTAAAAAAAATCTAACAAAGATCGCTCGAATGCTCAAACGGCTCAAATGGTTTGAAAATAAATACACGAAAATAACGTACATAGTTTACAAACTAATACTATAAATTAAATTATATGAAAAGTTCGACTCTATTCGTCTCATATATTAGGAAAATACCTAAATAACTTTAGACAAGTAAAGCTTTATGATTAAAAATAGTTTTTGTATGGTTACGATAAATAACATTAAAATTTTCTTTAAACTACTCAAACTATGCGTTAAAAAGTCTGTTAAAAAATAAATTCGTTCGTGTATATTGCGTTTTATTATTATAAAAGTATTTTAAACATAGAAAAGTAAATTATTATTGACATACATATATATATATTATAGAAATATATTAAATACATAATATCAATCGTAAAGCTAGTTCTACGACTAATATTACAATGAACATAAGGAAAACGATCGCTTAAAGGTGATAAGTTGCGATAGATATTTTATAAATAGTCTTGTATTATCGTATTATAATAAATAGGTAATTAAATGAAAATTTTAAAAGAAATATTTTAAGCACGTAAGATATTACAATACAAATAACTTTTCATTTTTGCGAACTTAACTTTCTATTGTTCTAAATTGTACTTAATTCTGAATTTTGTACGGAATCGTCGGTGTGTGTCTGACTCGCCCTTTAGCGGTTTTATTTTTATCTAGACTGTATGACATGTAAATTGTAATTCACCAGCAACATTTTGCAGTCCGATCGTCATTAATGGATAAAAATATTTTATTTTTCTTATTCATTGATATTACATATTTTAACGGAAACTGTAACAAATTTGAATAAAAAATGTACGCCAGATTATCAAATACGCGTTAAACAATACGTAGTTTTTTATTTCAATATTTTTTAGAATAGATTGTACGGATATATTCTTAAAATAATCATGAGATAACTAATAATATATGAGCAATGGAATATTAAAACTATAACTACTTTGAAAGATATTTTGAATATATAGTGCTACTTTTACTTAAAGGGAGTAAGTAATAAAATTAATATGAATGAATGATTATTGCGTTTTAGATTAAAATATTAATAAATAATAATTCATTCCCAAGAGTGGTAATTGAACCCACAACCGTCACGTTATACTCACACACTTGTGGCCCTGCGCCATGACGGTCTCTCAGTTACTGATTTTTCATTTTTTTATAAAGTTATATTGACTCTTTCCTATACATTCCTGATGTAGTATCTGTCAAGAACTTGGTAAAAGTTGTGTTAAAATCTTCAAAGCTCAGTTGTTTTTCCCAAGAAATACGTTTTCTTTAATCCACGAGCAATTTGTGATGTCTTAATGGCTTTTTTCGTCAGCATGTAAGTCCACATCACTTCAAATATCTAATTGCGACTGCATTCAATTCGCGTATAGATGTATATATTTTTAATAAACTAATATATCTAATTTAATATTAGTATTTTTAGACTAATTCTAGTTACTACTCCGCTATGTGTGCTATATAGAAAAATTGTATGATTATACGAATTTTACAAATCAGTGAAGTGATTTTTGTATAGTAAGCACTATCTAGACTTTAAAATTTTACTTTAAATCTTTTTTTTTTTCAAGTACCAGTAATTTAAAAAAAAAATTGACCCTAAAGGGATGAAATGTTGTATGGGGGTTGAAAGTTTGTTTGGAAAAATCTTTAAATCGCCACCGATTTTCATAAAAATTTTAATTCAGACTCCTAAAAATATTTTATTAAACACGTTTCGTGGGTTTTTGAAAATTCGCCCCCTAAACATATTTTATAAATATTCGTATAGTTCAAGCCGGCGAAGCCGCCCAGGTAGTATGTTATATTGTTGTAACAATCGAACAAATATATCATGTTTCTAGAGATTTAAAAAAAAAAAGTCTTATTAAAAACTTATTGTAAGCATATCGAAAAATGTAACAAAATTGTATTTCCATACGGTTATTCAGATTTCATTCACCGTGTCGGCGAGGCGTGTACGGCGAACGCATAGCTTAATTGGCCGGGGCGTTTGTATGACTAATCATAGAAATATGACTTTCAATCTTTCCACATACAATTTGTTTATGTTTTTTTTTTATTTTGGGAACGCAAATAGCACTTATTGCTTACTTACTTTGATTAAAATAATAATTTGGTTCGTGGAAGTAGAAGCTGCGGGCATTTCGCGCTGGTACCTACAACGTTCATTTGAAATTTTAAAAAATAATAATAATGTAGATTTTTACCGTTATTAAAATGTCTATTTATTTGTCATTATTTCTTATATAGTCATATAATCGATTGTCAGTTTACAGATTTTTAGTAGGTTTAGTATAGTTCCATATAACTATCGTAGATATTGAAACAATTATTCATATTTTTTGTAAATGTTAAATAAGTAAATAGATTTAATTAAGATCAAAGAGAAGTATTAAATATATTTATAGTTTTTTTCACATTTAATACTATACTTTTTACCAAAACCTTTTTAATTTTCGTGCATTAAACTTGAAATTTACAGTGTTAGTAATAAAATAATATATAATATATATTTTCACATGATAATGACATATGAAGAAGACACACAGTAAAAGGTCTTAGCCATCCATTAGTGGTGAAGTAAAGCTGACTCTAGTTATGTTGAAGTTAAGAGGTTAACTCCGTACATCTTTTATTTATATAAAATTCGTTTCAGTTTAGTACACAGAGTTTCATTATTTTGTGTTGTGTTCTTATGTTTTATTTCATTTCTTTCCTGTATAGAGCCTTTCATAGTGCAGTATTATATTGCCACTCAAGGGAATGAATTATTCTCATTTTACTTTAAAAATTTAAAATATAATGGAAATTGCATGTATGGAATTAATGTCTATTGAATATAATGCAGGATAGCTGCCAGCTAATGTAATAGATTGTACCATTGATTTTGAAAAGAGCAACTGTTGAGTTTCTTGCCGGCTCTTCTCAGCAGAACTGCCTTCCGAACCGGTGGTAGCTTTTTGTTCATATGTTCATTCGACGATTCAAAAGCGCTTATAATAATTGCCTATTTGAATAAAGAATATTTTGAATTTGAATTTGAATTTTCAGTTCAGTGTTTTGGAACCTAGAGTTGAGACACTCCGTTCTCTACTTTCTGTTCAACTTTCAAGACATTGCGTGTTGAGTGGCTGAAACTGAAAAAATAATTCTCAAACCGATGAAGTTCTGCCACTAGCAAGAAGTTCTCTGTTATGCTAGAATTCTGATTCATATTCTAATAATATTCACGTTATAACTGTGTTCGTAAAACGTGATGGTTCTACGAAAGTTAAACTATCAAATATACATTAACATAATTTGTAAAAGTCAACTATTTTTAACCCCCGACGTAAATGTTATAAAGTTTCTTTAGTAAGTTAACAATATTTTTTGAAAGTTAGTTTCTTTAGTGGAGTTTGATTTTTTTATATGAATATTGCTTGACTAAACGATTTTTAGCTATGTTTAGCAGATATAAACTGATATTATTTGCTGATATTATTTAGCATTTAAATTAAGCTTCTTCTCTACATTGTATACTAATGATAAAGGGATAAATAGTGTAGTATAAAATTGATTTGTGAAAGATTTTTAGGTGTTATAGTTTATGTTTTTTTTTTTAATTTACAGTTTTAATTTTATTAAATACTTAAGTTGAATGATTGAATTAAAATAATAATATTAATAATAACATCTTTCCCCTACAAAGATTCTGATTTCATGGTTTAAATTTAACATCAGGCTCAGATGTACAAGGACTTAAAAATGTCTATTGTACTCTTTTTTTTACAAAAATTGTTCATTTCAAAATTTTCTGCTACAAAGTCGTTTATTTAATATTAAAAGTACGTTTTCCTCATAGTCAATTTTATTTAGAAAATAATAGAAGTTTTCTTATGCAAAAAATATCTACTTTTATGAATGTTTCTTTTTAATACTAGCAATGCACTCGCGGCTTCGCCCATTTATATTACAAAATAACATTACAATATTAAGCTAAACCTATAATAGACATACATATATTATATGTAAGGTTAAGCTTAATAATTTGACTTTAATAACTACTCTACCTAAAAATATTCATAAAAACAAAATTCAACAAAAAAGTTATATTTAGAAAATTACGCTAATAACAATTCATTGAGCAAAGTTTCGGTCAGCCGTTTGATCGGAGTCACGGCCCGTAAACCAATATGAAAACTTGTTTTAATATTTTTATTATTTTTTATTCTTTATTTATTTTTCTTTTCTATTGTTTACCTAATGGGGATTATATTTAGTCGTATATTTTTTTTATTTGAAACAGTTGTGTGTAAAATCCTTACGTATTTACAGATAAACGTTGAAAGAGCTCTTTTAGACTCAATATGCGATGTCTTGAATATTGGACGGAAAGCGTAGAAAGGAGTGTCTAAGCACTAAGTTCCCTCTGCTACTACACTGCTTTTAGATTTAAATGCACGCTGTATTCCAAACATGGCAGGGTAAGCACCTGGCACCTGGAGACCTAGTAAGAAGCTCTGTTTCCATCCAGATACGGAAATCCCACTTTCAACCGAATACTCGCAATCTTTTTTATATTTAAATAAGGCGGTGAAAAAGAACTTAAAATGATATGAAAACTTATTGATTTGGTTTCATGTAGGTATTATGATCGTTGACAAATGTAATTGACATAATATAGTTTTATACTAGATATTTGCTTAGATTTTAGACATAGCACATGTGGCGCTAATAAATTCAATATACCAGTCTAAATAGACTGGGATACTCTTTTTTTAAATAACAACTAATCATTATTAAAAATATTTTAAGCAGCCACATGGTTTTCTTCTCTGCAAATTAACAACCGACATGAGTTACTAAATAGATGAAAAACGTAAACAATTGCAATCTTAAGAACTGATGAAAGCGAAACAATTGTTAAGAAAGCTTAAATTACATTTAAAAAAAAAATTGTGAAATCAAACCTGGTCAAGTGCGAATCTGATGCGTATACTATGGGTTCCGTATAAATTTCAGGATTGTATGTGAACGGAAAGTAGTATGTAAAAAAGTTAACTTTGCGGACGTATACACTCATTTTGTATGAAATGATCTCAATATGGTCTTGATAGACGGTCAAACGGACAACATAGTGATAACTATAAGGGTTCCTTTTTTATCTTTTAAGGTACGGACCCCTAAAAAATAAAATTGTTTTGAAAATAAATATTTAAAAATTTAATTCTGTAGAAGGCTTCATAGGGGCTTCTGATACCATTGTCAAAGTAACAAAAGAAGATGTGATAACGAATTAAAGCCTCGATTATACCATACAAAATCAATAGGTATCTGTGACAGTTTGAATAAAAAATTGAAATTGTAAAAGGTATTGTTTATTTGCAAACCTTGCTCTGACGTTACATTTCACTTTTATTTTATGCATTTTAGATATATTTAGCTTATTTAGTTGGACTTTAATGAAAAATATCGCTAGCTTTAGTATTTCTATATTAGACGGCATATAAACTGTCGCTAGCGGAGTCGCCCGCGTGATTGAATGGAAGTAAATAAGACTCGTAGTTTTGTTAGCTTCACGCTTTATCCTTCAAATACCTTAGCTAGTATTAAGACACTTCCGTTCTCCACTTTCTGCCGAAATCTTGAGGCGTTGCGTGTTGAATGGTGGAACTCAACGCCGCAATTAAGACTTGTATCTTATATATTATTCTATTCTATTTCTAAATTAGTATTCTTCTTTCCTAATTGTGGAATAACACTTAATAATGTTAAAAACAATTCATCTTAATAAAACAAGTGCAGATAGATATACTAAGCACTCTATAGGTCAATATAATAAATTTCTTATCATGTATTATAAATTTATTACTAAAATTAATTATAACAATGTTAAATTCATTTTTTTTAACTTACATATACATATTTTGGAATTACCACCACAAACAAAGCTTATAATATATGTCATAGAAAATAACATACAATACGAATAATGTCAAAAGGCATACCGTTCAACCAATGAAATGTTTATACAACTCCCCTTATCTCTTATATGAGGGCTGCGACATTTTCACGTCGTCAATAAATATATTGGAGTGGCATCGATTCTAGGGAAAGTGGATAAGTGTCATTCCAAAGTTAGACAAGATAAGGCAAGTTATTGTGATCTGTTCCTTTTGGACATGTTTCCATTGTTCTTTGGAGGGGTTTTCTTCAAGTTTATTGTTTAGAAGGAATGTTGTTGGGGATGATCGATAAAATATAAACAAACAGTAAAGATAACTAAAGCAAATAAACCAATATCATTGGTGAAAATGTATAACGTCCTTAAATCAAGTTCCGTTTCCACCTAAGTCTTCTATCTATCTTGCCATTTGAACTTTACATTTCTTTTGGTTTCATGTATTCCCTTAAACATTAGGGCTAGTAGGGGGAACTTAGTGGTATAATACTGCGTTCCCCACATTCTGCTTAATTTTCAAGACATTGCGTGGTGCAATAACTTCACGCTGCATTTGTCTTGTTACCAGAGGGAGGAAATGAAAATAATTAATTCCTCACAACTGCCTTTAAAGCTTACATTATTCTACACTATCAGAATGCCAAATTATATAAATATTTTTGTTTTACAAACAGACAGGTTCCACCATCGACCTTTGAACAGGTTCCACCATCGACCTATGATACTTAAATAATCGCTCAATACAATTTGTACCTACTTAAATTAACTATATTGATTTAATTAATAATTTAAACTAAATAAGTAGAGGACTATAAATTACACCTTTTAACTATTAATGCTAACTGTAAATTCTTAAAACTTAAACATAACTAATTTAAAAACAACACTGTAATATTTTTGACAACGCAACGACAAGCAGATTATGAACGATATTGTTCCGGCTATTTCCAATTTAATACGCTCTCCGAAACCTTACTAAGACAATGGAAACGGTCTCTTTAACGCAACTTTGAGGGCTATTATTCTGGAGGCTTTGTTTTGTCCAAAACGCTTTCAAAATATTGCTTCATTATTTTTTGTTTGACGTTATTTCACAAGCCTTTGGGATAGTGAGGAAATTCGTTCATTACAGACGGCCTGAGTGGAATTACTTTTTCTCTGGATAGATGAACGATTGTATCAACTTAAGGAAAACACCATTGAAATCTTTTATTTGAGGATGTTATAAACGTGACATTATATTTTTGTTTTGTATTAATAGAGTAGATTGAAATCGTTTTGCTTATTTTTTGTAATGACTAATTACTGCAAAGTGTTATTCTTTGCGGTAAGTAAGTATTTCTTTTTAAAAATATAAATAGTCTAATTTATAACTTTTAAATAGATATAATAAAACTTAACTAATCTTAAGTTGGCCTCACGCTGTATCCCTAGCGGGATAGTCAGAAAGACAAGAGCGCTAAAAACTATGGTAAACCATAGTATAAAAATATAGTACAAATTTATAAAAAAAAAAATCTGTCTTTGGTTAATACTGAGGCAATTATTCAAATAAAATATATATTTCTTCTATCCGTACTTTAGTGAGACTAGTGAAAAATTATTTAAGAAATGTCAAGAAATCAATCAAAACTAAATATTCTCTATTTTCATTAACTTCTCTAGATATGTTAATAACTAATATAGTATTGGTTGCGAGTAGAATGTTACCGGAACCGCGCCAGTATCGCTTGCGACATTGTACTCCCACACTGTCATATTCACACTGTTTGGATAACCATACGAAATATAATATGCTATGTTATATCTTTACTAATATCATTTATTTATGTAAAGTATTAAAATTATAAATATACGTTAGAAACTATTTTAGGAAACGTGTAAATAAATTAAGGTGGCGGGATCGAACTCGCGTCTCTTGAAAACAGTCCAAGCGCTTTGATCACTAAGCTATACGTTCTTATAAAGATACGTCGAAATTCTAATCCGCGCGCTTGAAATTTATTTATGTTATTAGTACTGTAGGAAGATTTTAAGATTTTTTAAAATTCTTTCATAAGAAATTATACATAATAGAGACGAATTTCCCCAATTATTTTATTTGGGTATATCAACAGTTCAATAACAATGTAAGTAAAGAACAATGAAAAAATTTTAAAAACCAGTCATGAACTTGTGTTTGTTTGAATTCGGCTGAGTTTGTGGTAAGAAAACACCAAAATGATGTCCCAACACCTATCGAGCATGTTCGAGCAGCTCGGCAACTTTACCAAGAACAACTTGACACATAATAGCAAGTCTGTAAAGGAAAAGGACAAGGCCAATGCCAATCATGTATCTGGTCAAAACCAGCAACCATCCCCTAAACACGGTCAACCGCCTCCACCCTTGAAAAAGCCGTGCAAGTTGAGAAACGTCGCGTCGAAAGCTGAATCGTATGACACATTATATGGAAACAGTATTTTGGTGAGTTTATTGTTTTAGTATTTTATTGAAAGTATGTAAATGTGTATATTTTTAAGTATTAATAAGGGAAAATATTATGTGGAATTTCATTGTCCCCTTCTGTATCCCGAACAAAGCAAGATAGGTAGTCGAAACTTAGTGTTAAAACACTCCATTCCCCATTTCCCCATCTATGCATGAATATTACATTGTTCTACAATAATAATCAAGTAAACACAACAATATTAGCAAAATCGTTCACTTAAATATTCCTTTCTATGTAAAACGCTATAATTATCGGCAACCTAAGCAAATAAGATTGTATAAGTAAGTAGTAAGTTATCGTGTCAGATCAAACAAGCCGCAACCATTGTATTCATATCTGTTAACCAGCGTATGCCGTTCAGCATCACAGTCGTGTGGGTTTTCCACCACCATTTGATTACAAAGCTGTGACAAATTAAATACTCTTATAGTTTGTTTTAATTAATGTAAATATTTGATACTTGTGGAGTGTAGAGTAATCTTCTTATATATTTACTATTTATAACTAAATGTCGTCGTAGCGTGGGACTATAAGTTCGATTTCTATTTGAGGTAACGAAATATTTATTATTTTCGTTTTCTTGCTCTGGTAAACAAGCAAAGCTTGGGGGCCGTCA
Organism: Heliconius numata; assembly: GCA_016802625.1. Classification (NCBI taxonomy): domain Eukaryota; kingdom Metazoa; phylum Arthropoda; class Insecta; order Lepidoptera; family Nymphalidae; genus Heliconius; species Heliconius numata. The sequence continues at coordinate 6,876,529 of JAEBDU010000001.1, read as the reverse complement.
ATCAATATGAAATGCCTTAAGAATTGAGCGGAAAATGGGAAAAGAGAGTGTCTTAATGGGAGAAGGAGTATTTTAACTAGGTTCCTAGTTGCCTACTAATGTAAAGAGATACAACGTAACGCAAAAAAATACACATTTCTAGTTGTTCATTTAGCCTGATTTTCGGAGTGATATTTTTCTCCGTTCTCTAAAGCAGGGAAGGCAGATAGAACTTAGAACGAATTCTGGATTCATTGCGTGTTGGACACCAGAGCAAAATGGAAATATAAATTTAAATAAATATTTAATTTCTTCGAGTGGAGACCGAGCCCACAACCAGCCCTGTTTACAGTCACACAAAGCCCTTGCACCACGACTAGCCCTAAATTATGAATATCATCTATAGACAAAACATTAGCTAAAAATAAGTACGTTACGGCACCTTTACATGTACGCATTATCAGTATACGAGTTAAAGCACTTTTTTCATACATGTTAGTTTAATTACACTCCATAAGCTATGATATTCCCCGTGTTGTGAGGAGATAACGGAAATTGTTTAAATGATGTTATTATCGTTATAATAATTGTCTATAGTATGCTTAATAATTATAAGATATTTAGATTTAAAAAAAATACTTGTATTTTTAGCTGTGGTCGGTATTCATGTTTTAGATCAAACTACAAAAAAAATCTAATTCCAACTAGATATATTTTTTATATATATACTACTAGCGGACCCGGACGCGGCTACGCCTGCTTGAAATATAAGAATATAATTTCTATAGAAATAATTTCAATCTAGATGAAATGCTAAAAGTGACTATTATATTTTTCATAAGGATGAATATCAAAATGACGCGGTAACGAACGCGGTCGCGTAGCGACGACGGTTGTTATTAACATGGCAGAATAAATTGCATGTCAAATTAGAAAGTATTTTAATATATTAGTATATATGTGTAATTTAATGTTATATAGCCTATAGCACTTCTGAAGAATGCAGCTTTCATACAAAACAAAAACAATGTAAATCGGACCAGTAGATCCAGAGATCTTAGCGTTCAAACAAACAAACAAACAAACAAACAAACAAACAAACTCTTCCGCTTTATTATATTAGTATAGATTAATGAATATTTAGGAATATTATCTTATAATTTGGTGAGAGTTTTATGTCTTTTTACACGTTTGGTGTACATTATTTACTAAGTTCTAAACAATGTAAATTTGCATTACGAAACTGAGTATCTCTTTGTTATTATATGGGAGCCCTTTTAGACCGAATTGGAGAAATTGCGTGATAAGAGATAGAGAGTGGGACTCAATGGGGTCTTTTGCTTTTATCAATAACAAGGAAACGACTGTAATTTGTGAGTAAGAATCGAACAGAAAATCCGCCCAGCATACAGAGTTAGATGCTGCCCTACTGCGCTACTATGGTCTTAGGGTAAATATAATAGATTTTAACTTGTATAATATTTTTAACACATTAAATTCGAAATAGAATGTTTTACCGGAAGTATTCATAATATGGCAACATTCACTGTAAATCTAGATTCAGTACACAAGGAAGTGTGTCGTCACGTCCGTGTCCACAATACGGGATCATTGGCTTCCTCGACCCTACGGGTGAGCGTGCCCTACTCGAAAGGATATGTCAAATTATGATTTAATACTACATATATGCATTTGCTTAGGGAAAATCTTGTTTGACTTTTGATGTCTTTTTTTTAGGGTTTTGTATATAGTTTTTTTTTATTTAACTGTAGGTCCAAATTCGTTTGCATATTTTTTTGTTCTTATTCTTATATTCTTATTCTTATGCTTCACGCTGTACCCGCACGCAGCAGGGTAGATAGAGAGAACCTAGTGTTAAGACACTCCGTTCTCCACGTTCTGCCGAATTCTGGAGGCATTGCGTGTTGAGTAGTGATTGTTCAATCGATTTGTTTTTTTTAATAAAAATTAAAGTAGGTACAAAAAACCGATGGAACGAATTATGATTATTTCTTTTTAAATAGATTTCATACTTTCACACGAGCGAAAGAGTATACAAAAGTTAATATAATAAATAAATTTAATATAAAACTGAAATTAGATAAGTCCAATACATCACGCTATTGGCATTCTGTAACCTTAAAAATATGGAGCTTTTATACCTGTAAAAATTCAATTAGAGGGCTCTCAAGTGAACAGCATCCACGCGTGAAAATATATCATATACTTTTACTTTTCTTATTCAATAACTAACTGGCACTTTATGTTAAGTTTAACGTATTTTACTTCGCGCAAATACATGAGAAAGATTGTGGGTTCGATTCCCAAATTTTTGATTAAAAGAAATTTTTTATTCTCTCATTTCTTCGCGAAGCTGAAAATCGAGACATAAATATGACACTGTTGTAAGCGGGTATACCGCTCTCCTCTTATGAACTTTGAAATATTCAAAGTAGTTTGATATTTAACGTTTTATGCAACTTGAAGTTGGTCTTTTGTCGCAAGATGAAAGATGTTTCATGAATAAGATCGATAAGAGGTGTAATATGGGTTTTAGCGGTGTTTTGTTACAGTCTTGCATACGATTTGAATTCGAAGGTTAAATTATTTCTACGTAGGTATAAATTATACACGTTCATATATTTTGTATTTTGCACAAAATAAGGTAGGCAGAAAGAACCTGAATTGAGCCACTTCCACTTCCTACTTTCCGTCGAATTCTTGAGATATTGTGTGTCGAGTAACGGAATTCAACGCCGCGTTTTGCCTTGCTACCAGAGCCAGTAAATATAAATATTGCATTTTACTCCCACGATTGGGTATCGAACTCATACCAATTAAATTAACGATAGAAATTTAATTAGATATTTTATCTTGAATGAAAAAGGAAAGACTTATATTAATATTATCTGGTTATTCTCAATAATAAAAGCACTTTATTGAAATAATGTAATAAATGATTTGTTATTTATACTCGCGGACTAAGTGCAATGCTTTTTCAGGATTTATAGGATAGCCTTCCAGTTTATTTATTGTGGAGATAGTAATAGCTTTTACCTTTTGCGAGCAATAAGTGAACCATTTATTCGTAGCTACTATAATAACATACTTTTTCTACGTTCAAATACAAAATATGGCGAATGTATTTTTAAAATATAGTTTTCCAATGTCCTAGTAATGTAATGTTTCAGTTGCAACGTTTAATAGTATAGGAAGAAGAAATGTACATTTCAATGATAAAAGTTATTGCATTTAAAAATTTTGCAGAATAATTTTGGAGTTAAATTTACTAAAACTTCGGTATATGTAGAACGGAGTGATTGTGGATTTGTTTCTTGTGAAAAAGAAGTACAACTTGTAAAAGTTTACAAATTTAACATAATATAACTCCATAAACATAAAGCTCGTTTTTCCATTTTTTATTCATTTACTGTAAGTACTCAATTCGTTCCAAATTTCATAATTGTGATGAAGGGGAAATACTCTATGTCTATAGGTTTTAATTACGCTGTGAATAAATTGACAAATTTAAGTCCATGAGAAGTACTCTTTAGGTTTTGATTACGCGGCCAATTTCATATATAAAATGCAGCAAAAACAATACATAAATGCTCGTATCTTTTCATTGATTTGGCAAAGAACGAGAAAAAATATTTAATAATAATTTATTAATATTTCAACACAATCTTGAGATAAATGGTCTTAGTGGGTTACGTTTTTTCCTTTTGACTCTTAAAAAGCTTTAAGACTAATTATTATAAAATTATTAATCAAGGCCGCTTTAAAACCATTTGTATAGTAGACCATCTTTCCGCGGCTCTTCTTAGCTGCCTTTCTTTTAATTAAATTATAATACCTTTTTATCGTCGTACATTAATTTAAAAGTTTAGCATTAAGTATTTAACACCCTAATATCTAATGAATTGTAGAATTAAAAACTTTTACTTTTTCAATTAAAGTTTGGCGTGGATTTTTAATTCCACTACGTCTTAAGAAATTTAAAATATTCTTACATTTTTATTTATTTAACACAGTACTTTATTGCTATTTTTAAACAAATTTTCAATTTATTGCTAGATTTTTTATAATCCTTTTACTTTTTTGGGTTTTATTGTAACGATTGTTCCGTCTTTTTTCACTCATTTATACATATGTATGTTTGTGAGTGGAATGATCATCAAAGTGAAAATAGCCGACCCTTAGTAGGCTGTACGGTTAAGTTCGTATATGTTCAATTTTTTAAAATTTTCTAAGTAACTATTTTTCTTTCATGGATATGGAATAACATTTAATAATATTAAGTGTTAGTAAATATGTAGGGGTCAAATCTAATATAGGAAAAAAATATATCTATCATGAGATATGAGATATGTTGCAGCATATTATACTTATATTTACAATTGACTGCGGCTTCGCCCGCTTGGTCTAATTGAAATAACTAATAGTTGTGTATGACCCTTGATACATGTAACATTACATGGAGAGGTTACGAAAGCAAGAAATGATTTTCAATTTATAACAACAGTTCCCAAGAATAGCGCGTTCAAATAAACAAACTCTTCTAGTGCTAAATACTAATACAGATTATATTATTACTATTTGTACAAAAACACGGTAAACTTTAATGATTTTACTAAAAATTTTAAAATGTTTTTAACAAAAAAAAGCTGACAACAAAGCAAAATTATTTAAACATTGCTTCTAAAATGATTTATTAAATATGAACGAAGTTAGCAGCCCTTCGCGACACCTTGCCGACCGGAAAACACTTACTTCCTGCATCACGAGTGACGAAGCTTCGTTACTTTGCCTATTATATATGCGACTTGTGCCGCTCTACCTATACTTGCCTAGGTTTATATTTATTCAAAATTCAAAATATTTTTTATTCAAATAAACTTATTAAAAGCACTTTTGAATCGTCGAATGAATATATGAACAAAAAGCTACCACCGGTTCGGAAGGCAGTTCTGCTGAGAAAAGCCGGCAAGAAACTCAACAATTGCTCTTTTCAAAGACAATAGTACAATTTATTACGTTAGCTGCCAACTATCCTGCATTACATTTATTATTTTATGTCATCAAATATTTTGTTTTCATATTTTTTTTTTAAACTACATATAAATTTTAACTTTCACATTTTTCCCTTTATGTGTATTATCAAAAAAATAGTCTGTATTATAGGTATTATTATTATATCATTATAGCATAATATTAACTATTCTAATGACCCATATTTATGACTGATGATTTTCATAATTGCTCACAGCAGGGTAGGCGGAGGGAACCTAGTGCTAAGACACTCCGTTCCGCACTTGCCGCCGAATCTGAATTCGACATTGGCTCTTTGTCTCCACATCTGAGCGAAGAAATGAAAATATGAATGTAAATAATTTACAAAATTAAAAAATATCAATATATTATGTTCCAATAAAAAAAAATCGTCAGTTATTACTCAGCCAAGATCGGGATAAATATAATATACTCAAGATTTCCAGTCACTCAGAACGAGAATGACACGACGACACGAAACGTCAATCAATGCGTTAAATTGCAGAGAAATATCCGAGGCATTCCATTCAGCCGACGCCGACGCCGACTTCGTGAATTTATCCATTGTAAATTGCCTCTCGTACACCACAAGCTTGAAACTTGGAATTTTCATTTTATTTCGTTATTTTCTGTGGGTTATAGTAGTATCTGGGTTTGGTTTATTTTTTTTATATGTATTTTATGCCTTATATTCGTATGGTCGATTGTATTTCGCGAATTTGTATTGCGGCGACAGTTTTATTACGGACTAGTGGACCCGGACGCGGCTACGCCTGCTTGAACTATAAGAATATTTATTAAATATTATATAATATATTTATTTTTATAAGGATGAATATCAAAATTCATTTTGGGTGACGTTTTCTTAAAACAACAAAGAAATTTTGCAAACCGTTGCTTAGCAACGACGGTTGTTATTAACATGGCAGAATAAATTGCATGTCAAATTAGAAAGTATTTTAATTTATTAGTACATATGTGTAATGTAATATTATATAGCCTATAGCACTTCTGAAGAATGCAGCTTTCATACAAAACAAAAACATAGTAAATCGGTCCAGTAGATCCAGAGATCTTAGCGTTCAAACAAACAAACAAACAAACTCTTCCGCTTTATTATATTAGTACTAGTGGGCCCGGACGCGGCTACGCCCGCGAAATTATAAGCCTAAATAATTAAAATAAGTTAAAAAATAATAATAAGTGGAGATTTATTATTAGAAAAAATATCTGAGTAACCGAAATGAACAAACAAAAGAAGTAAAAGTAACTAAAGGAAATTCTTAATATTAGAAAAAGTACCTAAAGTTTGCCGTGTGCGCGTACTAAACATTTTTCTATATTAAATAATTATTAATTTTTGCGAACAATATTAAATAAAATCTCAAATGATTAAAATAACGATATTTTAAGTGTATAATATCGGTATAGATAACCGAACTGAGATAAATGAATTATAAGCAGCAAATAATTACATAAAAATTAACAGTAATTCGAAAATATATAAAAATTTACTAAACCATCAAAGTCATCTGCCCGTTCGCGTCGGTCATACTATACCACTCGTAGGCTAGGTCATTTGGAATCAGTGACATCTCCTTAATCATTTATTAGAATGCTATACACTAAACTATAATTTCCATCAAGATGAAATGCTAAAAGTGACTCCTATATTTATTTTCATAAGGATGAATATCAAATTATAGAAATCATCTAATTTTTGTTAATGTATACAAATCTATATCGGCGCGCGCCATGTATGCATTAAGCAAACTCATTTTGGGTGACGTTTTCTTAAAACAACAACTCGCCGTTGCTAAGCAACGATTTGCTAAATCGTTGCTTAGCAACGGCGGTTGTTATAAACATGGCGGAATAAATTGCATGTCAAATTAATAAATATTTTAATATATTGATATATATCGAAAATATTACAAATATGACAAAAAAAAGTATCCTATGGTTATCCCGGGACCCTCAAGTATCTCTATATGAGTATTTTGTCACAATAGAAATAGCGGTTTGGGCCTGATTGCGTAAAAGACAGACAGACAGACAGACAGAGTTACTTTCTAATTTATAATATAGGTATGGATAGATTAGTATAGATAATGTATATTTTTTATTAATCAAAAAATATTAAATAATACATTCCCCTGATTGGGAATCGAACCTACAACCATAATGTCAGTCGCAAGCTTATACCCTTGCGTCACGATAACCTTATTCGCATTTAATACATAGAACAAAAATTAAATATAAAAATTTGGAGTGATTCAAATATAAAAATTTCAGGTACCTATACAAATATTATACAGCCCCTTTAATCCAATACTAAGCGAAATAAGAACTAAATTACGGAAGCATACGGTATACGCTTTTAGTAAATACGAGGTAGAGCAATCAGATTGCCTTTAACTCATTGATAAATAAAATTTTCAAGTTGCTTGAAAACTTCTCGTTTAGACTTTAAATTTATATATTTTCACCTTTTTAAAATTTGCCACTCAAGTATGTTTGGGCTGACAGTAATATTAAAATATTTATATTGCAAAACACTTTCTATGTCGACTTATTTAAATGTTTAATTTGAATTTATAGTATGTTGTGTTACGTTGAATGTATTAGAAGTATTTTTAAATAAAATATTCAATGATTCAAATTATAATTCTGTTCTCTACATAAAATTTAGGCCTTTATGGCATAGTGGGACAACATATAGAAAACAAACACGATGGTTGAGGGTTCAATATGCGGAAAAAACATCTAAGTTCAATATTATCAAATAATTCACTAATAAATAGTAATAAAAAGTTTTTATACTCGAAAGATCCATAGATAGAAATTTTCTAAGTATGACGTAAAAAGACACAGCAAGAGTATAATTTGTCAAAGTACAATATACATGCAAAATGTAACCGTTCTTGCGGAATGGAATATCATTCGGGAAAATGAGAAAACAGTGTTTATGAATTCTGGAGTGAGCGTGTTGGTTGTGAATGATTTTATGTTACAAGAGATACCTGGTACAGGTGTATAAAATATTTTAAGTGTATGCCTTAGAATTTTTTTGTATCGTTTTTCTTGCGTTATTTACATTTTTTTAGCTTTACTCTGTATACTAGACATAGCAGGGTGGGCAGAGGGAACCTGAGAACCTAGTGTTCCATTAAGACACGTCTGTTCCTCATATTCCATCAAATGATGGTTTTCTTTATTTACATAATTTTTTAAATATAAATAGATATTTTTTTAAGATTTTTAAGTAGTTCATAGTTGTTTATTAATTAATATTCTTTTGTAGTATATCTTAAAGTAGTAAGAGAGAAAGAATAGAGCCAAGTAATTACAAAATATATACTTCTCGTAGGTACTAATTTAATGTAAATAAAAATAAAATTTTATCATAAGATCGATTATACATGTAAAAATTTAAATTCATAACCATTGCAGTTATTATTGCTTAACCATCAAGAGAATTATTTGTAAAATTAAACAAATCCACATTTTCCACAATATCCAATTACTTTGTATTGTTTAAATATGTTTGCGAAAACTTGTATTTTTATTAACTATATAAACATACTTGACCCGCAATAAAATGATATGAATCCTTAGAGAATTTCAATTGGTGATTTATTTCAATTGCCACAGAAAAGGTGGCGGTTGGGACGTGAGTTACTTAAACTGAAAGAGGTCACCTGAAATAAGTAATGGTTTAGGGTAAGTGAAAACACCGAAATAATGCGATATATAATATGAATATGAAATATATATTAATTATATTTCCATTTTTTTGCTCTGGTGTCGAGACAAAGCGCGGCGTTGAGTTCTGCCACTTAACACTGCCTCCATAATTCGGCAGAAAGTGGAGAACGGAGTGTCGTAACACTAGGTTCGCTCTGATTACCCTGCTGTGTGGGATACAGCGTCAAGCTTGCTTGCTTGAAGCTCAGCGTTGAAAAAAAATGAAATATACAAAAGAAGCATAACCACCAAAATAAAAAAATAAAAAAAATTGTAAGATATTTTAAGTTATAATTCTAAAATCATATTTCAGCATATTTACTAGGAACATTTTGCGAGGGAATAAAATGTATTTTAAATATAATTTTCATTTTCCGCCTTTGATAATAGAAAGATGCGACGTTAAGTTTCCCACTTGACATGCTACGCCTTGCATTCAGGCGGAAAATACAAAATTTAGTTTCTTGTATAAATGAGTTCAAAATTTGAGAAAATAATAAATAATATGTACATTTTTTTAAGTATAAAAAAATACAAAAAATCCTATCTTGAAATATATATTTTTAAATATAACTAGCGGACGCGCGCAGCTTCGGCTGCTTAATGCTTAGGGTTGAATTCGGCTGTGCATGCGTCTTACCTCAGTCAGTGAGGACAAGTCCTTTTATATATCAGATAAGCGATATATACTTACGGTATATATACGGTACTTCACGCCAAAACACCGATTGGCCCTATATAGGGCCCAGGTTCGGCCACACATGGAGTACTGTTCTCATCTCTGGGCTGGTGCACCCCAGTATCAGCTTGACCCATTTGATCGCATACAACGTAGAGCTGTTCGAATCATTAAGGACCCAGTAGGCTGTGAAAGGCTTGACACTTTGGCTCTGCGTAGAGACGTCTCCTCGCTATGCGTTCTCTATCGCATTTATCATGGTGAGTGTTCTGAAGAACTATTTGACCTGTTACCTGCCGCCGAATTTTCTAACCGCACAGCACGTCACAAACTTAAATATCATCCACACCATCTGGATACGTGGCACTCCACTACTGTGCGGTTTCGTAGAAATTTCCTTCCACGCGCCACCGAACTGTGGAACGGTCTACCCGCGGCAGTGTTTCCAGGTTGGTACGATATGGGTACCTTTAAAAAGCGCGTCTATCTCCACCTCAAAGGCCGGCAACGCACCTGCAGCTCCTCTGGTGCTGCACGGGGTCGTGGGCGGCGGTGATCACCATCAGGTGACCCTAACGCTCGTTTGCCTTGTCCTTTTACCATAAAAAAAAAATATATATATATATAATTCCTTTATCTTGGGAATCTTACTAATATTACAAATGTGAAAATTTATGAGAATGGCTGTTTGTTCAACTTTTACAAAAACATCCAAAAATGATTTAGATGAATCTTTACAGTAATATTGCTTGTCCAATAGAATAACACATAGGTTAAAAATTATTTATAGATGAAATAATTTGGCTATAACATAACAAGCGGGCGAAACCGCGTTTGGGTAGCTAGTGTTATATATAAGTACCTACCATTTATATTGTTATAGTACGAACCTACTACCTACGTAAGTTAAGTATATATTTTATCTATACAGATATAAAATAATTTCACATATTTTAATATTCTTCACGTTATTTAAGGGCTTACCAACATGAGAAAAGGATGAGGGCAACAATAATTCTCACGTCACATTATATCCCTTAAACCTCGCACGGCAAGTTTTTCGCTTTCAAACTCGCATCATCTCTGCGAAAACTGTTGATACATCCTAATATGTATTTAACAACTATATAGAAAAAAACTGTATATTTTAATATGTATTATGTTTGTATTATTTTTTTATAATTTATTTTATCATTGATTTTGTAGGCATTTCTTTTAAGTGATTGTATGTTGTCTACGGCGCATCTTGTTTGTATCTTATGTTCGACATATCTATAATAGTTCAAGATCCCAGGGCCCCCAGACCTACGTCATTGTATCGAAGCTAAAATTTTAAGGACTATCAGTCTAATATGTAATTAAGACAGTATGCGTACTCATACTTGAAAGTGGGGCCTTTCAGAAGGAACGCCAAAAGGTCTCCAAATAAAACTCATATTTGCCTTTCTTTAGTTACAATGCGATTTGTGTCTGTACTAAAGCGCCAGTATAAAATGTATAGTAGTACTTAAGTTCCTTTCCGCATATCCTGAAAAAACAAGCAAGAATACATGCACAGAAAAATAAAATGAACAGAGAATAATATCAAATTTCTGCTCGAAAAAGATTATTCTGAGTACACGCCACGACACTTATTTTCATTCACGGTCCGTTTAACAAAAGTTTGTTCTGCAACTGTAACTTTGTTGACAAATAATGAACTTAAATAAAACAAGAAATAAATCTTATTTAACTTAATGAAGTCTTGTCACGTAATTGTAAAATTATAATGAATTGTTGGTATATGACAAGTTGTATATTGTAATATTAAACTTTGTGGAACCTTCTTTTGTTAAGCTGGGTATATGGCAAATAGGCTTTTGGGGTAAGCGGAGTAAATATGGTGTGGGTACTTGTAATACAAAGCTAAGGTTTACATATTATTAATTATTAATAAGTGGTTATCGTGATATGGTGGGACAGCCAGACTGTAAATATGATGGTTGTGGGTTCAGTCCCAGGATTGAATTCTTTCGGTGTCACCGGGTTTCCAATAGAAGTTTTTTCATAGTTTTTTGATAGGGTCGTTTTTGTAAAATTTTGGGCAACATAGCCTCCCTCAGATCCACCCGCCATGCACAGCATGTGGCGGATCCTAGTTTACGTTAAACGCTTTTTGAAATTTCTAGGAGTGGCTATGGCAGTGTTGATTTTGTTCAATTAGATTGAAATTGTTGTTTTGTTATTCAATAGGACGTTTGATGAGTTTTATTATTATCGTATATTAATAAACTTGTAATAATAAACACGGAATCTAAATAATAACCATTTAATCTAATGGAAATGAAGACTGGAGTTTTTTCCGGTCCATTGAAAAACATAGCGTTGGTTTAAAATTATAGCCCTAAAGTTCTCTCCATATTTTTACATACTACGCCAGGATCATGCAATCATGTAATTATCGCATTTCCTTTTTTTGTTTTTGAAGCAAAAATTTGAAAATATATATTTTTGTCTTCAAGTTTATTTATGGATGATAGAATATGGAGAACAGAATTCGGCGAAAAGTGGGAAATGAAAGTAATTTAATGGGACCGGATTATATTAACACTAGGATCCCAGGTTCCCTCTGCCTACCCTGCGATATATGAGATATATCATTAATTCGTTTGTTACATAAATAAATACATATTATAGTCATGTTTAACTGCAACCTTATATAGACATGCAAGTATGTAAAGTTCAATTAAAGCGCATAGCGCTGTGTGAAATACAACGACATTTAGCTTTGTAGAGTCACTAGGGATATCATTTCTCATTCGTTTGGAAAATCGCCACTGGTCATATAATTTGTAACGCTTAAGTACCCTTGATGTGTGGTCTAAGTAATAAAGGAATATCATATGAAAAATATAATTTATGCCTTTTAATAATTATTCTTCTTCTTCTTCTTAATGTGCTTCTCCAATTAGTGAAGGTTGGCAGTCAACTTCGCATACTTAGTGCGGTCCCTAGCCAAATGAATCAAATCTACGGCGGTTTTAATTCCAGTCCATTCCTTGATGTTCCTTAGCCATGAATTTCTTCTACCACCGTTTTTCCTTTTCCCAGAAACTTTTCCCATTATTATAGTTTGTAGAAGTTTGTATCGATCATGTCTACATACATGCCCTAGATATTCAACTTTACGCTGTTTAACGGTTTGCAAAAGCTTACGTTTTTGGTCAACTTGGCGTAGTACTTAGTCATTAGAAATTTTATCTAACCCGTCTCGTCCGTGAAAGGCTTCTATACGTTTTCTAAGTTTATTGTTTATTTTTTAATATTATATCGCCTTCACGCAACGTCTCCTTTTGTACTGTCTACAAAATTCGTACCAACATTTCACACCTGTATATGATATTTACGGTCATATCTACAGTAGATATGTAAATTTATAGTAATTTATAGTTGTTTTATACGTGAGCGTACCTCCACTCTCCGCCAAAATTTTGAGACACTGCCTATTAGGATTGGTTGAACTCAACGTCGCACTTAAATTTTTTACCATACCAAGAAAATGAAAACACTTCACTCTCCGAGTGGAAATTGAACCCAGTGCTGGCATATTGCACCAGACATTACAATGAATATTTACTGACATGATTACATCACTACACAGAAGGCATACGTAAGACAACATAATGTACAAAAAGCTTATATCAATATGCCATTACAATTAGCTTTATTGCTACGGGTAATATGGTTTTCGATATTAAAGTTACGATATAATAATTGACGAAATAAATCGGTCAAGAGTGAGTGTGACTGGCCTATGAAGGGTTCCGTAGCAGCAAACAAAAGCATATATTAATGACTGTGACGTACGACGATAGACATGAGAAAAGTATAAGAGTTTAATTTTTGGCAATTTGGTTACGGAACCCTAATAAAAATTGAATTAAGTGTCAGTCGGAGTCGCTCACCGAGGCTTCCGTACCAATTTTAGGCCTACCTGAAATTGATGATTGATTGATTTTTTCTGTGCTTCAAGGGTTCTACTATAGACCTGAATAATTGATATTAATTTCAGCTTGATATCTCCACGCAATCTCGAGATAAATGATTTTGACAGACGGACAGACAGACAACAAAGTGATCCTGTAAGGATTACGTTTTTATCTTTTGAAGAGCGGGACCCTAAAAATGAATATCACCTCTGCAATGTTTACCCATTTATGTAATTTAACGCTACACCGATTAAAAGCTTTTATTTTCACTACGTATAATAACGGAAGCTAATTGATTTTATTAAAAACATATTATGAATGCTCCAATTGCCCGGGTAATGAGGAAAAGGTTTCATGTAACCAATTAAGAATATGTAGATATATTTATCATTTAGTTTACATTTTATTAATAGTGGCCGTATGCGGGAATTCCCCTCTGTCAAAGTATAAGGCCACGTGATCAAACTTCTAGCCCGACGGTTCACTAAATTAAATTAAGATGCGCACTGGAATGGACGTGATGCGAAAATGAAGTTTTTTTGCTAATAAAGAAAGTATAAATAAATAATTAGATTAATTATTCGTATTTTTTACTCTTTTAAAACTAAAAACTAAGTAAATTACTTCGGTTTTATTTACTAAACCAGACGGAACTATAAAATCAAAGGTAAGCAAAAAAATGTTTTCAAATATTAATAGTAGGTTTTTGTTCACTCCTTTTATGCGGGATCATATATTTGAAGAGAAAAATAATATATAAATAGGCTTCTTTAAAATCTATAACGAATTTAAAAGTATACTCGTATATTATAATTAAATTTAAATATTGATAGACTGTTAAAATCAAGTTAGAAAGTAAGCAATAGGCAACTCCTGTATACTAACAAAATTTGACTTAGTTTACCGTTTAAAGTTAGCTACTGCCATACTCGTATGTTACGTACATACTTGTTAGGATGAGCGAGCCTTATTCTATTGCGGGCTATATGAATAATTTATATGAGAAATTGAATTTTAATAGCTGACGCATAAAGTTTGCTGTGAAGTTCTTGTGCTATTTTTAAATATTGTTTAAAATATGTTTTTTCTATGAGTTGTGTCTAAGAGTAGCATGGCAGAAATTATGTTATGTTAATTAAATAAAAGAATCAGCTTCACGCTGTATCCCGCACATAGCAGGGTAGGCAGAGGGCAACCTAGTGTTAAGACACTCCATTCTCTACTTTCTGCCGAATTCTGAAGGCTTTGCCTCGACACCAGAGGGAAGAAATGGAAATATAAACTTAAATAAATATTTCATTCTTTCGAGTGGGGATCGAACTCACTCTTGTGTGAGATCAACACCACAGAACATACAGTAGTTGACAAATTAGATTCTTAAAAGATACAAGAGTTTATTTCATTAGATATATTAGATATACATACCAACAATTTGTTCCAGACAATTTAAATGATCTTTCTCAAAATTCCACAAGCAATCTAACATAAAGCTACAAAATCCTATACACTTCATCATTTTAGTAAAATACATATGCAAATAACTATATATAGAACAAGAAACTAGCTATTAGTAACGAAGTGGTACGGACGGACAGATATATATTACTTTTATGTAGATTCACCCCACTGACCCGCTCGGGTAATTGGCAATGCATGCTGCAGATGCTGGAACAGGAATCCTGTTTGCTTAATTGCTGAAAACGACCCAGTTCAACTTATTAACTTGTGCTTAGACTAACTTAACTATTTCTAGTTAAGTTTGGTTTTGGATTTGAACTAATTTTATTTTGATTCTAAATGTAGGGAGCCTAGTTAGAACTTCCCTATTTTCTGTCGAATTCGGGAGGCATTGCGTGTTGTGGATTCGATTTCTACTCGAGGAAATGACATATTACATATAATATATAATTTAATCAAGTGGGAATCGAACCCACAACCTGTCGCGCTTACAATTATATTTTGTGCTACACCACAATTGGCTTCAATATAGCTTTTGATATCTGAGATATTAGGTTGCATGTTTCAAAATAATTTTCTAACTGAATTAACTCTTTTCTAATATGAAGTTAATGATTATAAAAACATATTTTTTAGTATTTTAATTAATCATCAACTGACATCCACTGTGAATAGCCCCTTTTTGGTTCCTCTTTTTATGGCAAGTTGCCCAAAGATATATCAAAACTCTATATGTTAAAAAGCCTTTATTTTCAACTCTTTTTTCTCACGTTTTTACTTCATGGCGCTTTTGTTGGTATTGTAGCAGTTATTACCTTATTTTCAGTTCACTTTATATTCATAGATAATGAAGATATTTTGATGAAGCCGAGACGTGCCGTGAAAGAAAGAATTCGTATTGGTACTTGACGTTACCGTAAATAGCATTGGTTTCTTTTGTAAAATAAAAGAAAACTACAATGTTAAGAAAATTTGTGGTAGAATTCATTTAGTTAGTCTTCAATATTTGGCTTATAATGTATTGGAGTTATGTTGGCCTAACAGCACATTGGTTGTGAGGCGACAGTTATGTGTTCGATTCCTACTCGATAGAATTAGTAATACATATTTATCCACGCGTTGGTAAGAAAACAAAGAGTAGTATTGAGTTCTGTCATTTAACACGCAATGTCTCAAAAATTTGGCGGAAAGTAATATTTAGCATACTACTAAAAATGGCGGAAAATCCACAAATGGAAATACGTACAGCAAAGCAATAACAGACCAATAACATAACACAATCAAAAAACAACAAAAAATACAAAAAAACCAAAACGAATTATATCTTCCTTATTATGACTAAACTTTAACAAAAGTTACACCAAAACGGTCACAGGCACATCCCATTTAAGCTAATAAGGCTCCTTTATATTAAAATGATACCCAAATATTTTTAAAAGTTGAACGCGTTTCAACCGCACGGCATGAGCCGTTTAGTCCTTATTAAAAGTTTGTGTGCTAAATAAAGTTTATGAATCTTGTTACAGGAAACACAAAAGTTATTTTGCAAACCGCGGTGGAGTGTTTTGTTAAACTCTTAATTGATGCTCATTTAGAGACGAAATTATTTATTATTTTTTAAAATTTAATTTACACCTTTATTAATTTGATAGCGGGGAAATACTCTATCCGAGTTTTATTTGAAAAGTCGAGTCTTTAAAAGGTATTTTCCATGTTACACCAAATATTTATAAAAGAAGTAATTCTAACCTTAGCACACCCTACCACACAGATAATTAATTCATCATTTATTATAATTTCTGGATAAGAGGTTTTGATATTAAAATATCAGCATTTTAACTATTTACCTATAATTATAATGTAATATTATATTTTATAATTTTAATATTTATAGGTAAAAAATTGTATATATTAAAATATGAGGTCATCGTAGCGTAGAAGGTCACCATCTGGCTATAAGCTTGATGTGTCGATCGGTGCACCATCGAGGTAATAAACTATTTTCATTTCCCTACTCTGGTAAAGAAGCACGACGCACAGGTGGCAAGAGAGCTTCATTTGTACCATCGACATCGACAAAGACATCTTTTAAAAATAAACTAAATTTTAAACTTAATTTAAAATGGCGGGAACTAGTTTTTTTTATTTATTGCAACTCCAGTATGTCACATTTAATGGTATTAAAACCAGCCAGTTACATTCAGCACAGCCAAAGAGATTTTATTTTTAGAGATTTTTTTTGCCCCGACGTAAAATATATTTTGAAAAAAAAAAAAAACAATTGCGGTTTTAGCAAATGTCATCCACTGCAGATGCAAAAACATAAGGCGGTAATGCATTTTCTGCGAGCTCTCGCCCCTGGGATGGAAGATGTACTCGTAAAACGGGCGCAGTCCCGCGGGACTCTTCGTCCCGTTTTATATATTGTAACAATCTGAAACTTCACGTGTTAGTTGAAGCACACCTAATTAAAGAGTAAATGGATTTTGTTTTTACTTACAATTTACTTTACAATGTACTTTAACAAACAATTTACTACGTAAAATATGTATATATATATATATTGTTTTTTTTAGCTCATATATACAATCTAGGTATTATATAATCTAATGTATATACTTACATATAACATGCAAAATTTAAAAAAGAACCCAGTTAAAATAATAAAAAATGCTTGACGCTGTTTCCCGTATATAAAAGGCAAAGAGAAAGTGTTAACACATTCCTTTTCCGTCAAAATTTCGAGACTTTCTGCGTTGAAAAGAAAATAATTCATTCCCAAAGTGAGAATTGAACCCACAACTGTCGTATTTACAGTCAGACCTTAGATAAATCTTATGAAGTGTATTTTGTTATATAAGTAACATTTTCAAGAGTCATTCTCATCACCCCTATAAAAGACGGAAACAATTATGTTCATTGAGGTGTTAGTAATATAATTGTGTGAAAGAGTAAACGAACCAATAATATAATATATTTTTTTCCTGTAAGTAATAAGAAAGTTTCTATCCATACATAGATATGTATGAGAGTACTCTCTCTGCCTAGGTACTTCTAGTTGCTTATTTTATTTTATGCTAAGGGTATTAGCGTATCTAGATATATTTTTTGGGAAGGGAACCAGCTATAGCCCAGACATTAAAATCCTAGACTTGAGTATTCTAATTAGAATAGTATTCTTGAAAATTTTAAAAATGTTTTTATAATAACGACTTTTTTTTTATCTTCACGGTGTTTTTCGCGTGTGACAAGGCACTCCACTCTCCACATTCTGACATGTTCTTGAGGCTTTGCGTATAGAGTGAGTTGGAACTCAACGCCGCGCTTTGCTTCTACACCAGAGCGAAGAAAAGAAATATTACATACTTCACCTCTCTAGTGGAGATTGAACCGAAAATAAAAAACGGAGAGATTTACTATTATATTTATTTCTCTATGACGCGATATTTAAAAGCGAAATTTATTTAAATAATGTATGTAGTTATAAACTAAATTTAAATGCAAATAGCATAACAGCAAGCACAATAATATTATTCCCCACTACAAATATTTCATACTTCTACATAGTTCTCAAAATAACACGAATAGACTGAATTTGGCGCGATACGGAAAAGGTAGTATAAAGTTGCCTCATATTTTGTAAAATTCTACGAAACTTTGCCAAAAAGTGCTTTTTGACTGTAAATTAAGTACTGTTCAAAGCGAGCGCGAAATTTCTATCGCAATCAACACAAGCATAGTTCGAGAATTTTAAAATAAACGTATGGAGCTTATTCAGTTTGTTTTCAAGGATCTTTTGTTTGGCCTTGCTTGAAGTTTATTAAATGAAATTATATTTTTTTAAGTATAAAAGTAAATTTAATATTTAATAGTTTCTACTTTTCCAACACTGACTTAAAAAGTTTTCTGGATCTCAGAGATAAGTGAAAATGTATATACAAAAATTATATTGTAAGTAAATTATAATTTAAACAATTTACTAAGTCAAAATTGAGAAAACTCATACGTTTTTAATTCAAATGAATTTATGTTGCTATGCATGCTATAAACAAGTTGCTGTGTTGAAATGAAAGCATAACAAAATATCGAAAACAGTACTAAAAGCTAACATGTTAGCAACTATTTTGCGCACGTGAGAATATCTCAAAGCTTCACGTTTAGGTCACTAAAGTAGCGGTAGCAGTATATTTTTATGTTGCAATATTATTTTATTGATATAATACTTTTATTATAAAAAAGAGTAAATTATACATTTTTAAATATAAGTTATTATAAAAATACATTTAAAAATATTAAAAAAAAAAAACACTCTTCCTTCCGGGACAAGCCATCGGTGGCAAGGGCTCCAAAGAGACGAACCTTCTCACAATCCGCGTCTCAAGTAAAACTGCCTTCTGCATCCGGTTCTTGATCCAACAACTAACAATATTATTTATTTCTAGTCATTTTCGAATTTGCGGGCCTTAAGTAGTGTTCGTTTTTCTGTTCTAGTTGGCAGCTTTAATTTCCGCCACTCAGTGCACAATGTCTAAATTTGGCGAAGAAAACGGAGTATCACAACTCTACCTTCTTAGTGTCTACCCTGCATAGGTGCTGTGTGAGCGGGAAGCTGGTTGTTATGAATGTGATAATTGCAATATTATATTTTTGAGATAGCCAGAGAGAGACAACGGACCGCCAACGGTTACAGTATCTGCCTCTTTCGCTTGTCTACTATCATCAACCTCTTTAGAATTTTTCTTTATCATAATTTTCCCCAAATATAATCGATACTATCTTCCCCAAGGTCAGCCTAGGTTTCCTCGGAGGTCCCATCCAGCCTCTCTTACTACTGACTCTTGTTTCCATTTAATTTTAAATTTTAATTTTAGTCTAATAAAGAAATATCTCATTTCAAATTCATTTGTAGTGGCCTCGCTAGGTGTGTATAAGCGCTGTACGCTAGGACGGTGTTATACGTCTGTGTTACCTTCATTCTACTATTTTGCTAGTTTACACAAACAAAGTGGAGATGTGCTTTTTTATTAAGAAAAGAATAACTGTTGCACAGACGACGTTATTATTACTTTGTAAGCTTTTGTACACATTTTTTTTGTTTTTAATATGATAACACCAGGATATTAAGGAATTTATTAAATAACAGCTTTATGACGATGTAGGGAACCATTGAAAATTACGGTACGGTTATATATTCAAATACAGATGAAATTTCAGAGAAATATTTACAATGTTGAGGTGAGTGGCGAAATTCAACACCGCGCTTTGCTTCGTTAGTAGAGGTAAATAAAAATATTGAATATTTCATTCCCTCGAATGGGAATCGAACTCATAACCGACGAGTTTACAATCACACTCATCCTTCATTTAGATTTTTGCTGTTACCATCATAACTTTAACTCTTCTTAATTATTCTATACTTTAAAAAAACAGTACCTTATTCTTGCAAGTTATTCTAGAAAGAAACTGGCGATACTTAAAAGTACTAATAGTGCTTAATCTTGCTACACACTCGTTTATAGCAGTTTATAAGGATTTACAAGCATTTACAGCTTAATGATAGGGGCTCGAGGAATGATGATGAGACATATGAACTATCAGATGGAGTTTCAAGTCAAAATGAATGTTATAAATTTTGTTGGTAGTATATTGCTTTAGAACGCACAATATTCTTGGGTTCTTGCAGGTGTATATAGGAAACCCTAGTGGTCTTTTTAATTAAAGTGTTGCTAGGAATTTAGCAAAACGGTTTGTGCAGTAGTGTGGTTTTTGTTAAATTAGTCGTTAACATATTTGGTCTTAGAATGAAAATTGTCAAGAATTTTGATTCCGTAAAACGTGTATGGGATAATTTAAATGCTTGATAACTATTACGCATTTTTTAACATGAGTTGGTAAAAAAAAAGAAATTAGTGTATATTATTCATTATTTATTATTTTAGATAGTTTCTTTTATATTTTTTAGTATCAATAACTAATGATTTTCAGACATTCGTAACGCAGTGATACATTTACAGTGTACTAACTGTAAATACGAATTATTTTTATTTCACCGCTCTGGTATAAAGATAACCCGAGGCGTTGAGCTCCGCCAAATAAATAAATATACGAAAATCCTTTACGTATATAAAACGAGCCAAATGTAAGACTATAAAACATGAAGAAGATTTTTTCACAGACCACACGTTTTGTGAGAGAATAACTTAAAAATGATACTGAAAGCCCATATCCAAACAATTCCAGCCACAAAATATTTTATGATATAAGAAGAATGATGAAGAATAAAGAATCAGAACAACTCGCCTAGTCTACATGAATAAACCATATTCCATTGAAGTCTGATAGATTTCTATTGGGATGTATTGGACATAAAAAATGCATTCGAATAAACCGACACCGAGACGGGCTCGTCGGCCCGCATTCGCACGTCTATATCTCTATTCTGAGATACAGAAACTCGTGAATTTTAAAACGCTAACATTATTTTCAACTTGTTAGAACATTTTCTTGTACATTTTTAGCGGTGAAAAGCGTTCTACTATGATTTGTGGGCAATTCTGTAGTGTTATTCGTTGTATATTTCGTTGTTAGTATAAGTAAAGTTTCGTGAAGAAAATAGTGAGTGCTGAGATATCTTCGAGAGCAAAGATACTGGAGGAAGGTTACCTAAAAAATACGAGAAGCTCCTAGGGGAGATGTAAGAGTTTGATGTTAGTGAGCGAGGCCCTCTCTGGCTACCCAGCTTGGGATAAAGGGTGAAGTTACCAAAAAAAATTGTAGTAAAAATATTTATTTTTTAATATCACAGGATTCATTTTACACTGGCAAGGTTGTCACATTAAATTTATATATTAAAATTTTTGTGTTTGTTACCGATAGCCGAAAATTTATTACGCTTAACGTGGACCAATTTCTATTGTACAAAATTTATTAAAAACAGCCGTCAAAATTTCATATTTGAAAATTATGGCCCTCTAAAAGTTTGTTCAAAATCAGTTTAATATTCATTGTATTAATAAGTTGTAAAAGTGTAAGAGGCGGCGGACAAGTTCAGTAATAAATTACCCGAGCACTCGATACAGCCGGCTATGTATTCAAAACTGTTAGCATAATTTTTATTTACGATGGAAGTTTACTGCTAGGGATTATTATATACGTAAGATTACATGATGACTGTAAGCTATATATAGATAGTCGTGGATTCGATTCAGACATGGATAATTGAATACAAAGAACGGCGTTTGGTTACGCCACTCAATTTGCGATGTTTCACAAATGGCGAAATGTGGACAAGTTTACTTCTATACTAGAATAGTCGTTGCAATTTTATTTGCTCTCATTTACCTAATTTGCTCTCATTGTAAAAAGCTATTCAGAACTTTGGTCCGCTTCAGTCTACTGGAACTATCTGAGACAGATTCCAAAAGAGCTGGACGCGATTGTTCTACTAATTGTGAATCTGGCACCTACGCTATGTGGCAGACTCGTTCCGCCTCTTTAATTACAGTCAACTACCGAAATTCCATCCAAATTTTATAAAGATATTACATTTTAATGCAATTGTTACATTTTATTATAATTAATAAATAGTTAGGATAAATATTTTTGTATATAATAGATAAATATATTATGCTATAATATTACTTAATTGCATTAGAAACATGAATGTTTAAAAAAAAATTACAATATTGTATAATATATTTTAAACATTAATATCGTTTTCTTAAGCATTAAAATTATATAATTCTAATTACAATATTTAGAAGCCATCGAGCCAGATAATCTTAAAAGAATTGTATCTAGTCAAGAGTTGTGATGGAAGTAGAATATTGTCTTCAGTAAAATAATAATTAAAAATATAACAATACGGAAAAACTAAGAACGTAAAAGTCTTTAATAGAGGAAATGTCAGCGACAACTTGATAAGCTTAGAAAAAGTTCCATTGTTTGTAGCTATCTTACAAATACTGCACTTCTATAAAGTGTCTAAAGACTCCCTCCTTTATTTGAAGTAAAGTAAATATTGAAAAATATTTAGAAATGTATATAAGTGTGTATATAATAATTTAAAAATATATTATAATTAATTAATTGTATAATTATTATTGATGAAAATAATCGATAGAATATTCATGGGAACAATAACTATAATCTAATGTTTTAAATATATATCGTCGCTATCTGATGGAGTGATACAGCGTTAGCTGTTAGCATGATGGGTTCGATTTCTACTCGAAGGAATGATTTTTTTGAGTGTTGTCTATCAAAGTATCTTAACACTAGGTTTTCCCTGACTATCTGAATAAAGTGAGAAGGTAAAAAAAAAGAAATATTTAAATGACTTCCTACTACTTAATAATATAATTCCTGAACAAAAAAATAAACGGTGAAAAATAAAAAAAAAACAACAACTGTATCAAAATTTTTGTCCAAGTGTCCAAGTTAAATTATTCATTATAAGATGCTTAAAATATTCCTTTCAGTAATCCTCGGATACCAAATGCTTGGCGGAAAATTTAATACACCAAAGAATTAGTTATTTATCTTTTACCGTAGAGACTTAGCGAGCGATTTCCATTCTTCGTTCTAACAATAAATTGTTGCCCTTTTAAAGTGATTTGGGAAAACATTTTCTAAACCTATATTTAATTTGGGTACAAATATTTTTAAGTACAAAATGGTTATACAATTTAGTTAGAAATTTTTGATGTTTCGTGCAATAGGCGATATATTGTCTCAAATTTCTCTTATCAGAATTGGGGAGTTATCGCGTTTATAATATTTGTTAATTGATTTTATATATGATTTTTGTTAACTTTTAATTAAAAATTTTGAAAAGTTCATTCAATCATTTAAAAATTTAAATGATCATTGATTAGACAAGGCGGATTCCCCTGCTTATTTTTTTTGTTTAATAAGCTACAGTAATTTTTCTAGACACTTGAACGCCAAACACACTCTGTCCATGTCTTAAAGATCTACAAGTATTTATTTGGGGGATCAGAAGTGTCTTGATGGGAACGGAGTGTCTTAACACTACGTTGCCATGTGCGGGATACACCGTGAAGATAAAAATATATCTATTTGTTAATAATTATCATTATCATGATTTATGTTGGAAGTGCTTTTTCATAGTTTAATTAAAATCTTACGACAAAGAAACCGAGAAAAATATTAAGAGTGTAAATATAGAATTTTCTTAAAGAAATACAAGTTGTTTTTGTCAATGGGGAACTCAAAATACTGTAATTTACTTGCATAAAGCTTTTAAGAACGTCAAAGGAAGAAGTGCTTTTGCAGTTTTTATAGGGCTGTAGGCTAAGCTTCATTCGTTTGTATTTATCCAAAATTATTTCTTTTTCAGTGAGCTTTTAAATTATTTTAATCTTTTTAATCTGACTTTCTTCTGTAACTTGTAAGTTTAATATTAAACACTCTAACCTACAGCTGTACTGTATACTCTAAATAATCTAAGTAATCTTTAAAATTGTCCTAGAGTATAATGAAATAATATTAAGAAAGCTGAAGGATAGAAAAGATGACACCAAAGATAATTTTTAGCAAAATATTTTTAGCGTCCTTAACTTATAATATAATATAACTTATAAATAACGGAGTATTTAAACACTAGGTTCCCTCTGCCCACCCTGCTATGTGCGGGATAAAAAAATAATAAAATTATTTATTCACCCGCTTTGGCAAAACAAAGTTTCACCACTCAACTCGTTACATTTCGAATTCAGGCAAAAAACACCCTCTACCGACCCTTCTACGTGAACATATGTAGATTAAACTTTGAGCTGGAATTAAATTATTAGTTGTAATAAATTTATATCATTCCTATTTTGATATAGGTATAATATAATTAGATGTTTATAAAAAAATACCCGTAAATTTTAACAACTGCTTTTAAATTTTTAATATATTTTATCGTGCCCGAAGGGTTTTATATACCTACTTAACATATAGGCAGAAAAAGTTTTCTTGTAATCCATTTTGCTCTAACACGCTTTGTATCGCGTCAATTTCTGCACCCTTCTTCGTTAACGAAAATTGTTACACATAACATTACATTTAAGTTTAATTGTGCGAATATTTCGTGTTTTTTATTTTTCTATTTATTTGTATCAATGTTAAGTCATTTTCCCCACATAGCACGGTAATCAAGGGAATCTATCTATAAATGAATATTCCGTTCCCAACTTTTGTTTCAATTTTCTAGACATTCGCGTTAAGTGTTAAGTTAAATATCTATAGTTAAGATATTTTTTGGAGGTACCGAACTCTAACAAAAATTTTGCATTAAATACTCTTCATAAATCGTTATATTGAAAGTCACGTAGTAATAAATTAAAATATATTAAGAGTTTTTGTTCTACTTTGAATAAAACATAAGTTAAATGTTGAAATATCAATTTAAGCAAAATTATCAGTTTTCTTTCTCTAATATTTATTAGAGAAAGAAAACTGATAATAATAATATAATATACAGATTTATATAATGATACAGATTTCTGTACATTTGGAGTTACGACGTATAGTACGAATGGTTGGTATTGGCCGATTGAAATTCAATTACGTTCGGCGGTGCGTATTTATCTGTTCGACTGTTACGGTCGGAGGGCAAGAACCCTTAAAACCCTTAAAATTTTATTTTTAAATGTTTTTGTAATAATTTTATTTAAGTAACTACAGATATGTGATTTAATTAGTTTAGATATTTTTATCATGATTTTCTCATAAAGAGGATCCAGATAAATAAATCACCAGGGTAACTGGGAACGAAGATTAGCCACTCCGTTCCCATTAAGAATATCCATCCCTATTTTCTATTCTATCCTCGAGGCACTGCGTGTTTAGTGCTACGAGAATGAACAACTCGCTTTGCCTCGATACCATAAGTGACGAGGGCGAGAAAAATACAAAAAAGGAATCGAACCCACAATCGTCGTGCTTATAGTTTCACGTGCCACTGCAGATGGTATCAAATAAACTAAAATTGTTTTATTAAATTGAATATAAAATTAATTTCATAAAGCAATAGCCGAAAATTTGACAGATTACCTTAGTTAAAAAGACATTTCGTAGCAATTTCGTTTGTAGGGTCCTAATATTGTGATGCATAAATTTCAAATATACCATGCATTAAAATTGTTCACTGTTCCTTACAATAAAGGGGGCCAGGTGTCACCAATAGCTCAGTCCGGGCTAATCGTGATATTAACCTTACAATTATATGAGATGAAGGTCCTCGCTAGATGAGACATTCAATAGAAGTGGTATCGAATTCTGTGTTCGATTTAGATGCGTATTTTTGCAGCTTTATGCTTTTCTTGAATTACTGGGTAGGCGAGCAACTAGTGTAACGATACTCCGTAATTTCCGCCCAATATTCGAGACATTGTGTATTGAAAGACGCAACACAACGCCGCACTTTGTCGAACAGAGTGGAAAATGAATCTGACATATTTCCCAGAGTGGGAATCAAACCCACAACCGCTGCGTTTACAGTTTGATGATGTCCCACTGCTTTGTTTAATTGAAAATTTATAATGTTTATTATGGATACCTAATATTATTTATTATTTTATGTAATAAATAATTAAGTAAAATATTATATTTGATGGTGTTTTAAGCTAGACTAAGAGTCTAATAATGGCATTCGTTAGTATTTTGTGAGCTGTTATAGATAAATCATTGAAAAATGATGGATGCCATCATCTTTGCTAGAATTTTTAAGCATACCTCTTAAAATGCATCAAAATATAAAAAATATACGCTAGAGAAAAAATATTCATGAATTTTTAAAAAGAAAAATCCAAATTTACAGTAAGTATATGTAAGGAAGATAAAAAATAATATGATTCTATGTAGTTATAATCTAGACACGACAGTCTATTTAATAAATTATTTCATATTGACCATAAAAGTTTATGTTTTTTTATATTAAACTTTACATTATATTCCACATTTCGACTTTACATGTGGTGCCTTTTACTATTAATTTGCCTCGTTATATCTTTCTTTATTATAAGTATTACTGAAAACAATATTCTTTTTACATATATAATATGGTCTGGTGGTGAAATTGTTTTTATGATTTTGTTTTTATGAAATTGGTGGTCCCCTGAGAAACAAACAGTAATTAGGTAAATAAGATTGAACAACGATGTGTGGAGAAGGCTTAACCCAAATTCTCATGGTATTTTTTTATTAATTTAATATAAACTAAAATGTACGTATAGTGGTGTTAATGTATTTATTTATTTATTTAATTTAATTTAAATAGTAGGTTGATACAAAGATTACAAATCCAAGGTGCAATCATAAACTCATATAGAGTTTTACCGTGCACCAGCGTCATTAAACATATATACAAATAAAAAGGTATTACAATAATTATAATAATTTATCATAATAACAAGTATACAAAAGTAAATTAATTAATTTTAATTAAATTATTAGCATATATGTTGTTATGAAACAAAAGTGTATTTAAGGTATGACACCAGAGCAAAGAAATGAAAATATTAAATATTTGATTTTTTCGAGTGGGAATCGAACCCACAACCTCTGGCGTTTACAGTTACTCGTGTCCCTGCGCCACGACTGACCTCAATGATTATTATTTATAATATAATATATACTTAATTAGATTCAATTGTATTTAGCATTGCGGCATAGTATGTTAGAATCTAATCGGAATGCTCTCTATAGAATTTTATTACATAATTATGCAGCATAAATACAACGTGTTGATATTGGACGTCAAATATCATGAAAGTTAAATAAATGATCGTCGAACATATAGCTTAAGTTGAAATTCTTCATTTAATAAGCTAAACTAAGCTTTTGTTTAAAAAATAACACAAAGCACGTCGTTGAATTCCTGCAATGCCTTCAGAATTCGACGGAAAGTGAAGAGCGGAGTGTCCTAACGCTAGGTTCAATCTGCCTACCCTGCTATAAGCGGGATATAGCGTGAATCTGCAATAAAATTAGAAAAAATAACAAAATCGAAACTATAAATAATTACAGTTTTATATTACAGTACGCCTTTACGTTTTCATGTTTAAACAATAGAGATTTAATTTTAAGCCGCTACCCTCGCACCGATAAGCACATTGAATAGTTCTTGTGTTCCCGATTTTCACCTCAATAAGTCCTTTACGCTCCCAATATTGCCAATTATTTGTTTAGGTATTAATTTGTGGGTTTTGTTGTCGAAGCAACCTTAAGATAAAAGGTATTTTCGTTGATATTATATTTTACTAAAATATACATTTTCATAAATTTTGCAGAACAGAATTTTAATAGAAGTATATTTTAATAAAATTTACTTTAATTATAAATTTGAAAGTCTGAGTCCATTATAGCGTAAATGGAAACCGTCTGTCGGTATGCGATGGCTGTGAAACATCACAGGTGGTATCGTTGTTATAAATAATTTAATTTGTTTATTTGGTATAAAAAAAATAAAAACAAAGTCGAATTATAGTTTTTTTTTGCATCTTATTCATTTTGTAGTGTAACTCTGTTGATCTCCCAGAAATTACAAACCTACCTTAAAGAGCGCCTTAGAGGCCGTTGTGGCGCAGCGGCACAAGGGTGTGAGTGTAACGCGATGGTTGTGGGTTCGATCCCCGCTCGAGGAATTGAAATATTTATTTACGTTTATAGTTCCATTCTTTCGCTCTGGTGTCGAGTCAAGGCGCGGCGTTGAGTTCTGCCACTCAACACGCAATGCCTCCAGAATTCGGCAGAAAGTGAGGAACGGAGTGTCTTAACATTAGGTTCCATCACCCTACCCTGCTGTGTGTAGGATACAGCGTGAAGCTGACTTAACGGGGGCAAATATTGATACGCTTTGTTTTATCAAACTGTAAAACAAAGCGTTTACAATTATTAATATCTTACTAATATTATCAATGTGAAAGTTTGTGCGGATGGATGTTTGTTCCACAATTTCACGTAAAATCTAGTGAACCAATTTAAATGAAACTTTACAATCATATAGCCTTTATAACACATAACAATAAAAATATGCTAATTTTTATAAAATATAAAATTACAATACTACTATTTACTACTATTTACAGTGAACGGAATATGTTTACCAGAAATCAGTATATGACAACAAATTTTTCTGTAGTCCATAAACTAAAATATCAGATAATCTTAATCTTCATAAAAACTAATTAAGATATGTTTACAACTGTTTTACGATCCTAAATATAGAAATGAAACGACAAATTAATATTTTATTAAACAAAGCAAATATAATTAAAGTTACTTTACAAAAGATGTTGATAGCAGTAGCATTGTGTATTTATATTATAGTAATTATTAAATACATAAAATCGTTGTTTTTTAATTGAATAAAACGTTATATTGATTTATATCTAGCAATAAATATGATTTTCTTAATATATAAAACTACAAGTAGCCGTTTAATGTCAATAAAATGCTAATTTAACTCTCTGAGTATGTCGCAATTGAGGATGTAAGAGGGTTTGATATAAGTAAATTGTAATGTCTGATATACTCTCTTATTGTTTGTGCTGTTTTAGTTACCGCTGTTTCACATTTTATTTTGCTTCAAGCTATATGGCCCAGGGTGTAGGAGGGTAGGCAGAGGGAACCCGCGGATCTAGTGTTAAGAACTTCCTTTCCCCACTTTCCACAGAATTCTGAAGGCATTGCGTGTTGAGTTGCGGATCACGCTTCAACGCCGCGCTGTACCTTGTTACCTAGCGTGTAGCGAAGGAACGACAATATTAAATAGAGGCCTCGAGTGAGAATCGAACCCACAGCCTGTCGCGTTTAGAGTCCCTATATGTATTACATACGAGTATGTATTAAAATTTCTGATATCATACATTATATGATATCTTATTTTTGTAATAAACCAATCTATAATTTTTCGACATAAAGTCAAGATTTTTTTTCAAATAGACAAAAAATGAAATACTGAACGATTTATCACTAGGTCTCTCAGTATGAAAACTTTAAAATGAAATTTTAACGAATAGCTATAGATTTAAAACGCATACATATTTTTATTCTTAGTCTATTTTTGCAAAATAAAAACAGAAAAGTTGTACGTGACGAACTAAAAAATTGTATGAAAATAAAACCTTGTAACAAATTCTATTATATGAAGAACAAACACCGTCACTAACAAACACTATATGAAAGTAAATGACAAACACCTCTAAAAGCTTATAAAAAATATGTAGGTTATATTTTTAAGGCATACCGCCTATACTGTAGTCTTATCGAATGAAATGATAGTGAGTTTTTATGCCACGGAAATATGTAAACGACCTATATAAATTAATTTTTAACAAAAAGAAAAACCGACTTCTAACAAGGAACTAAAAAGTGAAAAATAATTTTACAAAGATTTTATAATTTTGAAGTCGGTGCCAAGTAAAACAAACTGGCTTAGTAATTAGATATTGTAGTAAAGGTGTTGTAGCATTAGCTTGACACCGACTTCAAAATTATAAAATCTTTGTAAAATTATTTTTCACTTTTTAGTTCCTTGTTAGAAGTCGGTTTTTCTTTTTGTTAAAAATTTATTTATTTTATGATTTTAAGTGATGGGTAGATCTTAAAATGATGCTTCTTAAACGAGTGGTGATGGTGGTGGTAGTGGTTCTCAACGATTGGTTGTCATTGTCCTATGTAAAACTTAATTTAATTAGGTATTATTTTTGTGCAAAGTTACATTTTAGTATATTAACAAGAACATACCTAAAAAGTATTCGGGCGAATTGGGAATCTCCCTTCTTTGAAGTTGGTTGAAAATGAGAACATCCTCTTTTTTAAGGTTGGTTGAAAAGAAATGCAACCATCAGGATTCTCACTTCTGACATCAATTTAAAAAGTTTTTGCTTGTAACTATTACAGTATAATTAATTTTTTACCAAAAAAAATAAACTTTCTCAATTTTCTCCGGATTCCATAATCGAAACCTAACCAAACTTTCACCAAATTATCCTTGAAGTGTATCCTTTCAAATAAAAAAAGAATCATCAAAATCGGTTGGCGCGACATTGAGTTATTCGGCTATTAGTCGCGCACATGCATAATGCAAATTTAAGACTTATGTGATTTTCTCATGGATACCATTGTCAGACACGGACCAAAAAAAAAATGGGACCATTCGGGAAGCTATACCATTCAAATAAAAAAAAAATTATCAAAATCGGTTCACCCAGTTAAAAGTTATGAGGTAACAAACATAAAAAAAAAAAAAAAATACAGTCGAATTGATAACCTCCTTTTCTTACAGAAGTCGGTTAAAAATACGATTTAAGTGTTTTCATATATATGTAGGAGATTGCTCGCAAATGACTCTTATTGGACCTGTGGGCTCCATTGTGGGTTAATGCAAGCAGGAATAACGCAGCAGATTCGTGACACTCGTCACTAGTCCTTCCTTTCTCCAAAACATCAGAAGACTAAATCATTTCACAATCGTCAAAACATCAGAAGACAAACATTCTACGATCGTCAACTTCCTCCTTATTTTAAAATCGAACTTCACCATCACACGTCACGACTCTACTCAAGGCATAAGCCTCCGCGTTATTGGCCAAATTACCTCACTGGTCTAATAAAAGTCAAGTCAACCAATCGTAATTCTACAATAATCAACAATTAGTGTCTTTTCGATCATTTCCTCTGAAGCTATACAAATGTGTTGACACATTGTCTTTTTACATGAACACAGCCAGTCATATTATAAACTGATGCTACAGATAATAATATTAAAGCTAATCATTAAACATCTAAGATAATATAATATCTGTTCTAATCTCTTCCTTCTACATATATATATTCATACTTCGTCTTTTACTAATAGGTATATATGTAGATTAAATTTAATGTATTTTAAGGGTTCCCTGCTTGAAAAGATAAAAACGGAACCCTCATAGGATACTTTGCTGCAGTCTGTTAAACTGAAATTAATATCCAATAGTAAAGTCTATATAATTAAAAGAGCATTAATGCATTGACTTTTCTGCATTTTATTTGAAATTCGCCGCGTAATTAAAATCTATATGGTAGGTACTTCCCGTGAACCCACAGTTTAATTTGGCACAAATTCAGAACTTACAATACAAATAAAGAAAAAATATCCGAATTTCATAGAATATATTTACGTTATTTAAATATAAACTTATTTAACGTTCTTATACTCGTACAATAAGATCCATACAAGCAATAAATAAAATGATTTCATACGACAGATGAAGGTTATTTAACATTAATTATTATTTATATTTTTGGTCTCATTGTCGACTTAGTTTATTCAGATTAAAGGAGAGTGGAAAAAGAGTTATCATTGAAATCTCTAACGTTTTAGTTTTCTAATGTTAAGACATTTCGTTCTCCACTTTTCAGGAAAACAGTATAGGCTTTTAATATTGAAAATGAATATTTCTAAAAGCTATGTTAACATTCTCACGAATATGTTGTTCAAACAATGTATATTGTTGTATACATACATTAGGCTTATCTAAGATTAAGGTGCACTTCGACGGCTTATGTACTTGCTAGACTAGAGTAACCTTTCAATTTGATAGAACTAAATATATGATCTGTACGATAAGGAATTATTTATATTCTATTATAAATATATAATAGTAATGGTTGTAGGTTAGATTCTGCTCAAGGTAATTAATTATAATTTCAAGTTGTTCTGGTAAGATTATTAAGCGCGGCGTTAAGTTTCGCCACTCTGCACGCAATGCTTTCAACATTACTGCGTCTGACTGCATACACTATGATTGTAGGTCCAATCTCCACTCGGAAAAATGAAGACATTTAAATCGTTTTCATTTCTTCGCCACTGAACACGTGATGTCTCAAAAATTAGGCAGAAACTAGAGAATACAGTGTCTTAACACTGGGTTACATTTTCCTATCTTGCTGCGTGAAAAAGAGTGTTTTGTTCTATCCTTTTTTCGATTCAACTGCCTCTACTTTTCATAGTAAGTTTAATATAGTCAGAGGGCAGTCATGGCGCAGGGGCAAAAGTGTGTGATTATAAACGCGATTGGTTGTGGGTTCGATCTCCACTCAAGGAATTGAATTATTTATTTAAATTTATATTTACATTTCTTTCAAAATAGGGAACCGAGTGTTAATACTAGGTTCCCTCTGCCCATCCAGCTATGTGCGGGATACAGCGAGAAACTGATTTATTTATTAATACAGCTAATCAATATTGTAAACACAGTAACTAACACGAAACTATGAAACGTTGCTATCTCAACTATCGTATTTGACACATTGCGCCAGTTCTGGTGAACCACAATACATCGGATATCCTCAATCGCGGTAGGGGCCATGGGGTAGGGGGCAGTCCAGCGATTTGCAAACCCGCAAACATTACCCCACAATTATTAAAGGTCGACAGACCGCGAAATAAGGTCCGTATTCATTAAGGGATTAACAGATGTCCCCATTGTTTACTTTGTGTGTGTAATTTTGTTTGTTAGTGATTAAGTCAGTGATTAAGGTGAAATTTGAAGTTTAAAATACCCTCTGTTTAAAGCAAAATCATTACCGTGAGAGAGAGAGAGAGAGAGTATTTAAACCATTTTTTTAAAAGAAGAACTATTTTTAAACTATATTTATTTAACACTTTAATTCCCCGAGTGTTAATTAGGATAGAAGTTTACAGTAATAACCGCATGTACGTCAGATTTACTTCAATATCTGGACGTAGGCTAATTGGCTGCCCGCAAATTTACAATTAAGCCTTCTACATAAATTCTACATAAATGTTTCACGTTATTTGAATTAGAAAATCTATTTACAATTTATTTTTGTTTTAGTTGAAAATTATAAGATGGATGGGTTAAAGTAGGATAGGTAGGATGGGAGAAAGTATATTAAAACTAATATATTTTATTTATTTATTTTTATGCTGTATTCCACACATCACAGCGTAGCCAAAGGGAACTAGGGAACCTAGTGTTCAGACACTCCATTCGCATTAAGACAGTTCCGTTCCCCACTTTTACCGATATGAAAATATTAAATATTTCATTTTCTCGAGTGGGAATTGAACCCACAACCTGTCCCGTTTATAGTTGTACGCTTGTTCCCGTACGTCACGACTGGCCACATATTTTAGTTTAGTCTGGTAATATAAAACGTGGCAATATCTTTAAAAATAAGTAGAAATTGGAGAAAGTATCTTAATTCTAAGTCTTCTTTTAGGTAAATCGTGAAACTATTTACATTTATGTACAGAATAATTCTTAAGAAAAAAAAATATTAAAAAAATATGTTACAAAATCGATGCTGGTTAGAGTTAAGATTGAGTTCATTTATTGTCTTGTTTGTCTCAATAACAAAGATAGTAAATTTTATTCGGTACCCAGGTTTTGTTGTTCAAAAACATCGAGATTGTAGGGTATGCTATAAAATTATAGATTTATCTATCGTCTAGACGAATCTTATTTATATATATAATTTTATCTTTTATTTTCTTTTATTATAATAAAAGATTTAAGTGTGTTAATTAACTTTTTATCTTTAAAAATTTTGATTTCAACTTGTTTAGACAATTATATAATTTAGTTATTATTTGTTAAATTTCAACTGTTACATTTCTACATTGATTGATAGGGAAATAAATGTATGAAAATTATGCAAAGCTAGCTATGTAGATATTTAGCTATTTTAGTAGATATTTTAGCTCCTATTTGCTTGAAAACATATACGACAAATTACAATATTTTCATAGCATAAAGGTAGACCTTATAACTTTACCGGGACAATATATGTTAATAATTTTATTTTGTTTGTGTCTGACCTGTGAGTATTCCTAATGAAGCTAACTTATACGCGTAAATTTTTATAGTAGAAATGCACATATTCACCGTCTCTATCATAAAATAGGAAAAATGTATAAATTTTTCCTCAATCAGAAATCGAACCCATGACCATCGCATATAGGGTAAACATTTCTTAACAGTAGCATTTAAGCGTTGTATATGGGTATCTAGTTCATTATATAATAGAATTTTATAATTTTGAGGCTAAAACTGGAGTACCTGTATCGTAATTGGCCACACGGCTCATCGCTCTTGCACATATGATACAATTTGGGTCGTGACTCGTGACACCGAAAATACACACTGATAAAGTTGAATTTTAGAACGAAAATTTTACAAAATGTCAGTTAATTATTTATGTTCACAACATTACCTATTACAACTAGAATTAGTAGAAAGAAATATGAAAATAAAGTATATTAAATTTTATTTTAAAAATAAAATATAAAAGTATGAAAGAGGTATGGCGAGATCGTAGAGTTTAGCGCTCTGTTCCCTCAGCTGTCCAGTGAGGGATAAAGTGTTAAGGTAAGGAAAACTTGAAAACACAGGGTAAGTAAAATATTTTGAATAATTTATTTGCATCTACTACAGATGCTTAAAGATGACATATATCAATTATTGTATTAGAGTAATTATTTATTAGTGAAATTAATTCTGTACGTAATAAATAGACACTATAATATCAAAATATTAATAACTTCGGTCCATTCGACGTTACTGTCGGTGTTCAGAAAGATGTTATCTCAGTTGAAAACAACGTTCAATATTCGGTGACAGTTAAAGGACAGTTGCGAACTTATCTGTTAATAGATAGTTTGATTAATGCTCTATAATTAACTTACATATACAAGAAATATTTTAGTTTTCGAATATTATATGTTGAATGCCAATATCATCGATGTTGTCAGATATCATAATATGATCAGCTTCACGCTGTATCCCGCACACAGCAGGGTAGGTAGAAACCTAGTGTTAAGACACTCCGTTCCCCACTTTCTGCTGAATTCTGGAGGCATTGCGTGTTGACTGGCAGAACTCAACGGCGCAAGAGACTGTAGACATAAATATTTTATATTAATTTCAGCTTGATACATCTACGCAGGCAGGCATGGCAGTAGCTACAACTCATTTACTTTTCAGTAGAAACAGTTTTAAACATAACTTTGTTAATTTTTATAAATTTGTCATATATGATTATAAAATATCTAATTCGTTTATGAAATAATCTAAAAATGATTATTTTTATACATTATTTATAAAAATTGTATTAAAAAGAGAGTCAGAGTTACTTGAAGAAAATAAACTATATGTAACATCAAAACAATTGGATCAAGTGATAATAATAATCATAATTGACTCGCTAATCCTTAGTATAAATTGACTGATTTGTCGGAATTGATTCCAACATGTTATACGCAAATTAATTAATATGGCCACTTGGACTAATTAGTAAAATTACATAGATAGATAAACGTTGCATAAAATTAATATAAACACTCATTGTACGAGATTAATAGAAATAGAGAAATAGAAGAAGAAAGAAGAATAGAATAGAAGAGAATTTTATGCACTCAATTATGAATAACACACGTTTAAGTTGAAGTTAAATAACTTCCTTTATTTTATTAGAAATAGTGTAGAATTTGGTTTAAATTGCTTAAATCTAATGAAGAATTTAAAATAATTGTTAATCTGTGAGAATCAAATCAAATTAAATTTGCAGTAGAAAATTGG
Organism: Heliconius numata; assembly: GCA_016802625.1. NCBI lineage: Eukaryota > Metazoa > Arthropoda > Insecta > Lepidoptera > Nymphalidae > Heliconius > Heliconius numata. The sequence goes on along the minus strand of JAEBDU010000001.1, from coordinate 6,840,050 downwards.
AGGAAATCTTTGAGAGACTGATAAATTCAATAAAATCTATGAAGGAAATGGAACGACTTTAGTTATGACGATCGTCTATCTCTTCAAATTAGTTTATGATAATCAACATGCAAAATGGTCCGAAATGATTCACGCAAATTATTACAATAAATTTTACTATGAGTTGTAATTAATGATGTTTTAGTAGCTGTAGCGTAGAAGAGAGTGAGAGTGTTGGTTTCCGTTACCCAATAGTAGTTACCCATAATAGTAACCTCATGTTCATTGGACGCAGTGTCTTAACACAAACTTTTCTTTTTTGTGAGTATTTTATCATGCTAGTATTTAATAATTTAAAAAAATAGTATTTATATTAAATAACTGGAAATATTATCAAAAAAAAATCAGCTTCACGCTTCATCCCGCACACGACAAGGTAGGAAATATTATAAAAATATAAAATATTTTTTTATTATAAAAAAGACTCCGTTTTAAATAATGGCTCGACGAAATCTTAGTTTTCTATGGTAGCAAAACATTAAAATTTAATCAACTGTTGGAAACGAGATAAAACATATTTTAATCTCATTGAAGCTAAACTTTCAGGTCATCGGGGCGTAGTAGGCGTATGTGACTGTAGAGTTGATGATTGCGGGTTCGATATTTACTTACAGAAATATTTATATTTAAATGATTTTGATTAATCCTGTAAACGCAATTGGATGTGGGTTCGATCCCCACTCGAGGAAATGGAAAATTAATTTGAATTTATATTTTCATTCTCAACACTCAACGACTCCAGAATTGAGCGGAAAATGAAGAACGGAGAGTCTTTTTACTAGGTTCCCTGCTGCGTTTTTTACTTAAGCTGATTTCTAATTTTTATATTTCAACCTGTCTTGCGTACATTTCTTTGGAGAATTTACATAGAAATTTACACTAAAACACGAAATTATATTAACATTCCCTATATAGAAAGCCTAAATAAGCATAATAAACAAGATGAAGACTAACTATTAATAGTTACGTAATTTGACTGTCTGTCGATACAGTTCACAGGCTTTAGGATCTAATCTGTTGCACTCAGCCGAGATGTGCCAATCTAGATACGTCACTAGTTAATTGTTTTGAGATTAGAGCACAATGTAGTGCAAATATGTCAATTAATAGTGTACATTGAGGAGTAATTAGGTGTTTGTAATATTATTCGAGCTGCTGTATATGGTGAATTGACACGTAAATAGCAGCTACACGCTGTATACCGCACACAGAGGGAACGTAGTGTTAAGACACTTCGTTCTCCACTTTCTGCTGAATTCTGGAGGCATTCGTGTTGAGTATTTTATAAATACATGTAAATGTGTTTCATTTTTGTTGATGTATGTGTATGTGTTGTTCATCATTCATGGTGCATTGAGACAGGGTTTCACTGTACGTGGTGATTGTGGGTTCAGTCACCGCTTGGGGGGACTGGTATTTTGTTTATTTAATTTTTGTTTCCCTGCTCTGAAAGACAGCGCGGCGTTAAGTTCTGACAATCAACACGCAATGTTTTGAAATTTGATTGTTGCGTGAGGAACTCAGTGATTTAACACTAGGTTTTCTCTGCCTACCCTTAGAAAATAACATAGTGATGAATAGTTTGATTATGAATAGTTTTTAATAAAAATTGCAATGAAAATAAAAAATATATGAGGTTCTTAAGTTAAAATATAATTTAAAAGATAACATTGTTATTACAATAGTTATGTTTTAAATCTTTGAACTGGTCATTATTTTTTTAAATATTTTGATTTCTCTGAGCAAAAAGTGGAAACCGATGTAACGTTTAACTTTAAAAAGAATAGGTATTTCTTTATATATTTGTTTAAACAATACCTAATTTTATAATAATTTTATGTTTATTTCATATTAACTCAAAACATTTTGTTCTATATATCTATCTATAAATTCTAACAAAACTCTATTGTAGTCTTATTTATATTCAGATTTGATAGTACGAATTGAAACTGTGGAAATGTGCTATTTGCACAGTAATTGTTTGTGAAGGCTTACTGTGAAACACTTCTGTGGACTTGCAGGTGAATAGAATATCGTAGTTAAGATAAGAATAAAATACGTTTTGTTTTATATTATATTTCTGTGCGTACATCTATTTTACCAATTTTATCGATAACTAGCGACCCCCTCGCGGCTTCGCCCGCCTTAACTACTAAATTATTCATATAATGTATGTCTGCAAAGCACTTAAGATAATGTGAAAATTAATTAAACCCTAATGCAACCCGCATTTTCGTAGTTCCAATAAGGATTTTCCAATTGTTTTAAAATAAACACAAATAAATAACACAAACAACAGAAAACTTAAACGAAAGAAATTATAAACAACAGACTATCAACTATTCTCTTACCCAAAAATACTTAAACGAAAGATGTAACCAACGTAATGTCGCGTAATGTCGTGTCGTGTAACGATGTAATGTCACATGGAAATACATTATAATTATTGGATAACAGCAAAATACGTGCAATCACTTCTAAATTTACTTTGCCAGGCGCAGAATTGAAGCATTCTCTCGGCCATCTCCGTAGTAGCTCCGAACGACATCAGGGCTTTGGTTCTCTGACGGTTAATGCTGTTAGTCTTTTACAGCGACACCGGTTGGGTAGGGAAGAGGGTACAAAAGCAAGCACTACGCTGCCTGTGAGGAAAATTAAATAGAATGCATCGGCCGGGAATCGAACTCGGGCCGGCCGTGTGGCAGCCGACCATTTTACCACTGAACCACCGATGCGTGGCGCAAGGCGAGTGGCGAGCCGTTTCGCATCAAAGATTTTTTGATATTGTAACAACTTCTAAAGTACTTATTAAAATAAAAAACAGTAAAAGACAGTTTTGATCTGCATTAAATGGCCAACGTAACTAATATACTTATTTATATGCTGAGATATAGGGATAAGTGAAACTTGACCCGATACAGCTGATGTGTGAACGGCGTGATGTGTTAACAATTAAATGTGTTTTTCTCTAAAACTATTCGCAATTTCGAAATAGTGTAAAAAGCAAATTGTATCTTCGTTTAACGTAGAAAATTAATAAAGTATTTTAAAGGATAAGGATTAATACCATTATGGAAAAATATCCCTCACAATAAAAAATATATTGAAATTACTATATTTAGATAGAAATGTGATCACTACACGTTATTCTTAAAAGATAAAAATATGCTATCGCGGACTTTTTTGTAGATCTTATTAAGAGGAACAATACTCCAGTACATTATTTTCATATAGTACTTACCATTAAAGCAGCGCATGCGCGAAAGTGTCTCAACGGGTAGGACTTTATACACATTTATCGTATTTATGTTAATTTACATAAGAATGTACAAATAATAAACTATATATAAACCTTCCCTGAGAAATACTCGACCTAATGGTGAAAACCGCATTAAAATCCGTTGGGTGGTTTAGAAGAAGAAGAGTTAGAAAGTTCAGACAGACACTAAAAGCGAGTTTGTTTTATAAGATATAGGATGAGGCGGAAATATTCTTAAAAATACAAAAAGACATAATTTTTATCTTTTTTTTTTTTTTTTAATATTTTACGAACCACTGAACAAAAAACTTATATCCCTAACCAATAAGATGTTGAACAAATATTAACTAAAAAATATATAATAACACAAATAAGAAAGAATAAATTATTATAATTTTATACAAATAAAATTGTTATAATATATTTTTACAATTCAATTTTATTAAAAAAATCATCTATAGGTATAGCATGGTAGGCAGACAGAACCTAGTGTTAAGAAACTTCGTTCCCACTTTCCGAGTGCTTTGTATTGTTACCAGGACGAGGAAATGAAAAGAATTTACTCAACTGGGAATCGAACCCAGAAGGTTCCTAGTCATAATCTGTCCCGGTACAATAAACGGCCACAAATTATAAAAGCATTATACGAATCGTAATCTATAATTGTATTTTAACCTTAACATTTTGTTCCTTGTCACCAATTCGTTACAAATGTAGCATTTTTCACCGCAAGTAATGCGTGTCTTATCTACAATCCTGCGGGATCTAAAATTGCTTATTAACCGAACACCGGTTGATAGGACTAAGAGGACCCTCCAACCGTTAATGGCTACCAAATATATTTACCAACTAAATTATTACCTTAGTTAATTATTAATTATTTCAATGAAAATAATAAATAGATTAAAAAAGGGGGTAGGTGGTATGAAAATAGGAATTTGGGGAAAATAAGTTTTATAATAGTGCGAGTTTAATTGTTGCAAAATTTGGAGTAAACTATGTAAATTAATGTTTAATACTATTTTTTTATTTTATTAAGCTTCACGCTGTATCACATACCTAGCAGAGTATGCGGAAGAATCTGGGAACCTAGTGTTAAGTCATTTCCCCATTAAGACACAGTCGTCCTCTTTCCGCCGAATTCGATTAGGTATATGTTGGACGTGCACTCGGAGGAAAATAATTATTAAAATTATTTTTATCTTTGTTTTGTTCTTATTAGGCCGTCATTTAAATAGACGATAGTTCTTTCCAAGTTCATCATTTCTCATATTAAGACTTTTAATATATAATTTGTATAACATTTAATATTACTATCATTATCTATGGTACAGGTGACAAACTGAATAGGAAATAGTGTGTCAGAGATATTATTGTAGAGTAAATATTTGCTTATGTTCCTTTATCTTAATACATTATTCAATTGTTTGAGAAGTGTTCTAAAATCACATGTAATGAGATATCAAATAATAATTATTTCGTTGAATAAATAACTAATTGGCTTGAGGCTAGAGGAGTCGTGGTGTAGGAGCACGAGTGGGTTCGACTCCCAATCTAGAAAATTAAATATTTAATATTTTCATTTCTTCGGTCTAGTTTACTTCTGCCACTAAATACGCAATGCCTTCAGAATACGGCGGAAAGTGAAAAGTAGAGTGTCTTAACTCTAGGCTTCCTTTACCTACCCTACTATACGCAAAATAAAAATGTGAGGTTAAAAATAAATAAATAAGTAATAGCGAAGAGACAATCTCTAAACATAGACGCTACGAATGTGGGTTCGGTACTTCGGTTTACACCCTGGGGGATGATTGTGCATAAATTATTTTTGTTTGACTCTCTGATAAGGAAAAAATCGGCTTTGGGTTTTCCCTAAATCAACTTGCGTAGACTTTGATACTGTCGAGGGAGGAGCAGCACAAGCATGCGACGGTATGCGCGTCAGTTATGGGTTCGATTCCCAGTCAGCGAGATTGAAATCGAGAGAATATTTTATTTTGTCTAGACAACAATAAACAGAGTGTCTTATCACTGCATTTTAGCACTGCGTGCGTAACACTTAACGACATATTTGTCTTCATCTTAAATAAGGTTATTGTGGTTATTTCTGACTTATCAAAAAAGTCTACAAGTTTATTTAGTTATTGTCGGATACTTTTTTTCAACGAAACGTTTTATTTGATTTGGGTTCGGATCGGGATTGCCGGATTTACAATCTTCGTACAGTAATTTGACATTTTTTTTTATTTATATTTTATATATTGGCTTGTACTATCGAAATGAAGGTTAGCTTCAAAGATCTCTTCTTTTTTTTAGTTGATATGTTTTTTAACATTTGATGTTTGTAAAGTTTTTATGAGAGTAGTTATTTTAAACTAATTTATTATATTCTATTCCATTCATTGGAAAAAAAATATTACAAAACTTATAAAAAAATCAACGTATCAGGATTAGAACCCGCGACTCTTAGAGATCGTCCAAGTGAACAGTTTTCTTTTTATACTTTTTATAAGTATTAATAATATTAGTAATTTTAAAAAAGTAACTAAGCTCTATTATCTTTTTTTTAATTTTAAGTGTATAGATTTGAGTCGTAATTTTTAATTATTATGGTGCAATAATTATTGAAATTAATTAATTGATTGAGAAATAATTGTAACGATACTGATACTTTCTTTTTTATTTGTGAGCTTCACACTGTTACTCGTAAGCAGCAGAGTAGGCAAAGGGAACCTAGTGTTAAGACATTCCTCTTTCTGCCGACTTCTCCAGACATACTGTGTTGAGTGGCGTAACTTAGCGCCGCAGCAGTATTAAAAATTTGTAAATAATAAACTTTCTTATTCGCTGATAAATATTTTTAAATAAATTAAGTAAATGTTTAATAATGTAACTATATAGATATTATAAATTTGCTAGACAGCGCTAGTTAAACACACTCCATTGTTGCAGTACATTATTTTGACTATTAATATTAAATGTTATCTATGATCAAATATAAACTAAATTATAACAGAAGTGATAATTATAATAAGTAACATTAGAACTCATACGTATGTATATAACTACGTATTTAATAATAAAAACAAGCTGTAGGCAGAGGGAACCTAGTGTTAAGTCACTCCGTTCCTCACTCCGCCGAATTCTGGAGGCATTGGCTTTTTAATGCTGTGTAATAACTATAAATTAATATAAATTATAAATGATAAAAAATACTTTAATATAATTATATTGATGGAATTTGACCCATCTATTAATTATCAATATTATAAATGTGAAAGTTTGTAAGGGTGGAAGTTTCTTCTACTTTCACAGAAAAACTACTGAATGAATTTATATATTAATTTTGGAGTATAATGGCCTATATATCAAAATATCCCATAGGCCACAATTAATGTAAACTGCGTAGAACTTGGCTATAATAACTTTTAACATAAATGGTTGAGGCAAAAATGTTTTAAATTTATGAAACAAATGTTTTTCTGCTATATCTATATATATAAAAATGAAACCGGTTTTCCTTGGTCACGGCATCACGCGTGAATGACTGGACCGATTTCATTAAATCTTTTTTTGTTGTATTTGTTATTATTATTAGAAGGTTCTTACGGAAAAAATATTAAGAAAATCTCTCAGAAATATTGAAAAATGTACATTTAATTTTGCATATTTTAAAAAACCTACCCGTTGAGACACTTTCGCGCATGCGCTGCTTTATTGGTAAGTACTACATGAAAAAAATGTACTGGAGTATTGTTCCTCTTAATAAGATCTATAAAAAAGTCCGCGACGGCATATTCGTATCTTTTAAGAATAACGTGTAGTGATCATTTTTCTGTCAAAAATAATAATTTCAATATATTTTTTATTGTGAGTCATATTTTTGCATAATGGTATTAATCCTTATCCTTTAAAATACTTTATTAATTTTCTACGTTAAACGAAGATAAAATTTGCTTTTTGCACTATTTCGAAATTGCGAATAGTTTTACAGAAAAACGCATTTAATTATTGACACATCCCGCCGTTGACACATCAGCTGTATGTTACTCAAGTTTCACTTATCCCTTACTCTCAGCATATAAATAAGTATATTAGTTACGTTGGCCATTTAATGTAGATCAAACTGTCTTTTACTGTTTTTCATTTTAATAAGCCCGCCTGCCTTACACGCATCGGTGGTTCAGTGGTAGAATGCTCGCCTGCCACGCGGGCGGCCCGGGTTCGATTCCCGGCCGATGCATTCTATTTAATTTACCTCACAGGCAGCCACGTAGTGCTTGCTTTTCACAAGGGACAGAATTTACCACAAGCTCGAAAAAAAAAACCCGTCTGCCTCTATAGCAACGAAGATTTAGATGCGTTTGCACGTATTGGATAATTGGAGTTGAATGTATTATTTCAGTGCGATATATTTGGTTTCATATATTGTGTAGTAGTTATTAGTAGGTACTCATTTAACTATCTAAAAATAGTCATTTAAATATATTTTAATAAGTACTTGAAAAGGTTAGTAGCACAGATTTAAAATTATGGTACCTACTAAAAAATCCTTGCTGTGTAAAACAATTGGAAAATCCTTATTGAAACTACGAAAATGCGGGTTGCATTAGAGTTTAATTAATTTTCACATTATCTTAAGTGCTTTGCAAACATACAATATATGAATAAACCAGTAGTATAAGCGGGCGAAGCCGCAAGAGGGTCGCTAGTATATTATAATAATATTAATATATATCCAATAAAATTCACTGTATATGATACCCCCTACAGTTGTACAGGCTTAACTACCCTTCAAGTAATTGAACGTCCCGCACACGTGACAAGGAAGCCATTAACTGTTGGAAACAGCTTTTGTTGCTTTGATCCTCGGTTAATAATAACAAAAATATTCTATCTTGCCTCTCTACTCATTTTTGTTAAGTACGAAGGACGTATTATTTTTCTCTATGTTTTTTTTATTAAAAAAAAAAAATTCTATTGATTAGATTTTTTTCCTATATAACAGGAGTATGTATCCTTAACAGGAGTATGTATTATCATTATATTATATTAATAGAGATAGAAATTCCATGTGATGTTGTGCTGATACACTCTCTTCTGTATTTTCTGGTCAATTTCGGGGATATTAAGTCTTAAATGACGCATATCGACTAGAGCCTATAACAATTAAAATATAATAAACTAGCGGACGCGCGCAGCTTCGCTTGCGTATTTAAGGGTGAATTCTTATAACCCATGAAACATGTGTTCAATGAAATATTTTTAAGAGTCTAAATTTCAAATTTTATAAAAATCGGTGGCCATTTAAAGATTTTTTCCATACAAACTTTCAACCCCTTATTTGCACCCTTAGGGGGTGAATTCTAGAAAACCATGAAACATATGTTCAATTAAATATTTTTAAGAGTCTAAATATCAAATTTTATAAAAATTGGTGACGATTTAAAAAACCTATACAAACTTTCAACCCCTTATTTGCACCCTTAGGGAGAGAATTCTAGAAAACGATGAAACACGTGTTCAATTAAATACTTTTAAAAATCTAAATTTAAAATTTTATAAAAATCGGTGCCGATTTAATTTTTTTTCCATACAAACTTTGAACCCCTATTTCACCCCTTTAGGGTTAAAATTTTTCAAAATCCCTTCTTAGTGGATGTCCAGTTTACGAAAGTAAACTTTTGTCCAAATTTAACGTTTCCACCATCAGCGGTTAGGGCTGTGCGTGCGTCTTACCTCAGTCAGTGAGGACAAGTCCTTTTATATATATAGACTAGCGGACGCGCGCAGCTTCGCTTACGTATTTAGGGGTGAATTCTAATAAACCATGAATCATGTGTTCAATGAAATGATTTTAAGAGTCTAAATTTCAAATTTTATAAAAATCGGTGGCGATTTAAAGATTTTTCCATACAAACTTTCAACCCCTTATTTGCACCCTTAGAAGGAGAATTCTAGAAAACGATGAAACGCGTGTTCAATTAAATACTTTTAAAAATCTAAATTTCAAATTTTATAAAAATCGGTGCCGATTTAAATTTTTTCCCATACAAACTTTGAACCCCTATTTCACCCCTTTAGGGTATAATTTTTCAAAATCCCTTCTTAGTGGATGTCCAGATTACGAAAGTAAACTTTTGTCCAAATTTAACGTTTCTACGCACAGCGGTTACGGCTGTGCGCGCGTCTTACCTCAGTCAGTGAGGACAAGTCCTTTTATATATATAGATTACTCCTCTGAGCGAGAATCGAACCCACAAACATTAAAAACTTACTCGAATAAAATTACTTATATAATTTACATAGATTACCGAATAAGTATAGTGGATATATTGTACTTTTATCTAAGATTTTTTGACGTATCTAACTTTTGTTTGAAATGGGTTGAGTGTGAGATATGTACTTACGTCACCTAGATCTTGCTTACGGCGGTTTTGTCACTTTAATGTGTCCTCCTTATCGAAATTCAAAGGTTTTTGATGGCCGAATATTTAAAAGCAGAGTTAAAAGTTTTGGGATTTTTTATAGGCTTTTTGGTAATATAGTAAGTAATAGAATTAATAGTATACGTTATTCCTGAAATATTAAAACTTTTTTTATATTTTAATTAATAAGGCTTTATTGAAATGCTCTAAAAATATTGAGATAATTAAGCTGCAGGAACCAAGCGGCTGGCTCATGTCCTTATATTTTTCTTAGAGAAATCGAACCAACACCCATCGTATGTGGATCAGCAAATCAGGCCTTCTTCAACACCATTGTGATGTTGTGATTTCTTTTAATAAAACTACGGTTTTTTTAAATACACTTCTGGTCCCCCTTTTCGCCGAATTCTGAGACATTGTATATTGAATAGCGGAACTCAACGCTGCACAGTGCTTTGTGGAGTTTCTTGACACTAAATTTCCTCTACCTGCTATGTGCGGGATAAAGCGTGAAAGTCTAACCATAAATTACTTTACATAATTAACTGTCACAAATATGAAACAACCGTCTAATGCGTACATAATTACGCATCGTTGTTTACACCGAGGTGACTATTTGCACAAGTCACATGGTGTTTGTCTCTATTCGAACATGCTCTATAATGCCTTTGTAAATATTGTAGCATGCTTAGCGGCTTATAATTAATTATATTTTAATTAATATTTACAACGTAAATGACTACTTGTTTTACTTGTTGAATTGTATTGGACAAATGTTTTCAGTTATTTTATACTTGCTCTTGTTATTTCAATTTTCTGATGAGAGCTGAAAGAAAATATCTAGATACATAGACGTTGCGTGTTGAGCGGCGGAACTCAACGCCGCGCTTTGCCTTGTTATCAGAGCGAAGAAATGAAAATATTAAGTATTTCACACTCCCAAGTAAGAATCGAACCTACACCCGTCGCATTTACAGTTTATTGGTACTTTGGTCCTTGCACCTCGAGGGCTTCTATCCATACCTATATTATAAATTCGAAAGTAACTCTGTCTGTATGTCTGTCTGTTTGTCTTTTACGCAATTAGGGCCAAACCGCTAATTTAATTGTGATAAAATACTCATAAAGAGATACTTGAGGGTCTCGGGATGAACATTGGATACTTTTTTTCTCATAATTGTAATATTTTCGATATATACCAATATATTAAAATACTTATTAATTTGATATGCAATTTATTCCGCCATGTTAATAACAACCGATTTGTAAAATTTGTTGTTAGAAAACGTCACCCAAAATGAGCTTGCTTAACGCCACCCCCTATTGAAAACTGAAAATAATTTCATAAATATAATTAATAAATATTCGTATAGTTCAAGCGGGCGTAGCCGCGTTCGGGTCCACAAGTTATTTTATATATTTCTTATATTTTTTTCATATACACAGATTATACGTATTTGGGTGGAGATGAAGACATTCCAGAATTTACAATAAAATATTGATAACAAAAAAAGTCTTACAGAAATAAGTTCACAGATCACCGAGCACCAAAGTCTGCTTAATATTAAATAGAAAAGCTTAATATTTATTTTGTTTCTCATCGTATTTTATCAAAAAGGTACTCTTTGTGTAAATTTTATGTTTGCATACCCATTTTCTGACTTCGGTGATAATGTGAATCAAATGGTTCTTATTAAATAAACTAATACGTATAGTTGTAATAAATTAATTTTTAACATAAAGAAAAACCGACTTCTAACAACGAACTAAAAAGTGAAAAATAATTTTACAAAGATTTTATAATTTTGAAGTCGAATTGATAACCTTTTCTTACAGAAGTCGGTTAAAAAGTTTTCTATAATTTTTTTATAGTGTTAACATATATATAGGGAGATTTTGCACTTTCTTTTTTCTATCTAAAGACTATTGCTAAGAATTATGATGATATTTTTGGATAGCTTATTATTTTATAAGTTTTGTAAAAATATTTTTTCCTTCATAATTTAAAAATTAGAAAAAAAATAAAGAATTCAACGCCGCGCTTTACCTCGACATCAGAGCGAAGAAATAGAAATGAAAACGTAAATAAATATTACACTTCCTCGAGTGGGGATCGAACCTACAACCGTCGCGTTACAGTCACACCGCGACGGCCTACATATTTTTATATAATGGAGAAAGCAATATATTTTTATATAATAGAGGAAAATATTTTTTATTTGGTTAGGAATTGGATTATAATGACCACTCTTCAGTCAGTTATTACAGTCAATGAGTGGCTATTTTTGGTCGTCCGTTTATTTTAGGCTGAGTTTTCTATTGTAAGTGATTTATTGAAATTATCGTTATTGATATGTTGTATAGTATGATTATAATTCGTTTCTATCAACAATTTTTATAAAATAATCAATGAAATTATTGTATTAAATTAAAATTATACTAATTTATTTTTTATTTTATTAAGTAAAGTCATTATGGCCCAGTGGGACCCGACTGACTACTAACGCGATGGTTGTGGGTTCACCACTCGAAGAAAAATAGATTTTCATTTCCCCACTATGTCTTCGCGTAGGGCGTTGAACTCAGGCGAAAAATTAGAAACCGATGTGATAACATTAGGTCTTCTTCGTTTACTTTGCGATATACTGTAATAATTAGAAAAACATATCACTTAGATATTTATCTTGACATTAATTAAACATAATATTTATATATTCTGGTTAATATGGGGAAAACTAATTATATATAAATATATGTATATATATGTAAAACTTCCCACTGCTTCTGGTTAAGCAGAGAAAATTTTAACAGAGTATATACACTGCAGATGTATAACAATAGCCCAAAAATGTCATTGCTTCCATTATTATTTCATTCATTTGGAAAGTTTTCAACAAACCTTGAAAGTTATATCTTGTTTAAAAGTAAAAACGGAATGATATCTTAAAGATAAACCCAAAATCACATTTGATCTCGGGGGACACCCGATGAATATTTATGCGGCAACCTTTGGAATATCTGCTATATTAATTACGCCCGACCCGATGTAGACTTGTTCATATTTTAGAAGCGCCAAGTGCTATAAATACTTGAAAAGCCACTTTGCGTATTTCATGTAAAATACATGTTTTTTGTTCTTTTCACTGCGTGGCATAGCGGCAAGGCGTCTGAACATAAAAACAATTTCAATCTATCGAATATAAAGCGCAATTCGGCGGAAAGTGGGGAACGGAGTGTCGTAACACCTGTTTCCCTCTATCTACCGTGCTGTGTGCGGGATAGAGCGTGAAGCTGCTTTAATGTTGCGGCGTTGAGTTCTGCCATATTATTCCAAGTCAACCAAAACATCAAAATATATGAGATTGTATACCTATGCGCTAAAAGGTATTAATTTTACTTTGCTCTATGGCCAACCAACAGTGACATGCTTTCGATTATCTGTTTCATTAAACATTTGCCGTCATACAAAACTTTAATTAACATCTATTTTATATTGATAATTTATTGAATGAAAATATATGATTTTAAAATGACAAACTATAACATTCGACCAATGCTAAGGTAGTGTTTTTTGTATGTAATATTTTTTTCAGCTTCACGCTAATGTATTCCTCACATAACAGGGTTGGCACAGGGAACTTGGGGACCTAGTATTAAGACACGTTCTCAACAAGACACTACCGTTCCTCACTTTCCGCTAAATTCTGGAGGCATTGTGTGTTGAATAGTGGAACACAACGCCGCGCTTTTGCCTCTCTTTATATAATGTTAAAATTCAGAACAAGCCATAAAAAAATTTGCAGAAATTAAGCAAGCGAAGTTGTTAAAACATTTTTGCATACAAACAACTTGGTTAATGCCATCGTCTAATTTTTAGTGACTTGTGCATTTCAGTTTTTAACTTTTTAATAAAACTTTTACAGTTTTACTTTTATTTAAATGGAATTGTACAATTAAAGATTGTTTTATCATAATTTGGATTATGATTGTCTTAAAAGTACGCATATACTGCTCTGGTATAAACAAAACTTTTATATAGGTTTTTTTTAAATAAAACATTGTTTTATCTTAGAAAGGATAAATAATTCCTATTTAACTCGTTTAAACGACTATAAATTGAGGTAGCTCAACGCCGTACTTTTTTTAGTATGTCTAAGGTATATGTGGCATAACAATACAACTGTGACAATACAATAATAATAAAGTTTATTTTTATACGGCATCTTTTGCGTATAATATAACATTTTCTCAAAGAATCTGAAGCAAACGATAAACAAGAATACGCGAAGCGAGCAGTCTAAAACTAGCATAATAATAAAATAATATTTCTTATGAAAACAATAATATTGCAGTCGAATTGTACGAGTATATTAGGTATAATTTTGTTTGTACACCACATATATATTTCCGATACACACATAAAGATTCACGCTGTATCCCGCACACAGCAGGGTAGGCAGAGGGAACCCTGTGTTAAGACACTCCGTTCCCCACTTTCCGCCGAATTTTGGAGGAATTGGGTGTTGAGTAGCGGGACACAACGCCGCGCTTTGCCTCGAAGCCAGAGCGAAGAAAAGGAAATATAAATTTAAATAAATGTTTCATTTCCTCGAGTGGGGATCGAACCCACAACCGTCGCGTTACAGTCACACCCTTGTGAGACGCTGGGCCTCTAGGACTAGGACTTATCCCATATGGGATTTTTAAATTGAATTTGAAATTACCATTTAATTATCACTTCAAAATTTTATGCTTTTAGTTGTTTTTTTTTGTTGTTTTTATTTTTAGTAAAGACTAGCTTTACTTGCGGTTTAACCCTCGGTCAAATGGGAAACAGCATTTCTTCAAAAATTGAGTGTCCATACAATATAAACACAATGTAAACGAGAGAGATTTTTCACTTACAGAACTTATTATAAAATGTAAGGTATTTTCTTAACCAGGCGGCTCATTTTCAAACTTAAAACAAAATAGGAAAAAGTTTCTATTTCCTATCAAGGTATATTTAGTTTTCTCGAGTGGGAAACGAGTCCACACCTACCGCGTTGACAGCCACACTTTGAACCACTGCGCCACAACGGTCCAAGTCTCTTAGTACATGTTTATACTATTTAAATCATAAGTAAACAGCATGATTTCGAATCGAAACGTTATGCATGACTTAATGCAAATATTATTAGTATAGCACATGACTGAAGTCGCCATATTAGCTGGTTTGCATAAGAGATAACAATGATATGTTTAACCCTATGGTGACAGTAGTATTTATTTACATGTAAAATATTTGTGATAGCCAAATATAGTAGGTGATTTGCACGTGGTGATTGCCTGGTAACTGTTAGATATTTTTCTCTTTAACAGCAAGGTAATGTTAAGACACTTTTTCCTGGTTTTTAGGGTTTTTTTTATGCTCTGTACGAAGTGGGTAAAACAGACTTAGTGAAATGTAAGCATTTACATTACTGGAACTAGTATCTACCAACAAAAAGACAGAATAGACTGAAGTCCAAATCAAAATATATTGATTACCTCTGGAAAACTGGAAAATAGCTTTATCTTCATAATAATAAATTAAATAATGTTTGATATCTCACTCGGGATATTCTCATCTAATTTATCGTGGAATGACATTTTAATGATGGGGTAAAAAAAATACTTAGAAAAATATTAAAGTGTATATGACGTTGAAATTATATATATATTTTTTCTATAAGTACCTCGGCGGAAAATGCATCTTAAAACTTTTTTCTGACACTATTGAAAATAACGATGTATATCCTTAAATTAGTAATAACACGTACAAGTAAAAGTTAACTAAATGGTTCGTAAAATTATACATTATATGGACATGAATTCGATTCCCACTCGGGGGAATTATGTAATTTATTTTCATTTTCCTACTCTGTAGACAAAACGAAGCATCCAGTTCTACCACTTAAGGTGCAACGACTCAAGAAATGGATTCAAAAACTATCAAAGTTGGGAAAAGTACCAAAAATTAATATATAACATGAGATAATTAAAATTTATGTTATATATTTGTCTAGTATACTTTAAGACTTCATTCTATATTAAATTGAAGCCTTTATATAGGCCCTTATTATCTTACTGTTCTATAAATAGATGCCGATAAGGTTCCTAAGTACCGTTCTTACTTAAGTAATGTTCTACGTCACGAGGCTGTCTAGACTTAGCTCGCCGGAATAACTTTTAAAGAGAAATATTCCATTGTTAGAAATTGGAAGCGGTTAGCGTTTTTAAGAAAACACGATAAAAATACATACCGTCTATATGTTTCCAACGTACTCGGATTAAGGTTCCACGTAATTACAATAAGTGACATGTATCACTCAATAACAACACTACACACTATATACCTTCCAATCAGGGCTTCCGCCTACAAACAACTGTTCCCGTTTGACACAATTCCACTGTTTTCTTGTATTTTCCACTTAAATCTATCCACTTTTACACAAGTACGCTAACACTATGTATATTTTTTTCTTCACACTAGCTTAGTAGCGGGTAGATGGAGATAATTTAGATTCTCAATTTCTTCCGTTCAAGTTTTAATAAATTGGTTTACTTCCATCGCTTTTAGAGTTATAGGCTGTTCCACTGAAATGAAATTGTACTATTATTTTTTTGTTTGGCGGTACTCAACGCCGCGTGTAGCCTCATTATAAGAATAAGAATATTTTTTTTTTTGATAAACGTAAAAAGTTGGCAAACTTAAGTTTGTGGAAACTAAACTATACTTACAATAATTATAATAATATTATTGTAATATAAATTGTCAAATTTCTTAATTCTAGGTCTAAGGGAAATATCTTATAGGTTTTGATTACGTGTACACACGATCTCGAGATAAACGGACAGACAGATAACAAAGTGAACCTTGAAGAGGGTTCCGTTTTTTTCTTTTAGGTATGAAACCCTAATAACTAGAATATGATGTGAACCAACACAAATTACTTCCATGCCTAACTGAGACTAACTGAGCCATGGCGGCTCCAAAAGTTTTCAGTCCAAAAGTTCATTTTGTATTTACGCCGATAGATACTTAATGATATTATGAATATTATAAAAAAAATAAAACAGATTTTCATGTTGACGTTTGTTAACCGTATTGGTAGTTCAAAAACGCAATCTCTCAAACGCACTCGTTTTGTTTGTCATCAATCATTTTCACTCTAAAAACATAACTGAAAAATATAACTTACTTTTTGTACAAGTATTAATTTTTTTAAAAGTAAATCGTATTTTAAAAGTTTAGTTATTATTGAAAATAACATAATATACTCGTAGTTCAAGAAAATAAAGGATAAATTCTCTTTAAGTCATCCATATGCTAATAGGACCTGTTTATATTTGATTTTATCTTGTCACAGATAAGCTATTTCAATTTCATACATTAACTAAACTTAACCAATTATTAAATAAGATACAAACCTTTGTTTGCAAATATTAAAAACAAACTAGTGCCTTGTCACAGACGATAAAACTGTTATATATACACCGGTAACACCTACTTGCGATTAGTGCGCCGCGTATGCGCCCGCGCATCATTTGTACTTATAATTTTAAGCCTCCTAATTTTTACCAATTTTAATTAAAAAAGTGTAAAGCTAACAAGTTAAAATGGCACCCGGTGTTATACAAAATTCGGAAACAGTTATTAACAATACTATAGAAGTTATTAAACGAAATGAAGATCTTATACCAGGCTTGAGTGAGGAAATCAATACATGTCCTATCGACCATCTTGTTTTGGCTCAAGTAAATAAAGATCAAAATGGTGAAAACAGTACCAGCGGTGAAAACGGAGAGACCAAAATTCTTATACAAAAGCTCGATAGAAAACAAACCCGCAAAGTTACAAGGCCTAAAGTGTTAAAGAATCATGAATCTCGGGAATATTTGTATGATCGACTTTATGATTCTACATGTCCGAGAGTGGTGAGTCTTGATAAATTTTATGATTTTTTTAAAAAGAAGGTAAATGTAAAAAATAATATAAGTATTTTTACACAAAAATATATAATAGTAATACTAATTAATAATTAAATCCTATATAGTATAAACCGTGAAGTGTGTAAAATAATTTGTCATTACTCCATCTTGCACGTTTTGCACGTCGCAACCTCGTTTACTTAATAAGACCTGGTTCACGTAAATTTAATTGTTTTTTTAAGAAAATTTAAATATTTCTTTTTTTATTATTTTGTATTACAGTCTCATACTTCGAAATATTTTTATTTGACGTTTACCAACATCTTTTTTTGAATTTGATACATTATTACAATGTTTTGATTCTGTTTTTACGTAAGCGCAAAGCGGACCGTTGAGTTCGGCCACTGATTCGGCTGACAGTCGGGAACAGGAATATCACAATTAGGTTCTCAGGTTCCCTCTTCGTATCCTGCTAAGTACAGAATACAGCGTGAAACTTAACTTAACTTCATTTAACCCTATTTTAAAAGTTTATTTCACTTTGTAGATTGGACAAATTAAACAGTTGCTTCAAGTGGGAATCGAACTCACAACGTGTCGCGTTTATAGTCATACGCTTCTGCGAATGTGCCACAAAAGACCTTTACTACTAATTACTGCTATCACTATGAATATTACTTAGGGTCACTTAAGTACATTTATTGTGGATAAATTATCATAAATCTGCATTGAAATCGTTAAGTGCTCTATAAATAACATTTTCTTAATAGGACATTGATATGTCACTGGTGAAACTTTGAGGTCATTATGGCGTAGTGGGTCAAAGTTGGCGTGTAAACGTTAAGGTTTTGGGCTCAAACACCACTCGAGGGAGCCTCCATACTTTGTCAAAAATTAATATCTTCACTAATGATATAAATGTTTTATTACTTTACTTTTTTTAGCTTCACGTTGTATCCGGCACATAGCAGGGTAGACAGAACCTTGTGTTTATACACTCCGTTACCATTAATACAATTCCCATCGTTACAGAGAGAGGAAACGAAGATATTTAATATTTCATTCCCCTGAGAAATAGGATAGGATGTGGAAATCGAACCTATAAATTAACCTTGCGTTTACACACGCTTGACCTACGAAGGCTTTTTTATTATTGTAGTTATTAACAAATATTTTAATTTTTTTATTGATTACTTTGAATATTATGAATCTGTGAATTTTTAAGATTTAGATTCATTTAATCATTTAAATTAATTTTTTAAGTGTAGTTCTAGTTTCCCAGTTATTAACAAAATAAAATTTGTAATTGGCGCGTAAAATGTAAGTTTTAAATGTTTTAAATCTAAACTATAATATGTCAGGATTTAAATTAAATACTTATATAAAATTGTATTTGTATTGAAATATATATACGCAAGGGCAAAATCTATTGTTCCTGCTATTTTATATTATTATTTTTTGAGAAATATATGTCGTGCTTTTATTTAATTTTATTTTTTTTACAGCCAACGCTATGTAACGAGAGGGCTTGCCTGGGTAGCCTTATGGCTATACCAGGCCGCGGTGATGTGCCGAGAAGTTCTGAAGAAGTACTTAACGACGCTAAAGATTTCCTCGGACAGTATTTTGCTTCAATACGAAGGTATATCTATTTAAATATCTTCATGTATATCTCTTATTTGGCTATATAGATCATTTTACTAGAACTTAGTGATCGTTTAGTTTTCGGAATTTAAAACATATTGTTCTACGGCGTTCAATGTCTTACTAGAATTATCTCCCGACATTTTTTTTTCAGCTTCACGCTAGGGTAGTCAAAGGGAGCCTAGTGTTAGGACCCCCCACTCCCCAATTTTCTGCCGAATTATGGCAGTATTTCGTGCTGATTTTCCCAGTGCAACTCTGTGCTTTTGTCTGGACACCAGAGTGCGGAAATGAAAATATTAAATATTTAATTTCCTCGAGTGGGAGTTTTTTCTGAAGTGGCATTAAAATGTATTAACATATTAAAAAACATACGCTATGATCAGCTTTTTATACATATGTAGGTATATTCTAAAAAAAGCAGACCCGTTAAGAATAAACAAAAACATTCAAATACTAAATTTCAACATTTTATTGTGTAAACTAGTTTATCTAAAATACCTTTATGTTTTTCACATATGTTGCCCGAGCGTGGATTTGCATCCATAAATTTTTAGTTACATGTAGATTTGTTGTTAAAAGCTTAGTTTACTTTTTTATGTCAAAAATACTATAAATTTCAGCTAACTCTGCTAAACTACAGTTAAATTGTATTTAATATTTCAATTAATAATTTTCATGTAAGTTTTACTCGTTAATAATTTTTGCATTTATGGTATTGCAAGATTCATGATATTAAATTCTAATTTAAATATTTATACTTTTCACTTATGGAAAAAATAGTTATTAAACTGCACTTGCTTTAAAAATATTATGGTTTTTAATATGCCATATTTACACTTTTAGATAAAATACAGTAAGCTTTTTTTTGTATCGATTTATAAATAAATATATTATATAGCAATATCTAATAAATTATTAATTGCAGGGCGAACACTGTAGCCCATGAGGCGCGCTGGAAAGCTGTTCAAGAAGAAGTGCTGAAAACTGGTACATATCAACTGACGACTACAGAGCTAGTGTTCGGTGCTAAGTTGGCTTGGAGAAACGCGAGTCGATGCATCGGTAGAATCCAGTGGTCTAAACTGCAGGTAAGAATCTAAGAGTTAAGGGACTGTAGGACAGTGTTTGACATTTTAACTGCAAAAGATTGGCTGTCGTTTCGATTTATGTACTTGGCGGATCGATGTGTGGATTCGATTCCCAGTCGAGGAATAAAATATTTAATATTTTTTTCCCTCGCTTTGGTATCAAGGCAAAACATGATATTTGTGTTCCGCCACCCAATACGCAATATCTCAAGAATTCGGGGGTAAGTGGCAAACGGAAGTGCCTTCATGGGAAACAAAGTGTCTTATCACTACGCTCTCAGGTTCTCAGCCTGTAGCTAAGAAAAAAGTTGACTGTAAATGTATTTATACTCGGGCGTTGATTATATTTAGGTTTATTTTGCTTTTCCTGCTCTGGTAATTAAAATAACATGTTAATTCAACATGCCTTGTCTGAAGCTCAAAGTTAAGAATGGAGTGTGTTTCTACTACTAGTATTACTTAAGAGTAAGTACGTTGTAAAAAAAATACATTACATTTAAAAACCATTACATTTAAGCTAAACAAAATATTATAAAATCTTAACAAAACAAATCAATTTGATTGTTTTTTTAAATATCTAAATTTTAAAAACATATAAACTCTAACAGTTAAACGTTTAACAAACAAAATTGCTGTCAGGAATTCCCCAAGTTACGTAAACACGAAAACGACAAGGAACCTAGATCAATTAACTCAATTCTTGTTACGCGTCCAACCGTCTCGGCGAGCACGGTGGAACTAAATGAATTTGCCGAGTGCCGACTGTAATGAGAAAACTCCCATTTCCCGCGCCGACACAAAAACATAGCCAATTAACTGCCAGTTTGTTTTTAGTTCAACTTTAACTTTAACTATCTTGGCATTCCGATAAGAAAGGTTTTGGGCATTCATCAATGTTGCTAAAGTTGTAAAGTTAATTTAAATTAAACATACTTAGGGTAAGTTTCGGTTAAGAAATGTAGGGATAGGGGATATCTTGTAAAACCGAAAATTCATGTGTAATGTGTATATTTAGTCCATGGTGGTGCAGTAGGGCATATGGTAGTAAACGTGATGATTGGGAGTTGGAATAATGTTTTTTGTTAGCTTTACGAGGTATCCCGCACATACCACGACAGGCAGAGAGAACCTGGGAACCTAATGTTAAGACAAGAGCAAATGAAAACATTAAATATTTCATTCCCTCGAGTAGGAATTGAATCCACAACCGACAGGCACCTCGACATAATAATGATTATATTTAAATTGATATTGTTTTTCCGATTTTGTAGACTAAGAATGGCGTTAAATTCCGCCACTCCAGAGTAGCTATGGCTTGATAGCCAAGTGGCAGTGGGCAAAAGGCGTGGAGCTGTTTTTTATATATTTATTTTGTTTTTTATTAAGTTAAATGTAATTATATTTGAGGTCAGTCGCAAGGGCACAAAGTGTGCTGCAAAATCGACTGGTTGTGGGTTCGATCCCCACTCGAGGAAAGGAAATATTTAAAAAAGTATATATTTTCATTTCTTCACTCTAATGTCGAGGGAAAAGTGCGGCGTTGAATTCCGAGTTGAGCAGGATAGGCATAGGGAACCTAGTGTTAAGACACTCCATTCCTAACTTTCCCCAGATATTTTTCGACTTCCAATAGATTCCCTATGTTCTCTGCTGTATAAAGAAAAATCTTATTTTTAAGACACTAAGGCTAAAAATTCAAAATTATGTCCAAAACAAGGCGCAATTACTTATTATTACTACACGAACAACGTTTAGTTAAACAGAGTAATGGTTAGTTTGTTTGTCTTACGTGATTCGAATGCGTGGTCTCGATACTGGACATCTTACGTGGTTCACATGTGTAGGTACTATATATATAATATACGTATATATATATGATACTCGTTGTACCTACTTCTAAGATATTTAAACGGATTTAGGTACGTGGTTTTTAACAATTTGCTTACATTATATATATAATGTATTAGTATGACGTGTATTAGTATGTAATTTGTAAATGTAAAGTATGGGAGAATTACAAAAATATTTATTTTTATAGGATAAGGATAACTAATATGATACATTTCACGATAGACTTAGATATGATTTTTTCTTCAAGAGTTGTCTAAGAAAACCAGAAAATATATATTATTGTAAGCTAATATAGCGATTATTTTCAACTAACAACAATTAGAGAAGATATATCTCTTCTCTATAAATTAATCTCATACAAAGGATGTGAAAATTCAAACCGAAATCACACACACATATAGGCATACTCTCTTGAATATGATGATGAAAAACATTACCATAACCAATTTGTATAAAAATTAAGGCGACGAAGTGTTAGTGACACCTAATATCCACAAAAGAAATAGACGAAAGTTGAGAAAATTATCAAAGTAATTTTTGTAATAGCTTTTCTTTTCTTAAATGACCCGGCCATATAAATATTCTTTGAGTCCGTAATAATGGTAATGAAACACTGATTGCCGGAACTCTGTGGTAGTCTTACTAATTTGTGGTATACATTTATGCATTAGGTAGAAATGAAGTTTCTTAGATATAATATAATTTTAATAATATTTTTAATCTAATTCGTATACATATTCTAATAGATGTTTTTTTATTACATTTTCACTTAAAAGGTGTTACCGTAGTCGTCGTGAATTTTTAAGTTTGCATTGTAGAACTTTTGCAACATTAGTTAAATAATTTACACAGTTAAATATTTTTGTATGGAGGAAGTTTCGTTGAAGTATAGAAATTACATGCTTAAATTCTAGTCATTGTGCTAATTATAAAAATATAATATTTTAATTACATTTTTAATATAAGTATGAAAATAATAAATAAAATGAAATATTACAAATAAAACAAAAACACTGCTAAATACAAAGTAATATAAATTAAACATTAATTACAAACAAAACAAGGCTAATGTAAGCTCCAAAAACAAAAATAAAAAAAACCATAACTTAACGATAATATCATATAAAAAAAATTACATTCCAGCAATTATTTCCACCGTAACAGCAATTAGAGAAAAGAGAGTTTAATCTCAATATTTTTGTAATTAGCGAGCTTGATTGAGCCGCGGTCGTTCTAAACTTATTACGAATAATTTATTCATTCTACCGTCATCGGGTAGGATGGGAAGTAAGTATAGATGGTGGAAAATGGGGGGGATGGAAAAGGCTCAAATCGGAATTAGTGGTACTAAATTTAAGTCTTTCTGATGTTCGCGACTTCATTTCGTAATTACATTGCTTAAATAGATTGCTTGGGTTAATCTGTATGAGGATCCGTGGTCGACGGAACTCTCTAAGTGAATGGAGTACTTTATTTGTGTTTGTTCTTTTCAATTTGTTTATATTGCGTGAATTTGGTTTTCATTTTGTATATTTATTTTATTTTAAATGTTTTTGGAGAAGTTAACGTTAGCCTGTATTGAGCTGTTTTTCTTTTAAGCATTTACGAATAGTCTGACGCAATCGTTGTTTAATTATTGAACATCCATACCTATATTATAAATTCGAAAGTAACTCTGTCTGTCTGCCTGTCTGTCTTTTACGCAATCAGGCCCAAACCGCTAATTTAATTGTGATAAAATACTCATATAGAGATACTTGAGGGTCCCGGGATGAACATAGGATACTTTTTTTTCTCATATTTGTAATATTTTCGATATATACCAATATATTAAAATAATTAATTTGACAAGCAATTTATTCCGCCATGTTAAAATAACAATCGTCGCTACGCGTTGCTAAGCAACGGCTTGCAAAGTTTGTTGTTTTAAGAAAACGTCACCCAAAGTGAGTTTGCTTAATGCATACATGGCGCGTGTCGATATAGATTTATATACATTAACAAAAATTAGATGATTTCTATAATTTGATATTCATCCTTATGAAAATAAATATAAGAGTCACTTTTAGCATTTCATCTAGATGGAAATTATAGTTTACTGTATAACATTCTAATAAATAATTAAGGAGATGTCACTGATTCCAAATGACCTAGCCTACGAGTGGTATAGTATGACCGACGTGAACGGGCAGATGACTTTGATGATTTTGTAAATTTTTATATATTTTCGAATTACTATTATGTTTTATGTAATTATTTGCTGCTTATAATTAATTTATCTCAGTTCGGTTATCTATACCGATGTTATACACTTAAAATATCGTAATTTTAATCATTTGGGATTTTATTTAATATTGTTCGCAAAAATTATTAGTTATTTAATATAGAAAAATGTTTAGTACGCGCGCACGGCAAACTTTAGGTATTTTTTCTAATATTAAGAATTTCCTTTAGTTACTTTTACTTCTTTTGTTTGTTCATTTCGGTTACTCAGATATTTTTTCTAATAATAAATCTCCACGTATTTTAATTTTTTAACTTATTTTAATTATTTAGGCTTATATTTTCGCGGGCGTAGCCGCGTCCGGGCCCACTAGTAGTGTTATAAAATATTGGAGAAGTTAAACTTTGTTCTACAGTTTCTTTCTATTATAAAACAATCTAAAGTAAATTTATTTCGGAATATTGTTGCGATGGCAATTTATTTATTTATTATATTTTAATTTTTATTATTCAGTCATTGCAAGGGTTGGAGAGCGAAGCGTGGGGGTTAAGCCCCCTAGTATGTTAATATAAAAATGACAACATACAAAAACATCTACTGAAGTTAAAGCAAAACATAGCAAATATCTATAAAATAACACTTGTATGCCAAGCACGTATTGCATCTGATCGTTGTTTACGCTTTTGGTATAAAAGTTATAATATGTATTTATGAAGTATAACAATAACTTTTAAATAAATTTTAAATTTACTTTAAAATATAGAGTGATGATCTTAATATAGTATAGGATTATGTTTTAGACAAGTTCCAACAAGTTCACTCGAGTGTCTAACACTAGGTTCCTTCTATTTGTTACAGCGTAAAGTAAAAAAATTTTTTAAACAAAACATATTTAGTTGCTTACGCTTAGAACTGAAAAATAGTGAAAACCATCATTTTCTATAACAAATTCTATCATCAATCACTATACAATAAAATTTCAAAACTTATAAAACATAAATGTCATAAATTCACAACATTTTATATTTCAACAGGTATTCGACTGCCGGCAAGTGACAACCACCAGTGGAATGTTCGAAGCGCTGTGCAACCATATCAAATATAGTACCAATAAGGGAAATATCAGGTTAGTTTTCTCTTACTACGTAGTAAAAAAAAAACTGAATACCTAGTAGGTATAACGGATATACAGCGTGTTCATAAAGTTGATTGGAAATGAAATGAAAATGTATTCAGATTGTATTGATTTGAATGTCTGTATTTGAATCGATTTTTAAAGGGATTTCCCTTAGTGATATAGCATCTTGGTTGTTAAGTTGTGGGGTAGAGGCATAAGCGTGTGACTGAGTGTGAAGTGCAACAGGTTGTGGGTTTGATTCCCATTAGAGGCTCGTTTCTCTTTCCTCACTCTGGTAACGAAGCAAAGCGCGGCGTTTAGATCCGCCACTCCGCATGCACTGACTCCAGAATTTAATGGAAAGTGGCGAGTGGAGTATCTTAACATATAGGTTTCCTCTGCCTACTCTTACATGTATGGGATACAGCATGATGCTAAAAAACTGACACACTGACAAATGACATACTTAGTTTTGGTTGAGACTATCGAGGCGCTATTGACAGCGGCTATGGCTATGGATTTATTGGAATGGGGAATTAAATATTTCGATTTCTTCACTACGTTAAAATCAAGTGCGGCGTTGACGTCCGCCTTTCCCCACACAATGTCTTGATTCAGGTGGAACTTATAGTGTGTCTCGATATTAGCTCGAAGTTTGCCTGTAATTAAATTAATAATAAATTTTCTATAATTCAATAGATCAGCAATAACCGTGTTCCCGCAACGTACAGACGGCAAGCACGACTACAGGATATGGAACAGTCAGCTCATAAGCTACGCTGGTTACAAGCAGCCTGATGGCACCGTGCTGGGGGATCCCATGCATTGTGAGTTTACTGAGGTAAGTCTGGCCGCCCTGAAGTTAGCTGTAGAAGAAGGCATAGATTTATTTTTTAGACATGTATCTCACTTCAGATTGTACTATTTTTTTTTAGGTGAAATTATCTTTTTGAGTTTGGTAATTCTAAAGGCAAAAAAATATTTTTCGGTTGCGAGAAATTTAATTTCTTCATTAACTGTTTTGAAAGATAATTCATTTATTTTATATTAAGTTTTGTTAGCACCAATAACTTGAAGTATATCGAAAAATAATCTTACCTATCTAAATACGCTTTTGTTATTTATTAAACAATTTTGCGATAAAAATGTTTCTCTTACAATTGAATAACTCTACAAAGATTTAAATTTTTAATCTTATTGAAATAGTATTACAAACCAAAACGACAGATAGGCTCTAGGCTAGGTTTTGTCACCAGAGACAAGCTCTCAGCGTACTGTCGATGAATCCGCTTTGAAAACTGGGCTGTATGCAAATTGTTTAGATCTTTATACAATCCTATGTATATAGAACAGCTGGTGAAGGATTTACTTAGAACTTAAGATTGTTTCTCTGCATCGTTTTGTAAGAAGCTTTATGTTTTTGATTTTCATATTTTGTTTTCGTATATCGAATATGTTTGTTAAGCGAGATGTTTTTTAAAATATTTCACATTTTATGTATAAAAATATACTATTAAAATTTAAAATATATAAAGTAATGCTATTTTTGGTCAAGTTTGGTTAAAATTAAAGAGACCGTCGTAGCGCAGTTACACAAGCGTGTGATTGTTAATGCCATTTGGTTGTGGGTTCGATTTCTAATCGTCCCACGAGTAGAATTTTATTTATTACTATTTTAATTTCTTTACTCTGAAACCGAGGCAAACAGCAGCGTTGAGTTCCAGCACTCAACATGCAATGTCTCAAAAGTTCAGCGAAAGCTAGGGAGCGAAGTGTTATGTAGATTACCTACTAAATATAAAAATAAGTATTCACACCATCCATTACGTTTTATTTATTTCAATATTTTACTTTAGTTTCCAAAATTATAATATAAATATTTTTCAGTTTACACAGACATGGCAACTTTGACCTTTTATTAATAAATCCTTCAAATAGTGTCTCCCCAGCCTTACCACACCTGATTCGTATTATTTATTGTTCGACAGAGTTTGATGTCTAAGTTTATTTATTGTATATCGATAATCCTAAGATGTAGGATTATTTTACAAGTATTTTTATTGAAAGGCTGTTTTTAATGTCTTTTTTGAGATTATTATGCTTTATTCCCAAAAAAACCTTGTAAATATTTAATCTTAAATTTTATTTTGAGTTATGGATTGCTATAACAATAAAATATATATTGTTATGGTATATTACCGACTATTTGTTTTTAATATATATCAGCATAAATAAACATTTTTTTTCAGCTTCACGCTATATCTGGTATGTCTCGTAGATGGGTAGGTAGAGGGAGTTTAGAGTTACGACACTTCCGTTCCTTATTTATCACCGAATTTCGGAGGCATAGTAATAGACGTGATTGAGACATTGAGCAGAACTCAACGCCATGCTTTACCTTACATCAGAGCGAACAAATGAAAATATTAAATATTTCATTTTCTCGAGTTTGAATCGGATCCCCAATCTACCGTTTACAATCATATTCTATTGCCCTCTCTCCCACACTCTCCCATATATGCTCTCTCATATATGCTCTCCCATATATACTCTCCCATATACTCTCCCCTATATATACTCTCCCCTATATATACTCTCCCCTATATATACTCTCCCATATATACTCTTAAAACAATGGTATATTATTTTTATGCAGCTTTGTATAAAACTGGGATGGAAGCCGCCACATACTGCTTGGGACATACTACCTCTCGTACTCTCCGCTAATGGAAAAGATCCCGACTACTTCGAGATCCCGCGAGAGTTCGTCATGGAGATACATATGACTCATCCTATGTAAGTATTGTATTGGTAAAATTTTAATTTTTGTATATTACTTTTGAAAAATGGAGAATTTATCGACAGTGTTATATAAATTTTTCGAATTATTGTAGCTTTTTGTGTTTTAATTCATTTAAATATATTAATCAAGAACTTAGATTTTAGCGATATTTACACATTTAAAAAAAAACTTATTATCCAATTATTCGCATGTATTTAGTTCACCCGAACCCTTTGAACTTTGCAGTAGTCCATAGTCACGGACGAGTTTCATTTAAAACATTAATATATAATTACATAGATATAATAAGTATTTAAAATTAAAAATATAGCTATCCACATATATAAATATGCATATTTTTCATTTAAAATACATATAAATAATAGATTGCTATATCAACATAAGCGATTAATCGATACAATGTATACAACAGCCACTTAAATGAAAAACGTATCGTACGTTTTTCATTTGAGATTTATGCCGACATAAAAAACTCTAAGAATGCATATAGTGGTTTGTAAAGGCCCGCAAATAGGCGAATAGGGGAATGGCGTCCATACAGAACAGATTGCTTATCGTAAAACTGTGGTCCAGTGATCTCCAATCTGCGTTTATAGCCCATAAATCTGGGCTCATTCAATAATGTTTGCCTATTGATAATGTTAACTGCCTGTAATGTGTTTGGAGGTGATAGGTTGTTATTGACATCTTGTGGACTATATGTAAAGATTTTTTTCTTGTTTATTTTGTTATGGTATAGAATAGAAGGATTTAGTAAGGTTTGTCGTTTTGTAAGGTGGTTAAGGTTGGCCTGAAATTTGTATTTTTATGATATTTATTGTCATAGTAATTGATTCTAATTTTCTTACATATGTAACTTTAGAATATACTAAATACACATAGATAATTTATTTTACGATATGCTAATCCGAAGTATACGAGGATTAGAAAATTATAAAAAATCGTAATTTTTCAAACGTACCTAATTTTTTCTTTAATTTTCTAATTTATTGTACCAAATTTATAATTCACGTAGTGTAAAATAGAGTGATTTATTACTATCTAATACACTCGGATATTACTAATATTATAAATGTAGTAAACAACATACAATCCAATATCATCAAAAAACAATATTAAAACGAGAATTCAATATGTGAGACGCATTTTAAAATATTTACATTTCTCCATGCATACTCTAGTTTCATTATCGTTATTTTTTCGCACAAATAATCTCGGAGTCTAGCGAGTTTCAAAACTAACACGTGGTGCATTGTTTGAAACGTATCGAAGCGTGTATTCTGCTGATGCTCTACATTTACCAAGAAACTTGATCCAGTGATACTTTAAAAGATTTTTCTAGATGCAACATTTCTATAGATTGCATTTGCTTCGTAGCGTTTGTTTTTAATTAGAACAAACAATAGTACGCTGCTATTAAAGTGGGGTTTTTCGATTATATTTATAAAATGTAGATATTTTCCTTGTCACTCTTACTTCCGTTTTTCTTTAATAATGTTGTGTAATATCTTTTTGATGATGAGATCTATTTGGAGAGATTATGATGATGATGAAATCTAAAAGAATTCATTTCATCATTTTGGTATTTTACCAAATTTTGAAATTCTTTTGATTTATTTCACCGTTTGTGATGTCGCGTTTTGTGGGATTGAAGTTGGCAGAAAAGTTAAATATCTCATCCATTCGTATTCTCAGTGGATTTTTTCTACAATTTTGTTGCATTTCTATTTTACATGTTTTACATACTAAATATATTAAATGCCATCTTTTGGTTATATCCCGCACGCAGTAGGGTAGGCAAAGGGAGCTTGGGAATCTAGTGCTAAGACACTTCCGTTTCCCACTTTCTCGTCGTTTCCGTGTTGAGTAGCGTTGCTGAACGCCGTGATTTGCTTCATTACCAGAGCGAAGAAATGAAAATATTAAATATTTCATTCTTCTAAGTGGGAATGGTTCCCACAACCGGCTGCGTTCACAAAGGCACGCCTGTGCTTCTACGCTACGATAGGTCTCCATCTATATATTAAAACACATATAAAAACAATCTCATATCTATATCTATAAATTTTTAAATTTTTTACACTATTTTTCTATCAATACAGCCACGAGTGGTTCGAAGAGTTGCAACTCCGTTGGTACGCGCTACCAGCGGTCTCCAATATGCGTTTCGACTGCGGTGGAATAGAGTTCACGGCGAACGCCTTCAACGGCTGGTACATGAGCACTGAAATCGGTTGCCGGAACTTTTGCGATGCTAATCGATTGAATATGATGGAGGTAGATATTTAGTTTTCATTTGTGTTGTAGATATAGTAGAAAATATTATAGCTAAAAATATTAGTTTAGAAACATACGGACATTTCATATGCAAATATATGTAATGATATCTTAAAAAACTGTTAATTACAACTAAATATATTTTTTTGGCTCAATATTAAATTCAAATGTTTTTATTTCTTTATTAAATCTTTAGTTTGTTCAATTTAATTAATTTAGAAAATAATAATAAGTCACTAGAAAATTATTTATGTTTAATTCAAAATGAGCGTAGCTAGTGTATTCTGAAATTACGATAATTTTCACAAAAAAAATCGAATTTTTATATTTCATATTTTTTTATGAATACAGAAAGTAGCACAGAAAATGGGATTAGACACACGAACCCCAGTCACCCTCTGGAAGGACAAAGCCCTGGTGGAAGTCAACATCGCAGTACTTCACAGCTTCCAACAACACAACGCTACTATTGTGGACCATCACACTGCTTCTGAGAGTTTCATTAAGCATTTAGATAATGAGAATAGATTACGGTAAGTGCTATATATATTACTAGCGGCCCGCTCGCGGTTTCACCCGCGTGAACTATGTTATTGTTAATTTCTGTCTCCATGAGTACCTACGTCCTATAAGTGACGTCCATGCAAAATTTGAGACTTCTAGCATTTGTAGTAACGAAGTTTCATACAAACTTTCGACCCCAAAACCAACCCCTTAGGAGTCGAATATTGCAAATTCCCGTCTTAGCGAGCACCTACGTCCTATAAGTAACTCCTATGCAAAATTTGAGATTCCTAGCACTTGTAGTTTCTGAGATTTCGTCATGAGTGAGTGACTTTTCGATTTTATATATATAGATATTATTTATATTAAATTATCATATTTAATTTGCAAGTAATATAGTAGACGATTGACTAATTAATAATTAACTCATAAGTTCATCAGAAAGTTGGAAACGAAAGTGTCTTAATGTTGAACAGATCGTCTTAACTATAGGTTCCCAGGTTTCCTCAGCGGGATACACCAAGCTAACAAAAAGTTTTTATAGAATGATATATTTATACCTTTAGTAAATTATAAGGGACGTTATCATTAAGTAATGGAAATAAATATGCTTTAAAGATTAACGCCCAATACATGATAATAGTACCTTTCAGTCATGGAAATATAAATAATAGAAAGGATTTTTATTTTTATTCATCCCGGCTCGCTATACTTTAATTAAATATTCAAAACGAAAGTTAGCCTTAAAGATTAAAAGTTTAAATTGTGAAGGTTCATTAGACAAAATATTACCCGTTAAAGTTAGCATAATTCCAACTTTAAAACACTCTTCTATAATAAAAGAAGCTACGAAAAAGTAAAATTCCTTTATAGAGGTTAAGAACTGAAAGTTAAACAATTTGTATGAATTTATAAGCTTCGTAGCGAAAATATTTCAGCTTTTAGCAGAAATGAAACAGTATATGTTAGGATTAAATATTTTAAAAAATTTTTAGAATGTTCTTTTTAATGTGACATGCAACGTATCTCATCATATAGAGATTTGATAGTAGCAAGATCACAACTCAATTATAAAACAGAATTGTAGCGGGGTAGGTAGAATGAGTCTCATGTTAAGACCCTCCACCCCATATTATATATTTCATTTCCTCGAGTGGGAATCGAACTCACAACCTCTACGTCTACGGTTACACACTTGTACCCCTGCGCCACGACTGGTCTCCTATTATTCCTGTCCTCGTAGTATTATTAGATATTTATAATTTATAGGTATGCTCGTCAATTACTTTAAATATATAAATAACATTTTTGGAAAATAAGTTGTGATTTCAAAAGATAACATTCAATAAAGATTCATTTCATAAAAAAAAATTGGCTTCACTCTGTATTCCGCACGCAGCAGGGTAGGCAGAGGGAACCTAGTATTAAGGGACTCTGTTCACCATTGTTCTGCCGAATTCTGAAAGCATTGCGTGTTGAATGGCGGAAATCACCACCGCTCTTTGCCTCAACACCAGAGCGAAGAAATGAAAATATAAATGTAAACAAATATTTTACTTCTTCGAGTGGGGATTCGGACCCACAACCCTGAAATTGTGATTCAACTAACCCAAAAAGTCGTTAAAACGGAATGGAACGGAACGGAACGTAACATATAAATCATAATATTTACATGTAAAACTAAGTAAACGTATGGCGTAATTGCAAGCGATCTAGACAACTTGCAACCATTAAGCTATCATCACGCCAGCCTTGCGTCTGTTTAGCCACATGTCCTGGAGCAACGTGTGACTGTTTGTGTCTGTGCCAGTAAGTGGGTACTACGGGATATCGATGTTATCATGAAAAGCCAGTGCTATTTGCAGATTTGGCCTATTTTGTTTTATAAGTATGTATTTTGGGGAAAATATTGAAAAAGTTATCCTTAGATAATTGTAAATTTTACATGTTCCTACGAAAATCTCGTAGAAGTGGAAAAAGAAGCATTTGCTATAACGACTCATAATTCAATAGCATGAACTTCTAAAAAGATCGTCGTGGTGCAGTGGCACAAGCGTGACGGTTGTGGGTTCATTTCTTCGCTCTGGTAACAAAACAAAGAGCGGCATTGAGTTCCGCCACTCCAACACACAATGACTAGACAATTCATCGAAAAGTAGTGACCGGAGTGTCTTAACACTAGGTTTTCTCTGCCTACCCTGCTATATGTGTGAAAAAACACCTCTAAAATTTTTACAAGATAAAAAATATGTATTAGTAAATTCCATTGAAGAATTCAGACTCAGGTATAATGCGTCAGACAGTACGTCGGCAAGAAAGCGGGTAAATTAATTAAAATCTGGTAAATATTTACAATATGAGAGCATTGTTCATACACTATTATCGGCTTACAAATTATGAAATGCATGCCACGTAATACTTACAACGTTCTCGAATTTAGTATGAAGAAATTGTTTCATATATATACATATATAATGGAATATATGATGAGGATGTTTATAGTTTTCGCGTTATAATTTATCTTTGGTAGGTGAGCATAATAATTATGATGAAATTGTCTTAGAATAGATATCTATTTATATCTTTTCGTTTGGTGAACATAATGGGTTAACTCTAGATTTTTTTCTGTTTATCTTTAAATGTGGAAGGCAAAAATTAACTCAAATCTAAGTGCAATATTCGAAAGTGATGACTTCTTCTTGAGAAAAAAAATTTTTTCTAAAAGTGTCAAATTATTCCAGTATAGAAATTATATAAGTCGATGCAAATATGCCTCCAAATTTAATTTCATTTGAACATATGTGGGGGTTGTTTCCTGTTGACTGTACATATATATGTAAAAATTTTTTATTACTATATATAATATAATTTTCAAAGGTCTGGCTGTCCAGCGGACTGGATATGGATCGTGCCGCCGATGTCCTCATCCATCACTCCGGTATTTCATCAAGAGATGGCGCTATATTACTTGCGTCCAGCTTACGAATATCAGGTTATTACACTTTAGATTTAATATTTAATTTTACATATTTTTTTTAACGTCAGGTTTTTTAATTTAATTTTAAAAAATCCTTTTTCAAGTTAAATTAGTATTAATTAGTAACGTCTAGTTCAGTTTTATCATTTTTTCAAGATTCTCATATTATAATGATATTTTAAAGTATTGAATTCTCAACTATTCCATTTCAATATGAGAATCTTCGTCACCAGCGTGATTTGAACTTACGACCAAACACTAACACCACATTCCTCCAGGAACCAGCATGGAAGACCCACCAATGGCAGAAGTCGAAGCCGATCACAGGCAAGAGGCCCATAAATAGAAAGTTCCACTTCAAGCAGATTGCGCGCGCCGTCAAATTCACATCCAAACTCTTTGGACGAGCTCTCTCTAAGAGGATTAAAGCGACCGTTTTGTATGCGACGGAGACAGGCAAATCTGAACAGTATGCCAAGGAGTTGGGGGTTATATTCGGGCACGCGTTCAACGCACAGGTATTTGTAAAGCAATAAAACTATTAGTATTGGCCATTGTAGTGCTTGTTATGGTGCTGGTAATCTCTTTGAGGAGTTCCAGTTGACAGCTGTTTTGGGGTACTTATTGTTTGTTTGTATGTATATTTCTATTTATTATGTAAAATGTACCTAATTGTCTAATTTTATACTGTTCTTAGTCATTGTTTAAGATATAAACGATTTATAGGTATGTTATTTAAGGTACAACAATGTGAGAGTCAAAATGATAATTAATTGTTTGAAATATAATATGTATTGTTTTTCATTATTCGTGAAACTCTATGGAAAACTAAAGTTATTGATTTGTTTGTAGTGTTGATCTGTTAACAAGGTGGATTATTGGAACTTTTACGAATTAGACGTAATTTGTATATATTAAGAATATATTTAAAATATTATGCTTTAAAATGTTTTAAAAGAAACGATCTCGCAAGATAAAGCGCGGCGTTAAGTTCCACTATACTAACAGTGTCGAATTCGGACAGGAAGTAGATAACGGAGAGTCTTGACACTAGATTCTCTCAGCTTATCAGGAAAAAGACAGGAACTATACATTTTCTCACCCAATATGTAATTACTAAATGAGACAAAAATAGATAACTATCGTAATATCTTTAGATTTATTAAATAACATTTAAAGAAGCAGTTAAATATCTTGGAATTTTATTGGCACATAATGATGTAATGATGAATAATTACACTTCGTCTTATAACATCGATATTTATAAACCAACTAAAAATAAAACAAAACTACCACAAAATACCGTTTTAAGAAAAAACTGTCAGTTTAAAAATAAATTGATCGCTTCAAAATCTTATTTTTCTCGTGAAATCTGTCATATTGGAGCGGATAATAGATTTTTAAAATTATAAACGGATGAGTCATAGACGACGGTTTCACTGGAATTTACTTTCAGGTTCATTGCATGATTGATTACGACATCACGTCTATAGAGCACGAGGCGCTCCTGCTGGTGGTCACTTCGACTTTCGGCAATGGTGATCCACCGGAAAATGGCATTGTGAGTACGCTTTTGGTGATGAAACTTTGGGTTTGATTCTTGCTCGGGGGAAATTATTATTTTCATTTCCTGTAATATACCTAACATTTTATAGTAAATAAAAGTTTTATGTTTTATTTAATATTATTAGAGTTAATAATTGTTTCGAGTTGTCATACATGTAATTTTTTACCATATATGTAAATAACGATACCTTTATATGATATCTTATTATAGACAACTTAATATATCTGATAA
This sequence comes from Heliconius numata, assembly GCA_016802625.1. Taxonomy (NCBI): domain Eukaryota; kingdom Metazoa; phylum Arthropoda; class Insecta; order Lepidoptera; family Nymphalidae; genus Heliconius; species Heliconius numata. Next base: position 6,804,085 of record JAEBDU010000001.1, on the reverse strand, counting down.
ATGAACATATAAATATTTAATAGCTAATAATTGATTATTTACTTATAACATATACAAGTATATTATTAATAATAATATATTTCAGTTACAAAAGTAAATAATGAAAACCTCTCGAATGGTAATGGTCGTTGAATTAAATTAATAGTCGATCTCAGGATTTATTGGGTGGTTCATAGTTAAGTGCTGTTTAAGGCTTATTTTTTACGAATGTTTACCCAATTTTCTAAAAAGTTAAGATTTTTATGCGGTAAAGTTTTTTAAGAATGGCGTCGAGGCGAAGCGCGGCGTTCAGTTGCGTTACTCGCAATACCTACAGAATTCGGCGAAACGTGGGGAACAGAGTGTCTTAACACTAGGTTCCCTCTGCTAACCATGCTGTGTGCGGTACAGCGTGATGCTGATTTGATTTGATTTAAAAATAAAATAATTTGTAGTATTTTATCTGTTTTGATAATTATAATTGTTTAGTATATTTCTCAATTTAAATAAGACATTAGGTATTGCATTAACTTTTTAATTTAAACAAAGTTATTTAGCACTTAAAAAACACTTCTTTAACAACAGAATCAGCAAATAAAAGTGTTTCTGTATTAGTAAATTCTAACAGCTTCTTACATTCTGAAAAACAAATAGTGTTCACAGCATATTTAGGAATTTAAAAATAACTATTTTTTTGTAAACAAAACTTCTCATTCATTCAACGCGTTTACGTCTTTAGTGATTCATGATTTGAAAGTGAACTGAAAGAAAGAACTAGTTGCCTTCATGTCTATAAATAAAGATTAACATTCTCAACATTTATCAGATAGTTAAAAATAGACTAAAAGTTAAATGTATATTGCTATTTAATTAAATATCTATTATTGCAATCAGGAAGTCTAGCTTTTGTTAATATTATATTTTATATTAAGCTTTACCTTTTTTTCTCGTAAATAAGGAATAGGCAAAACTTGTTTATCCTCTGTCTTATACCTAATTTTAAAGATATTGTTTGGCGATACAATGATAAAAATTTAAATAACTCGTTTCCTTTATAGAAATCTAACTCACACCCATCGTCTTAACATTCAGAGTCTCTCCCACTGCGCCATGATGACCTTAGCAATATATGACACAGAATTTCGCCTAACTTGTTAATAGAAATACTACTATAGCAAATACTTTTTTAGATACAGAACTAATTTAAACACAAATATAGAGCACAATGGAACCTTATCTCAATTATTATCTATTATTAATATGCATGGACCTATCTGTGATAGAACCATTCTATCCAGTAATAATTTGGTTTAACTTTAACAAACATTTTGCATATCATAATTGCATATACAAACTATTTGTCAATGGTTCCGCGTTAACTGTGATTTTGCGTTAACCGCAATAACATACCACGCATACCACGTGCTAAATATAATGTAAAGCTAATATAGTTATCGTTTAGTAATATTAGTATTATCATATAATTATGTAGGTTCTTCCGCTAGTCAATACGCAATGCCTTCGGAAGTGGGTGGGAAATGGGAAACGGAGTGTCTTAACACTAGTTTCTCTCAGCCTTTAATAATATACATACTTATTGAGTTTTCTTCAATATTTTTATAGTGTTAGTCCATAGAATTTTTTTTTCACAAAATTTACAAAAACTTGTACTCAGACTGATTTGTTTCTAAGGCGTGATGGGTTCAAATCCAACTACATATATTAAAATTTTGAACGTTTCAATAAAGATATTTAAATAAAATAAAAAAAAATAACTATTATTTATATTAATTATTTATCTTCTATAGGCTTTTGGAGAACATCTCTGTGAGATTTTGTATGCGGATCAAGTTGGAGAAGAAGGTACTGGGTAAGTTAAGCTACGATCCTATAGCCTTTTAGTAATACTACTAAATTACATAATTATATTTATAATCCTTTCCTTATTTTGATTGCTAAGAAATTACAATATTTAAATGTATTAAATATGTAGATAAAGTAGAGGTGTTTAGTTTTTCTTAGAATAATTTGAATTTTAACGTCATATTTATTGTATTTATTACAAGAATACTATTAATAAAATTATTTTTTATCCTCTTCAAATTAATATATTTTTTATTATTTTTCTTAATAATATATTTCCATTAAATTTAAGTATAAAATGTTTTATTTTATATTAATGATTAATATTCATATTTTTATGGGTTAGAAAAAAACATTTTGAAATATAATATTCTTATAATAAAAGGGAAGTTCTAATATAAAACGTGAAGCTTTTAGTTACATTACGTAAAAATGCTTCATTACAACATATAATGTCAAAGTTTAATTAAATATTTTAAACACGTTTTTGTTATTATTATTAAAAAAACGAAGAAATAACTATCAATTTATTTTAAGTAAGTACATATTTTAATCATAAAATATATTTTAGGGGTTCCCAAATGCTAACACCAAAGTCTTTCATCAAAGCGAATAGTCAAATTGATCTCCAAAGATACGCCGTCGCCAATCCCAAACAACTCAGCAGACTTGAATCATTGAAAGGTAGGTCTGAAATAAATATATATCTAAAGTACGGTCTAGACTTCATTTTAATTAGAAAGTAATATTTTTTTTATAAAGAAACATATTTTAAGGCCGTCGCGGCGCAGCGGCACAAGGGTGTGACTGTAACGCGACGGTTGTGGGTTCGATCCCCACTCGAGGAAGTAAAATATTTATTTACGTTTATATTTCCATTTCTTCGCTCTGGTGTCGAGGCAAAGCGCGGCGTTGAGTTCGCGGCCTCCAGAATTCGACAGAAAGTGGGGAACGGAGTGTCTTTACACTAGCTTCCCTCTGCCTACCCTGCTTTGTGCGGGATACAGCGTGAAGCTGATTTTGAAGAAATATATTTTGCATTAGTTAATTGTTACAAAAAAAATGTTTTTGCTTTGACTTTTACGACGTCTATTATGAATCACGTTTGAATGTACTGGAATGGATAATTGGAATGTACTAAACATGTAGATAGATTTTTCTAAGTTAGGTATTGATAGGTGGAGGTATCACCTAGTTATTTATTTCTTAATTAAAATTTATTTTAAAATTAATTATAAAATACCTTTTCAAAGTAAATAAATTAAACTTAATAAAACAATTAGGTAGCGCAACGGATGCAACTTCAATAGACAGTTTTGGTCCATTGAGCAACGTGCGCTTCGCCGTCTTCGCGCTCGGCTCCAGCGCTTACCCAAACTTCTGTAACTTCGGGAAGTATGTAGATAGACTGTTGGGAGACTTGGGAGGCGAGAGGATCCATGACGTGGCGACGGGAGATGAAATGTGTGGACAGGATCAGGCGTTTAGGAAATGGGCGTCTAGTGTGTTTAATGTAAGTGGATTCCTTTTTATCTTAAGGACTTATTTATAAAACATATTTTTTTTTTAATTTTCTCATTTTTTTTCTTTACGTTTGTATTCATATTATTATAATACTATGACATTACATTATAAATATACCATGATAATGGAACATTTTTATTTCTCATTGATGTTGGGATTCCCATGCTTCATACACAATTCCATTGTCTTTCAACTTAACACATTAACTATGTAATAATATATCAAAGTAATTACGACATTAAGCCGATGAAAAAAATGAGATGAAATTTAACTAAATAGGTTCTAAAACATTGTTTTAATATAGGTTATTAAATGATTCTGTTCTTTTTAAGAAGTATCTTCAAAGAGTTGGATATTAAGAATAGAATATAAAGAAAATATTGATTTTAAACAGCCGCCTATACTGCTCTATGCAGGAGACAGGGTGAACCAAAAAAAGTTCTTATACCTTTAAAGGAAAACGATGATTGTACACTAATATTAATGACTTCATTCAGGCCGATTATATACTCCAACTTCTACATATCTTAACAGCCAGACATTCTGTCACTATAGATAAGATTTGAATAACGTAATAATGTAAATATTTGCTTTGTTAATCTTTTGATAATTGTTATTTTAAGAGTCATTAAGAATGATCTATGTTTATCTATCTTTTTCCCTAACCTTATCTTATCAGATACGAACTTTCTTTAACGTCATTTCTTGGATATAGGTGATCATAATTATTTTTATGATGCTGTACGCCTTTTATTGCGTCGTAACGTGACTAAGTATTAAATTGAATGAAGGCTATAATACATATTTTAATTTCAGACAAAGTTATTTTTTATTTTTTCAATTATAGTAGAAAAATATGTAATATTCATATATATAAAAAAAATATATATACAGAATATGTAAAAAAATATTTCATTAAGGCTAAGTTCCTATTTTAGGTTGCCTGCGAAACATTTTGTTTGGATGATGATGAAACCTTGCAAGAGGCTAAAAGAGCTCTAGGAACAGTGGCTCTAAGTGAGGAAACAGTGAGATTCGCCCTTCCTGCTTGTAAACCACCAGCTTTATTGAGCGCCTTACAATCATCACAGAATAGACAACTGGTCACGTGCATTGTTAAAGCTAATAAAGACTTGGGAGACTCTACTGCTGAACGTTCTACTATATTCATTGATTTGGAACCTCAGGTACGTATATTACGTTAAGATTTTTTTTATTCTACATCTTTTTCTCGCTTCTTCTCCAGATAGACAAAGATAATCTAGATATTCATATAAGATTTGCCAATTTGCTTACAAAGATATACTTAATAACATTCAGAAACATTTTGTAACTAATAAAATGATTTCAGTGCGAAATAAATTACGACCCTGGCGATCACGTCGGTATAATGGCCTGCAATCGCAAGGAATTAGTCGACGCATTGCTCGCTCGACTGAAGGACATCGACAATTATGATGAACCGTTGCAATTGCAGCTCATGAAGGAGACACACACTTCAAGTGGTGAGCAAACATTATTGAAATGGATTAAACTGACACGTCTTTATTAATTTACAGCCTGTAAATTGCAGCAGTTGCAGCTGCAATCTTTGCCTTTCAGCTTTTTTTTTCACTTTCAATTTCATTTGATTTAAGTGGGTAAAAACCATTGTAAGCGTTAATTTCAAGGCTGTATTACTTAAATGGTTGTTTGTTTTTTGTAAGAAAGCTGTTAAATTATATGTCATTCTTTCTTTTTCGGTTTTATAATAAATATTTTTGCAAGAAATGTTTGATATATGCAAAGTGATTTTTTATGTCAAGATAATGCACAGTATCTACACATTATGTTGTAAACATGTATAATACAAGATAAATATAATAAGCAAATATATTAAGAGCGCTAATAAACTTACATGAGTCAATAATTTATTAGCCTTCTTTATGTTAGAAATAGTAAGAATATGTAATGTCAAATCAAAATTACACTTTTTTATTTTTTATTATATAATTGCTCAAAATGTGTGGGTTCGAGTCCCGATACGTTACAATTTTTTGTACGTTTCTAAATAATTATTAGTCATACTATATTATTGTTAAGTACAAAATTATACACCATTTTATAAAAAATATTATATTTAAAAAATATTATTTATTTTTTATTGCTAAAAGTACTATATATTAAAGAATAAACATAAATATTAGATGATGATTAGATTATTTAAATTTAAATTCAATATATTGTAGGTCCAGTAAAATCATGGGAGCCTCACGAGCGTCTCCCGGCCGTCAGTGTTCGTGATTTGTTCACGCGGTTCTTAGACATAAGTACGCCACCGACTACCATACTATTGCAATATTTAGCTAAAACTTGCGACAATGAAGAAGAAAAGAAGCAATTGAATACTTTGGCTACGGTAAGGTTACTTTTGTTTGAGTAGAATAAGCTTGCAAATAATTAAATTATTAATGGGACTTTTTCTTATTTTAAATTAAATTAGTATCAAACAATAAAATCGATGAGTTGTAAGAAACATTTTAGAAATATGTTTCTAGCTCCAGCACAATTGAAACGAGATCATTTTTTAGTAAATCATATATATAAAAAAATCTTATTGTTATTTTTAAATATAAATATTTGTCTTAAAAGGACCCAGCAGCCTACGAGGACTGGCGCCACTACCGGTTCCCTACGTTACCGGAAGTGTTACAACAGTTTCCCTCAGCGAAGCCCAGCGCGTCTCTTCTAGCTGCTCTGCTGTCTCCTCTGCAGCCAAGATTCTATTCTATATCCTCATCTCCCATAGCTCATCCTAAACGATTGCATTTGACTGTCGCTGTTGTTAGTTATAGGACTCAAGGTGGGTTGTTTTTTTTTCTTTTTGATATATTTGTAATAGTAATTCTCAGTAGAACTGCCTTACGAGCCCGTGGTAGCTTTACTCGTATATTCGTTCGACGATTCAAGTGTTTATTATAGTCATCTATTAGAATTAGGAATGATTTTAATTTAAATTTAATGCATAGTTGTGAATTAGGGTGCATATATAATTATTATATCTCTTCTTTTCTTGTTGGAAAAAGAATTAAAATAATTATAAAAGTTGTCATATACCCAAAATATGAACGATTTTACATATATTCGCTATACGTAAAAAATACTTAACTTAGCCTTTTCAAAATACAGAACATAGCTAAATGATAAATAATAAAAACATTGTATAACATATAGCAGCATTCATCATTATAATCGAGCGCCAGATGAATTATTTACAAACGAAACGAATGAGCAGACATTATTTGGGGCATAATCACGTTTATAGATCAAAGTTTACAATGTCCGAACCCACGTAGTTTACGTAGATCCCGCTGTAGATTGCAAAACATTCTATTTTCATTGTGAGATATGTGAGAAATGTCTATTGTAGGTTGTGATATAAATTGATCTGAAAATGTCTTATGTTCGTAGTTACTGTTGTTGTTTTTAGGTAATTTTATTATAACTTCAAATAAATATACATATAAGATCAAGATTTATTGTCAGACGAATTGTACCGATAGAGTTTACCATTTAACAAAGCAATAACTTTATATGGGCAGAAAGTAGTAAATAGAAATTGTAATCTATATATATAAAAGGACTTGTCCTCACTGACTGAGGTAAGACGCACGCACAGCCGTAACCGCTGTGCGTAAAAACGTGAAATTTGGACAGATGTTTACTTTCGTAATCTGGACATCCACTAAGAAGGGATTTTGAAAAATTTTAACCCTAAAGGGGTGAAATAGGGGTTGAAAGTTAGTATGGAAATTTTTTTAAATCGGCACCGATTCTTATAAAATTTGAAATTCAGACTCTTAAAAGTATTTAATTGAACACGTGTTTCATGGTTTTCTAGAATTCTTTCCATAAGGGTGCAAATAAGGGGTTGAAAGTTTGTATGGAAAAATTCTTAAATCGCCACCGATTTTTATAAAATTTGTAATTTAGACTCTTAAAAATATTTAATTGAACATGTGTTTCATGGTTTTCTAGAATTCACCCCCTAAGGGTGCAAATAAGGGGTTGAAAGTGTATTTGGAAAAATCTTTAAAACGCCACCGATTTTTATAAAATTTGAAATTTAGACTTAAAAATATTTCATTGAACACATGTTTCATGGTTTATTAGAAGCCACCCCTAAATACGTAAGCGAAGCTGCGCGCGTGCGCTAGTCGTATATAAAATAAAATATATATTTCTTCATTTAGGCTTTAATTTAATTTAAATATAATTTTAAATTAGTATTGTTTCGTATAATAATATTATTATTTCGTATTTATTTATTTTTACAATTATTTATTATTCATCCGTACGTACATGGTGATGTAATGTTTGAACAGATGGCGAAGGTCCTGTCCACTATGGTGTTTGTTCAAATTATCTCATGGATCGTAAAGCTGGGGATGAAGTGTGTCTATTCATCCGAAGGTAATCACTTCCTTATCGTATATCAACTTTCTATGAAAATACATAAAATATTGGGCTTAAGATAGATAAAAGTGTATTGAAGTGTCGGCCAATTTTAATAAGTTACTTATATTAAAATTATAGGTATTTCAGGTTTTTATGATATTTAATTTATTTTTAAAGTTATATTAACTAGCAAATTTGAATTCTCAGAGGAATGAATTATTTTTATTTCCCTGCTCTAGGTTAAATAGTCCGCCATGTGTTGTCTCATCATAGTCTTGCCTTGATTTTTTGGTTTTTAATTCACTCTACCAATTACAAATCAACTACGATTTTGACTACTTTTTTCTTCACAATATTCTTTACTTTCAGCGCTCCGAATTTCCATCTCCCGCACGACCTTTCCGTGCCTCTCATACTGATAGGCCCAGGAACAGGAATAGCGCCATTCAGAGGATTTTGGCATCATCGCAAAGCTCTTATAAACACTCGTTCTAGATCCAATATTGGTCCAGTTTGGTTATTCTTCGGATGCCGAACAAAGACCATGGATTTGTATAGAGAGGAAAAAGAGCAAGCGCTCAAAGAAGGCGTTCTTACTAAAGTGTATCTAGCATTGTCAAGAGAGAAAAATATTCCTAAGGTAATATTTTACTTATTTCTAGTCAATTTTTATTATAAAATATCGTATGACCTTCGAAAACACAGTATCAAAGATACTGGAGGAAGGTCACGTAAAAAGCATGAGGACCCCCCGAAGGGCATGTATGAAGAGGTTGATGACAGTGGACGAGGCGAAAGACGAGAGAAAGAGACAAAGTTAAGTATAATATTATTATTGAAACTCTATATTGTTAAATTTTTACTTAGATGTACGTGCAAGAAGTGGCTGAAAATGAAGGAGCAGAGATTCATGATCTGTTGATCAATAAAGGAGCCCACTTTTACGTTTGTGGCGATTGTAAGATGGCTGAGGACGTGCACCAGAAATTGAAAGGCATAGTGAAGAAACATGGAAACATGACGGACGAGCAAGTACACAACTTCATGTTCTTACTGAAGGTTAGTAAACATTTATAAGCTTTCTTAGGATTATTGATTTTTCCTTAAGTTAGATGACCGTAATAATGTAATAAATTTGGGGTGTGTTATTAGCGTAGAATGTGTTAATTTCTTTACGAAAATGTAATGTCTGCTTCATTTACCTAAAAATCTATTTCTTGATTATTAAATATTTTCACTGAAAATCTCTTACATCTATTATAACTGAACATCTTAAGTAAATTTACAAAATCTAAGCAAATTACAGTGTGTCTGTAAATTCGAAACAATTTAAATTATATCATAAGCCAGTTATTTATTGATTCTGATTTTGAAAATTTTGCATCTAAATAACAAAAAAAAAATGTTTTCCAAAGATTTATCCCCTATCTCATACTATATTGAAACAAATATAGGAAGAGAACCGCTACCACGAGGACATATTCGGCATCACGCTACGCACCGCGGAGGTGCACAGCGCGTCACGCGAGTCGGCACGCCGCAACCGTGACGCCGCGCCGTGACGACGCGCCTCGCGTGCCACCACCCTCGCTCATACTGCTGCTGCTTAACCTTACCAACCTTAACCAACTGCTGACCAAACCTTTGACGGCATCAAAGCTGATGTCAAGTATTGATGTGGTCTAAGATCACATATAGTTGCTTACACTAGATTTGAAGACCTCATTGTACAACATTCTAACATAAATATTGCTCATATTATAATTCAAATATCATACATAATATATTTATTATACGTATTAGGTATAGATTCTCACATATCCATCTACAAATACATCAGAGAGTATAGGAACATCGCTCGTTTTAAAACTAGCAACAAGAGGTTTAAAGGCATCGAATATCAAGAATCGAGAGGTATTTAAAATATATGTATCATCATTAAAAATTATTACATATTTAAAAGTTTAAAAAATGTATTACATATTTCACGAAATAAGACCACGAGTACTTCTGAGTACTTTATTTTTATTATTTTTATTTTCATTCCGATGAATGAAAATCATTGAATAGCTAAAATTCAAAACAGCCTAAAATTCAAATATTAGCGCGTGGTTATAACAATATAAGTGTTGTTACATTTTATTCCGATCGAAATTTGAAACGTTTAAAAATTTAATACATTAGTGTCTGTAATATTTATACAGAATATTTCAAACAGTAAAATATTTATTTGCTAATTTGATTTCTTTTGAATATTTGAATTTTTATTACCAAGAATTACTAACATTTAAAATTTTTATGACATAGTATTATACTTTCATAATAAAAAAATTGACATTCCAATATTTTAATTATTAATATGTGAACTTTTACAAATGTACAATAATTTATTACAAATTGCTTTATTTCTTTCATATTGCAACTGAATGTATAACTTAAATAATTATCTGGTTAATTATTTATATTTAAGCCGACTTGCAAAAAGGTTACATTAATATACCTCTATATTAGCTTCCTAAATATTTTCTATTTCACAATTATCAGTCTTACATATTATATTTCAAGACTGTATCAGCTTTTAATGTACATAATAATCTTTTAAATTATTTCAAAGATTTACTTCATTATTGTCAATTATAGCATCTCGTCTCTATGGTTAATCTATTGCCATTTAAAAATTCAGTTTCAGTGCATTTACTTAAGTATTCTCATTTGTTATATTAATTTCGTTATATTTCAATCCATTATAACATATTTTTGTATGTTTACCATAAATTTACTAAAATATTCTTTACACTGGTTTATTGACATTCAGCATAAAAGTTAAGTAAACTCAAGTTTATTTCTAATTCCAATAAATATTTTTATTTTTACAATGATATAAAAATGTATTATTCTCTTTAATAATTATATCTAAATATCTCTAAAATTTCTTTAAGATTTTAAAGCATGTTTTAAAGTATGCAAAACATGTTTTACGCACAATTTTTTTTGTTTACAATTTTTTTTTAATTGAACAGCTTCAATGAATAAGGTCATTGTTACAAATTTTATCATCTTTATAATTATAATATGAATTTACTAATCCATATCTACTCTTTAAAATGTAATTTTAATACATTAGATAATGTTAAATTAATAACTTTTTAATCGATTTTAATATTCACATTCATATTGTCCATTCATTCAATTATGATACTCTCATATGTATATGAAATGCATTTAGCTTTAGTACGTAATGAAATTTTTATATTATTTTCTATTTAATGTAGTTAGCGAACAACGAGTTTATTTCAAACGTTTGTGATTGCCAAAATTTGTACAAAATACTTTATAGCTAGGTTATTTTACGCTTTTGTAAATACAAATATTCTGTTAACGATTTTCGTTTGCGTTCTATATCCAATATAATCATTATTATTATTATTATTAATAAAATAATTATTTTAAGAAATTACAATACATATTTACTATATACCAAATATATTAAATAATTATTTAACCAATTTATTTTAGAATTTAATAATTAAATATTAAATGTTCTAGATACATAAGTTTATCATCGTCTAATACTATTCTATCTTCTACGCTGTTAGTCGTGAATGTTGAATTTGTGATCCTTTACGCTAGTTCTAAGAAATGTATTCATATTTTCTATTATTCATGTTTAAATATTAAATATACAAAAAAATATTTCTAATGATTAATATTTCTATATCATAATTATTATGAAATTAATATAATTGTCTTTACCAGATATTTAATAATGAGGTCATAATTATCTTCTAAATTTTGGCACGTTTGGGACTAAAATATATTATCAGATTCATATCAAAATATATTTCGCACTATTTCAACTAGAAATGTTTGACTGCGTGTGCATTGTAAGCTATTTGCGAATATTGGATTTAAAAATTGTCTGTTATTTAACAAATAAAGTTCCTTAATATTATGGTAATGACTAATTTTTGTTTTATTTTTTGTATACCCATACATATATATATATAAAAAAATATACGAAAATTTTTAAAAGTTTTTCCCTATAAGGATGGATCTTCTCGCTCTGGCAACACTGGGGAATAACGAAAAACGGAGAGTCTTTTACTCTGTTATAGCTGAAACTGGAACAAATAATTCCCATAATTTTTAGATTTTACTGAAATTTATTTTAAACGTATTATATTACATGGTTTTAATTATAAACAAAAAAATACTGTTACGTTCTGCTCTTTGAGTATCTCGTTCATAACGAAAAGTTTTTTATAAATACGCTTGAAACTCTGAACTCTCTTGAATGCTGAAGTTGACAATTAAAATAAATAAAAAAAACTATTACCTTTTTTATTCTTTTTTACACTACATAAAATTGACTAGATATTTCTAAGATAACAATGACTCATACTATTGTCTGCTAATGAGAAGTGCCATGCCTTTAAAGCATATAACAAGAATTAAATTAAAAGTCATTGACATTTGGCTATTAAATTCGTTTTGTTAACTATTTTTTAGAGGCCAGTTGTGGCGCTGAGGCACAAGTGCGTAAATGTAAACGCGAATGGTTGTGGGTTCGATCCCCACTCGAGGAAATGAAATATTTAATATTTTAATTTCTTAGCTCTGGTGTAAAGGCATAGCGCGGCGTTGAGTTTCGCTATTAGAAGCCTTCAAAATTCCTCTGAAAGTTGAGAGCGAAAGTATTATTTATCCTTATAAATAAAATTATGATGATTATTTAAGATGAAGAATTTAAATAAATAAAAATAAATAAAGAACTATGAAAACTTGTACTTGTTGATATATACAATGCTTAAGTATCAGGGTTAACCGCAACAATAACTTTCACTACAATATTATCTTTGAAATATCCTGTATAAGCCAATTCTTAGAAGTTCACATATCAGTGCAAAATTGGCCCAAACGACATGAGTATTTTCCAGAAAACTAAGCAGAAATGTAATATGAGCAAGAAATCTCTGTACCTGATATAGGGGTTTTTTATATATATATATATATATATATATATATATATATATATATATATAATTGTTTTTTGTTTCAGTTCTATCCTTTAGTGTCTTTTAGTATGTCAATCATTTCATATATGTAATAGTTTTCCAAAATTATTATGACATATAAGATCTGATGAAAGTATGCGATGTGTCTTGGTTTTGAATTCGATTTCCACTCGAGTAAATTATATTTGTCTTATTAAAAAACAAAGCGGCGTTGAGTTACGCCTCTCGAAAATGTCTCGTTGTTGGGCTGATAGTAATGCTTCTGTATGCGGGATACAGCATGAAGCTAAGAAATGCAACAAAAATATTTTTATGAAAATACTAATATAGTTCCAGGTATCATTTAAATGGACAAGTGAAAGGAGATCATATCAAATGACGTAAAAACTGGATGTCGTGGTCTATCTGCTACTCTGAGGACCTTTAACTTCCTCTTCCGTATCATAACATTATTTACTGTGAATAATTTGGATATACCACCTATATATATTTTATGTATAAATATTAAAATAAATTTTGCTAACAATACTTTAATAACATAATTATTTTAGAACGACTACTTGTGCATAACGGGTGACAAAAGGAAGTAGTGTGTCAAGGGAACTACTTAACGCAAACGAAGTTGTGGGCTGCAACTAGTAGTGTTAATTTTTTAAATTGAAAATCTGATAACTCTACAGACATAATATGGCCCATATATATTTTTTTCAAGTCGGTAATTTTTTAATTTTTTTTAAGTAAGTATTAGAATATTAGTAATATTAACAAAGCCTGACAGAACTCACGTAGACAAACCGCCATTCGTAATACTACTACAACTATATACATAGAATAGAATGACGGTTGAGCAAATACTAAAATCCGGAAAGTACCTGTTGATTTGCCACGTCCAACTTACAATCGACTATCGGCTTCTAAACGGAATTACGTTTTAATTCGCATAGTAAATGGAGGGGAGGGATTGTTTTATTGTAGTTATTTTTAATTATCATTTTTTAGCACATCACGTATAGAGTGACAGAACTCAACGCCGCGCTTAATCTTGTCACCAAAGCGAGAAAACGAAAATAATTAATTTGCCCAAGCAGGAATTGAATCTACAACTGCTCCCTTTACAGTAAAACGCTTCAAACGGAATATTTAACATTAATATTTAAATACATACCAAATATAAAAAATATTCGTAAACATAAACTAATTAATTGGATATTAACCTACTTAAGATATTCTGCAGAATTTAATATTAATTGTAAGAAATCATTAAAGAATATAATTTAAGCTAATGTCGTCTAAAATGAATTTAAATTTTATATATATTTGGAGGACAGTCGTAGCGCAAGAGCACAAAAGTGGACAGGCCGTGGGTTCGATTCGCGCTAGAGAAATTTAAATATTTAATATTTTAATTTTCTTCGCTCTGGTGTCGAGACAAAGCGTTGAGTTACGCCACTCAACATGCAATGCTTCCAGAATTCAGCCGAAAACTTAACGTTAGGTTCCCTCTGCCTACCCTGCTATGCGCAGAAATAAAAGAAAAATTTAATAGTTTACTTTAAAAAAGTAAAAATAAAATTGGTTTATTCTACTTTTTAAGCTTTGTAAAATATTCCTATCTTTTGTAAATATATATTTTCTTAGCGCAGTTCGTTATTAAAATAGCACGATTGACAGGTAAATATTACACACTTAATACTCATAGTTGATTCACAAGTGCATAATTGATAGTGCAATGCTTAGTAAACGCTGAAAAGGGTATTTTTTTAAACATTATATTATTATTTCGGAAAATACATAAGATATCTACTTGCGATCTAGTATAGATATATATAGATTGCTATATATTTGCAGACAAACTTTCAACTAAATCGGTTCAGTACTTTCGGAGATTAAAAAAGAAATATTAAAAAAATATTTTAGCTTTCTATTATTCTTTTTAAGTGTCCCTCTATCCATTTCAGTCAAAAATACTAAATGTACAGACAGACTATTTTTACTGTTTTATTATAAGTATAGATAACTCTAGCTGGTCGCAAGCAGAGAAAGTATTTGTATATTACTGAAAAAAATATTCTTCAGTTTCCATCTCTATTTATAACATTGGCTTACTATCTACAGGTTAATGATGCACATTTATTGATATTTATATAAAAATATGAGACACTTCCAGCAGTGCAGAAGGGCACTAAGATAGGACTTCCTGATATTCCAATGAAAATAAGAAATGGGATTTTACGATTTGTATAATCGTCTCTTCTTTAGAACGAGCCAATAAATTGTCGAGAAAGGAATTAAATTATCGAGAAGGAAATTATAAATTATACGAGGCCGTCCTGCCGCAGCGGCAAGAGTGTGACTGTAACGCGACCGTTGTGGGTTCGATCCCCACTCGAGGAAATAAAATATTTATTTACATTTATATTTTCATTCCTTCGCTCTGGTGTCGTGGCAAAGAGCGGCGTTGAGTTCCGCCATTCAGCACGCCTTATTTTAATGTGGGGATATGCCTACTCTTCTTAATTTTTGTAATCTATTCAAAAGGAAGAATTCTCTCAAAGAAACAATTCTAGATTCAAGATTCAATTCTATATTCCTTAACAGAGTATGGTGTTTGGCTTAACGGTTTATAAAACGATTTAAACGTAATTTTATTAACTTCTAGTTAATGTTTACCGTCGACTAATCATATTATCGTTTCGACCTTCGAAACCTATAAATAATACAGAGTTAGTCCACATCAAGTAAATAATTACTGCTTTAAAAGGTAATAATATTTAAATTCCTTAAACTGCCGTTCAAACAAATGAAGGTCACAGTTATCTTTAACTCACGAGAGTCAATGGTTCACAGCAACCTTCTTAGCACAAAATAGATAACAAGCCATTTTTAATACATCAAAACTTATATTTTAAATTTCCAGATATATTTATGTTTTGTATATGTTAAACACGTACACCTTTAAAGAAAATAATTTATATTATAGCATTAAATGGAATTATTCCAAAGCCTTATCAACAAACATCAATAACTATAGCATAATTATCTAATACCGATTCATAATGTCTCAGCGACCTTCACTCGAGTGGTGACAATAACTAAAGCGGATATACGT
This sequence comes from Heliconius numata, assembly GCA_016802625.1. NCBI lineage: Eukaryota > Metazoa > Arthropoda > Insecta > Lepidoptera > Nymphalidae > Heliconius > Heliconius numata. The sequence continues at coordinate 6,788,158 of JAEBDU010000001.1, read as the reverse complement.
CTAACGGGAAGACGTGTTAAATAATTGGAAAGTCCACCAATATCTAAAACCAAGGCTCTATTATGTTTAATTTTTATTACGGTAGCGAGGTATGACGCATGGTTGTTGATATTTTTTTTCTATCAGTGCTTAGAACTGGCGGACCGGTTGCCGAGACAACCGCGTTCAGTCCGCTCTTGGATCTACTCCAGGTTACATATATATCATGCTGCAGTGAGTCTCTTCCTCAGTTGCCTGCGCCGGTTACAGGTTTATAGTGCGTGTGCGCGTATTCCTAAATAAATGTCAAGTATATTCAAGTGCTGCATGAAGGACCAAGATTGTGCTAAAACTGAAACTGCTTTTGTCAAAATGGAGAGGAACTTCGCCAAAATAGAAACTAATGGGAAATCGGAAACGGATTTCGGGAAAAATATTTTTAAGGAACAAATGAACGGGCACGCGTCCTGTCCGTTTACGGGTTCCCAATTGATAGTGGAAAATCAAAAACAAATAAAACCAAATTTGAGATTGAAAGTTCCTCAGCCGATAAGACTGAAGAATCATCTTGTTGGTGAAGAAAATTTTGATGTGTTACATTCACAGATTGAAGAAATAAGTAATTTTGTAAGTATTTATTATGTTTTTTTATTATTAAATATTAACAAATAATATAAGTAAACTATTATTTTATTTGTGATAATAATTCTAATATATAGTTTGCATATTAGTAGGCTCTATATTTATAAAAAAGTAAGAATATCGTTCGTATAATATAAATTACGAGATTTTTTTGATCAGCATGTTAAGTCACGTGGACAATTTTTTAATAGATCCTCGTTGACACAACGTGATAAGGTAGGAACTTCCTGAATTGGATCACATTCTTTATATTATTAATAAATATTGTATCGGTACTTAAGCGTAATTAGGTCTACATAGGTTTTTTTTATTATAATACGTACGATTTATAGGAAAAGACATTAAATTCACATTGTTAAACAAATATAGAAGATTAAAAGTTCTTTTTAAGAATCTCTCTCTCTCTCTCTCTCTTTTAAGTTCTTACAATCAAACATAATATATTTTATTAAAATCTTGAGGCCAGTCGTAGTGCAGGTGCACAATCGTGTGACTACAAGAAATATTTAATATTTGAATTTCTTCGCTCTGGTGTCAAAGCAAAGCAATATATTGAATTCTGTTACTCAACTCGCAATGCCTCCTGAATTCGGTGTAAATGGGAAACGGAGTATATTAACACTAGGTTCCCTCTGTCTCATTTTTCTCCTCATTCTCGTGCATCCTATAGTGTACGAGATACTGCGTAAAGGAAAAAAAAGAAAGAAGATGAAACAAAAATTATCTTTGCTTTAAGTAAACATAAGCAAGCACTAATAGATATGACATTTCCTTAAGTACAATATGATTAGCACATATTTATTTAAATACTAAGATCAAATTGGAAATTCTGAAAAGGTACAATAAACTCGGTGATTTGTAGCCATAGTTAATATAATTAACATCTATATAAGAAACGTTGAAATGCTGTTTATAATAGAGGATTAAATATGTATGGATTTTTACCATATAAACAAAATTTGTTGAGAAACGTTTTATTTTTGTATTCTAAGTTTAATAATAAATGTTAGTTTTGATGCAATTTTTATTGAACAAAAAAAATATTTTCACAATAAATTTATAATCTATCCTTATATTCCTTGCGTTTAGGTTTAATGCATTTTGTTAATAGTCAAGTTCTCATCTTTTGCACAGCAGGCAAATCGGCAATTAAGTATAACTATAAATAAAAATAATTAAAATAAAATAAAATGTAATATACGTTAACAATTTCTATAGAAGTACTAATACAAATTCGATTTTCGTCCCAACGATGAAGAGATCACCAAAATATACACGTTTGTATTCACATCGCCTTAGATAGCTCAAGGAATGTTATTGTATCAGCAGTGCCCTTGCAAAAAGAGAGCGAAGCTTAAAATGATAATGACTGCAAGTCTGTTCTTTTAGTTTTTGTTCTCTTACTTTAGTCTCGAAATATAAGAGGTAGTTAGGTAGTAAGTGTACATAATATTTATCTAAGCCTTTAATAATTCAGAAAAAAAATAATCGGCTTCACGCTACATCCCAGCACACATCAGGTAAGTAGAGGGAACCTAAAGTTAACGCCACTTTGTCTCGACGCAGTTCTGTTCAGCAGTTCTACAAAACTAGATACCCTCATAAATGCTACGAATCTGATGGAGAGGTCAACGTCACACTATCTATTTAATAAGAAAAAAAAAGGAAGTTAAAAATACATACTCTTATGGGTTAAATTAGAGCCTATAACATCTAAAAATTTTGTATACTGTAAGCAAAAGCCAAAATTTTCACTGTAATAAAAAAAATTTTTCTTTACAATATTATATGTATTTCTTTAAAATAATTTCAAAACAAATTGTTACGGGATCCGAACTTGAATTAGGTTACATTAATAACATAATTATCCACTGTACTATGGTGGCGTCTCTAAAATAACTTACTATAAATATATCGATGATAGACAAAAGCTAATTTGATCCTCAAATTTTACGAAACAAAAGATTATTTATAATACGTTTTGTAAGACAATACACACGCAATATCCTATACAGGTATATATAGGTAAACTATATATGTATAGGTACTTTACCATATTCAGACGGTTTTTGTTATTTTTTATTTTGCACTAGTGTTTCGCTCTCAGCTTCGCCCACGTGAGCTTGAAGTTATACCTGTTTTATTCGTTTTGGCATGCGTATAAAAATATGTTTTTAGTACATCATATTACACCAATGACAGCAGGTGCACAATTATGTGACTGTTAATTGTCAAAGGTAAAGGTTGTGGGTTCAATTTCCACTCGATGTAATGAAATATTTAATGTAGTTTTCGAGGCAAATCGCGGCGATGAGTTCCGCCAATTAACACGCAGAAATCGACCCTAGGTGTGGAACAGAGTGTCTTAATACTACGCTCCTTCTGCCCCACTTTATACGGGATACAGCGTGAAGCTAAAAAATAATACACTATTTTCATAATCTCGATTTTAATATCCCTTTCTATTAATTAGTGAAAATTGTATTAAAAATTGATGAATCATTTAAAAAAATTAAGTGAAAATCGATGGAAAGCCACTGCCAACTAAAGGCAACTAAATCGTACTAAGATATCTTCTAGATATTTGAATTTACATTGTTTACGTTACATATATTGTTTCATAAGATTTTGCATGCACGTGCAAAGATGAAAATTCTCATGGTTTAATATATTTTGCCTGGGCTAGTTTCAATATTTATAAACAACCGGCTCATGTGCAAGCGTGGTATATATATATATATATACCACGCTTTATATATATATACTTAATAGCAAATGATTACAGCAAAAGTTAATAAAAAAGCTTGACTATTGCTTCTTAAACCAACATTCAATTTTTCATGAAATTGTTATATACTTGTTGAATCTTATATTAGTTTCAATAGAGAAGTTTTCAGTAGTGAAGCTTTTTGTTCTGAGTATACTTGTTTTAGTTCCCAAAGTTTCTCTTGTGTAGTTTAAGCGTCGGTGCAATAGGAAAAGTACTGTAAAGTAACGTAATTTAAATTTTGCTTAAGGTAATTAAAATTTTGAAATAATATATTCCATAATTTATGTTGATGGGGGAATCTAATCCCCTAGAGGAAATTTAATATTTAATATTTTAATTTCGTCGTCCAGGTAACGACGAAAGTGCATAACGATATTGTCTTAATGAAAACGGAGAGTTTTAACACTAGATTCCCAGGTTCCTCCTACCTACCCTCATGTGAATACAGTCTGAAGCTAATATTACAAATATTAATGTCATTTTAAAATAGCACGAAGCCTTATAACATATTAATTGTACCAGGGACATATTCATATAAAATTATCAGCAACGTATATAATGCAGCTGAATAACAGAAAGAGGTATTATAATAGTTAATATGGATTAAATTATTCTATAGAAGACTTACAATTATAGTAGAGACACGCGATTTCCAATACAATGAATTTAATTATCCTATACTATAAATATTGACATAAAAATGAAAATTAAATAATTTTTAAGTTAACTTGTAATTTTCTTTTTCATTGTTGAATTTTGTGTTAATATTTCTATATTAATTCTATAATAATATATTGGCTCTAAAATTATAATATATACTATGGACTATTTTATTGTAATTGGGCAAATTTCAGATTTTCAACAAGTGACAGAAGAAAGGCCTATAAGCATTGACACTGTAAGAACATCATTAGAATTAAAATTGTTAATACTTTTACTTAAACAATATAAGTACTAATTAAAAATAAAATAATATATATTATAAGTAAAACTAGATGCTATACATATATATATAATGAAGGTATTATCGTCATATCATTATATCGAAATCCATCTTTGTCCCTTGTTCGATGATCATAATTTTTTTTAGATATGACTAAACATTATTGAGAATCTATAAAAAGTTCATGTGTCCGGTTGTTAATTACAACAAAAAATAGGTTATGTATTGTTATACTGTGAATATACTGATAACTATTTGAACTAGACGTTGTTATATCATCGGTATTTAAAATGGCAGGAAAATATGTCTGCGAATCTATCTTTATCTGCAATTAATTGGAAGAATTGGGAAACTAGGTAGATTTATACAGGGTGGAAGAGGCAGCGTTCCTTTTACTGAAACTGCATATAGGGTAAAATATTTCAAACCCTGACCTAAAGAAATTAATCAAGGTACTTGAACAGTTTGGACGTAGGATTTTTTTTCATTTCACGATTTTTATCCATACCTGTATTTTGTGTGAGCACACATACGCGCGACGTTGCCGCTTTGACAGGTAAGTGTGTGCTTGCCTATGTTATACTTTACAAATGGCGTTTTATTTTAAAACGATAATTTTATTATTTATTTTGTTTGAAAAAATAACTTGTTCATTTTTGGGAATTAATTTTTTTCTGAATTATATAAGGCTTTGATAGAGTAGTTAAAACTGTGGTTTCATTAAAAGTGGTGCTGACAATTCCACCCTGTATATTTTTAATGTTATTTATAAATGTAAATTCAATATATCTGTAAATGGTACAATATATAAGAAGAGTAGAGAACATCGAATTAAAGCAAATGCTAACGTCCTATAATGCAAATAAACAGAAACTTGAGGCACAAGGAATGGAGGTGGTATAAAGTTATATTTGTCTGCACTGCAATATGTCCTGTAAATATCTGAGGAGGCAGAGGGAACCTGGGAAATTAAGAATTAGTTAGTGATTTACCTCTCCGTGCTATGTTACGTCCTTTTTAGAGACCATTACATGTAAGGGATAGGCGAACAGTTCCATTATTACTGGATCTAAAAAATGACACAAGTGAAGAATATGCTAGAAATTATTGCAAATATATAATTAATAGCTGCATTTATATAAAGCATATTATAATATATTAACCTATTCATTTCATCACAATAAAAAAAAATGTATTTTTTTTAATATGAATAAAAAAACAATCGTTAAATGCATTTGTAATGCAACGAGCACTCACAGACGATCTATATTCTGCCATTGTATTAAGACTGAGACAAAAAGAATTATAAATTATTTATAAAACGTAGCAGATTCTTTATATTTTTTATATTTGAGGCCGTCATCGACAGTTCAAGGGAGTGTATAATCACTACTTTTCCTCTGCCTACCGCAAATATATGCGGGATAAAGCGGGAAGATATAAAAAGTCATATTTTATAATATTACATATAAGTACATATAGAATTGTACTGATATAATTTTTGGAGAATATTTATGTATTTAAGATGTCGGTGATATCATAGAGGAAGTAGACGTTTTCAACGCTTGATTAGGCGAAATACGTGAGTTACGTTATCCAGATGTAGGTGTACGTGAAACAGATATTTCGGAACACGTAACAAGCTAAACAGTAAATTAATAACATTTTGTAATGGGCACGGTCCATTATGAAAAACAAAGAAAAAATAACTTCATAACATATTTTTTCTTCAGAATAGAATCAGAAATTGTAGTAAATATGTAGTTAATGTTAATGATATTCTCTATATTCTCACTTTGACGGATTAGTGCAAAATTACATGTAACAGGGTCTATAAAAATTAAAGATTTTAAAGATGTCAAACATAACAGTAGTAACATAGTCAAAATCAATTTTATGGCAAAATTTTTGATATTGTTTCGTATAAATTTATTGGAATATGCATTAGAAAATGATTAAATATTACTATAAATACTTATCAACAACACTTATAATATACTTATCATCTACTTCGGATTAATAATAGGAAAGAAAGAAGTGTTGTAACAAAAGGTTATCTTTCTTTCTTAACAAAGGTTCCCTCTTTTTTCCGTACAAAGACTATCAATTACTTTTAAATACAAAGAGGACATTATTTACCATACTAACGGTACAAAATGCATATAAACAGTCAGCTCTTACATCAGTACTCAATTATCAAAAGTAAATAATGCGCTCCTCTCATACATATTTATAGATTTTGATGAGATAATTATGAATAGGGTTTTGTTATTGATAAATTATGTGACGCTTACACATTGACTTCTTGAATTAAACTTTATTGTAATAAAAATAAAGTTGTAAATTGTATAACAAAAATAAAATTTTCCACTTTTGATAATGAGGGTCGTTCAGGCGATTAAATGGCGAACCAACAGTAACGGAAAGAAGTAACGGAACAAAGGAGTTTTAGTTCAGATAACTATATACTGCCATAATATACTAATTTTTGTCCTATTTCTAATATACTAGTTGAATTATTAGATTCTCAAAGTTAGGCGGAAAGTGGAGTCAGGAGTTTTTTTTATATTATCAGAGTGCTTTAGATTTTTTTAATTAGCTAGCTTCAAGCATTGGCCTGTAATTTTTTTATAAAACATTATCTATTTGAACCTGTACTCAATGGTCAACAGTATATTCGTGCCCCGTTCTGTTTAACATGAAGGTTGTCGTTTTTTTACCATGTCATTGTAATTTATAACCGTTCATTTGAAACTAATCCGTTTAAGGTGATGATGATTTTACAGAAATTATGTTATTGATATTTTAAGTCACGTTTCCAACGGATTAATGATTGCTCGAAGATGATTGTGATCTTTCTAAGTAATTTTATAGCTTATGTAATAGCTTGATATAAATCTATATATTTTTAAATTCTTGCCTTATTTTACGAAATTAAATCTTAGGGAATTTAAAAAAAAAGTAATTATTAAAAAAATATTTTTTGAGGCTTAAAAATCTTATAATTATATTTTATTTTGGTACTTATTTTCATTTCCTTTATTCCGTTGTGGTAAGAAGAGAAGTGTGATATCGATTTCCACCACTTAACACAATACAACGTAAAAAAAATATAATGCAATATTTTTTATGGGATTGTATATATTGTATATTTTTTATATATTTGTATAAATCTATAAACAGACTATCTGTAATCTCGTCTTCCATTTATCTCGATATCTCAAAGTGTTTTAAAGATAAAATTACTGTTGACGATATGGTTTCTCAAGTGTTGATGAGGCGGAATCCAAAACGTTATACGTATGGATATAATAAAATCGGTCAAGTGCAAGTCCGATTTACCCACTGAAGATTCAGTACCAATTTCAGGATTGTAGGTCAACGGGAGGTACTTCTTATAAAAGACAAGGTTAACTTTGCGGGCTTAAGTTTTTCAATTTGTAAGAAAAGTGGAGAACGGAGTGTCTTAACACTATGATCTCTCTGATTTTTTTTTATCAATTGATCTAGTAACATACATTACATATAGTCTTGCTTGTTTTAATTTAATCTCTTAACCTTTAAGTATGGACGTCGGGTCTGACAGACCCATCTAGTTCTACGAGTTCTATAAATCAGCCACTTCTCGATGACCTCCGCCACTGAGTCGCTCAGTACCTTTCGTATTAATGACAAAATGAATGTAGATAGCAGTGGTTGAGTCTCTGAGTTCAAAACACGTGAGTATTTAAATTTCTAAACGGGGCCTGGGTCTGTCAGACCCGACGTCCATGTTTCCCATACATAATGATTTCAAAACTCCATATATTTTTATAATATTACAAAATATACTTTAATATTTTTATTGTATTATTTGTATTCAAATGTTTTTATTGTTATATATCATATATTATTTTGCATTGTTTGTTATATATTTTAGTAATATAAATATTATTTATCTAAAAAAAGATTCAATTTTTTTAGTTTTTATGATAAAATGGAAAAAAATTATCGACCAAGCACGTCAAGGACAAAAATATCGGTACTTTATAATCAACATCAAACAAAAGAATTGGAGGACGACATTTTATAAAAAAACTAGCACTTTATCAAATAAAAAGACGCATTTCGTATGCTAAACTGCTCTAAAAATAGAGAATGACTTTGACTCGCGTTTCGCGATCTGATCTATCATTTATTGAACATGAAGCTAAAAAAATAGTTTTGGGTTCTTGGAAGACATGTACACTTTGCCCCCAAAAGATATATAGAACGACAACACATACTTATGTTGACTGCAATCGTCCTGTTAGCCTACAATGTTGAAAGCCATTGTGTATCGATGTTCAATAGTACCTTATCTTGAGGTGTTGTCAAAATTTTTATGTTATAACATAAGATGTAATTTCTTTATTTTTTTTAATTGTTAGACTTTATATTTTGTTAAAAAAATATTTATTTTATTATCTGTCTGTTTTTTATAGTATTATTTTCTTAAAAGTCATCCCATGTAGCGTAAGACTGAAATTGTGACTTTAAGTTACTTAAATCGTTGTGATGCGTAAAATTTAATAAAAAGCGATTTTATTTATATTGATTTTGTTTGATTTGAAGCTATTCATGTAAACTAAAACATAAAATTGTCTTTTTCCTTTAAAAAAGATACGGAATATAACCAATAAATACACTGGTCTGACAGACCCGACGTCCATATGTGTGTTATAAAAAAATCACGTCCATAGTTAAAGGTTAAGCAAATTAAACTGATTCTGTAACATAATACCTGTCAAGCACTCTTGTTGAGATAATGATGGATGCTATCTCGAAAAGAAACCAATCGGCCTTTGCGGGCCGCAAAGAGATTTCAATTTTAAGATAATAAACTTATATAAGAAATAATGTCATAGATATGTGCTGTAGAAAGTTTAGTTATTAATAATCCATTGTACCAATTTGATTGTTATATAAATGAAAAGTAATTATAAAGACCTGTATCTACAAAATATGTAAGTCATTAATTTCACTTTTTATGTGTTTTTTTTATTATTTTATAATTAAATGTGTAAAAAAGTATTATAATGTTAGGGGGGAATAACACCCCTTTTGCCGCAAAAATTAAAGTTATTCAAGATTAAGATTTATTTATATTACATGCTTATTACATTAGTGTAGCCCAAGTAAGCAAAGTCAAATAGAAATTCCAGTTTCATTATAAAAAAAACAAATTTATATAAGAATTTCATAATATCACGCAACTTTTCCTGAAAGATCTCTCACGGTCGTGAGAACGGACGATGGAGAATGAGTCTAAGTGCTAATTTGCTAACAAAGCCCGACTGACACATAGTATTAAATAATGAACTAGTTTTCCGAACTACTTGTTAGAACACTGTAATTAATTATTATACACTTAGAGAGCCTCTATTGCTCATTGAGCCTCATTTGGCTCTCTAAGAAGTGAAAATATTAAGGACTAGCGGACGCGCGCAGCTTCGCTTGCGTATTTAAGGGTGAATTCTGATAACCCATGAAACATGTGTTCAATGAAATATTTTTAAGAGTCTAAATTTCAAATTTTATAAAAATCGGTGGCCATTTAAAGATTTTTCCATACAAACTTTCAACGCCTTATTTGCACCCTTAGGGGGTGAATTCTAGAAAACCATGAAACATATGTTCAATTAAATATTTTTAAGAGTCTAAATATCAAATTTTATAAAAATCGGTGGCGATTTAAGAATTTTCCCATACAAACTTTCAACCCCTTATTTGCACCCTTAAGGGGTGAATTCTAGAAAACCATGAAACATATGCTTTATTATATACGATTAAGAGTCTGAATTTCAAATTTTATAAAAATTGGTGACGATTTAAAAAAAACCTATACAAACTTTCAACCCCTTATTTGCACCCTTAGGGGGATAATTCTAGAAAACGATGAAACACGTGTTCAATTAAATACTTTTAAAAATCTAAATTTCAAATTTTATAAAAATCGATGCTGATTTAATTTTTTTTCCATACAAACTTTGAACCCCTATTTCACCCCTTTAGGGTTAAAATTTTTCAAAATCCCTTCTTAGTGGATGTCCAGATTACGAAAGTAAACTTTTGTCCAAATTTAACGTTTCTACCATCAGCGGTTTCTGCTGTGCGTGCGTCTTACCTCAGTCAGTGAGGACAAGTCCTTTTATATATATAGATTATCTCGAGTGGGAATCAAACCCACAACCGTCGCAGCCGAACCATTGTGCCTTTACGCCACAACGGTTTTTATCATTATACATGATACGGGCGGTATTTATTATATATACATAATATAATACAAGCATAATAGCCGATATTATAATAAATATCATGTGATAATGTATTGGTCATATATTTATTTAACAGTTACACAGTGAACTACTCAGTTAACACTTATAAATATTCGAAAAAACAGAGCTAAAGTTTTCCTTATTCTTTTAAAATATATGCAGTTTTATCAGTAAAAATTTGTGTTTCGTGTACAAATATAATACTAGCGGCCCGCCCGCGGTTTCGCCCGCGTGAACTTTGTTATTATTAATTTCTGTCTCCATGACTACGTCCTAGTGACGTCTATGCAAAATTTGAGACTCCTAGCATTTGTAGTAACGAAGTTTCATACAAACTTTCGACCCCAAAAACAACCCCTTAGAAGTCTAATATTGCAAATTCCCGTCTTAGCGAGCACCTACTTCCTATAAATAACTCCTATGCAAAATTTGAGATTCCTAGCACTTGTAGTTTCTGAGATTTCGTGATGAGTGAGTGACCTTTCGATTTTATATATATAGATATAGATTAAGATTAAAATATCCAGTAACACGATTAAAATAAATTTTATTAATAACGTAACTCGCAACAAAATCTCTTTATTTCATATCAAACTTACATATTTTACAGACGAAAGCCGATATTTCAAATTTTATTTTTTTTACAAAAATAAGTAATAACCAAATCGAATTGCTTTAAATTTAAAATGCTTCCAAGAAACATTTAAATAAAAAGAACCAGCCAGTATAATTTTGTATTGTATTCGAACGAGTAAAAAAAAGAAAGATGCTCCAGAATCAGACGATCCACAGACGAACAATCACCTGAGTTAAGCGGATGCGGGGAAAACCCTGAGACTGGCTGCGCGGGCGCAGTTAATATAAGGTTCAACGTATTTATAAATCGAATTTCATTGTTACTTATTACCTATCAGTCACGTTTAACTCAGATTGTTTTTTATTTTGGGATTTCTAACAGTTACTTGTTTAGCTTGAAGTAGATATTCTTAGAGCTCTTATGATATCTTATTTTTTTTTAGCGTACGCTGTATCCTGCACAGAGTGTTAAGACACTCCGTACCCTATTTTTTACCAAATTCCAAAGGCACTGTGTGTGGCGAAATTCAACGCCGCGATTTCCCTCGACACCAGAGCGAAGAAAATGTAGGAATCGAACGCAAAACCTCTCGTGTCTACAGGCACATTTTGTAGATCTGCGCCACTGGTGTAAAAATAATAATGCAAAGTATTCAATATTGATTTTGAGCATAACTGTGTATATAAACAATTCATTGGTAAACAAATTCCAAGTAGGTACTGACTTCTCATACGTAGAACGTACTATATAGGTAAGATTTCGTAATACAACAATTATAATATAAAAAGCTTTTATATTATTAGAACAATGATAAATGTAATTATAAACGATGTTAGCAAGATAGATAAACCAAAAAAATATATGGTATATAAATAAATAGGGTTAGTACACGATTATGCGTTTAGTTAATTATGAGATTTGAGATAATCGGATATTATAGATATGACTCTACATAGAGTATCTAATTGTATGTAATTCGTTTTTTTCTGTATGTCAGGGCAGGCAGAGACAATTAAGTGTTAATTTACTCTGTTTTCCGTTTTACGTTCGATATATACGCTACGAGAGCAGGAAAATATATAATATTTCATTTCCTCGAATGGGAATCGAATGCACAACCTGCCGCATTTACAGTTTCACGCTTTAGTCTCCACTCTCACATCAAGTCATTTTTGTACTACATCTTTTATTTATATTGTAATTGGAAGTTTATGTTAATAGCATATTATACTCGTCGTACTATATTAATAATAAATTTTTATGAAGTACTTTTGTAGTGATTTTTTTATAATAGCAGAAAAAATTCTTTGTGAATGTTTAATTCATTAAAAATTTTATGAATTAAACAAAGAATCGTTCTACAATTGAAATCTGAATAAAAGAATATTAAATTTTTAAATTTACTTCATAAAATTACATTCGAGTACAATTGAGTGTACTTCTTTAAATACAATACGTACAAGTATTCAAAGTTACTCTGTAATAATTTGGGATATATAACAAGCAAAAGAAGTATTTTTTTAAAATTTTAGCTTCCCTCTGCAACCCGCATATAGCAAGGTAGGCAGAGAGAACATTAGAGAGTAGTGTTAAGACACTCCGTTCCCCACTTTTCGTCGAATCTTCTAGATATTACATGTTGACGGAACTCTACCACTGCGCTACAACGGCCTAGTTATTATTAAAAACATAGTCATTTACTCGTCCAAGGTCATTTTCTAGGAACCATGTCAATGTCTATTATCTTATGACAATTTAAAATGTCAATTTGACCAGTAGCCAGTTCTAGCTAATAACGGTGTCTCGAAAGTACACTGAACCCAATTACAAATATAATATAATGAACATTTGTATGGTCATGATTTTGCTTTGATTTATCATTGGAAATAGAACTACATTAGTCATTGTAAAATTGCCTAAATGGTTTTTTTTATTAAATCGGTAACGGTAATCGGTAATCGTATATCTATTTATTTTTTTAAGTAAATATCGTAATGTCATCTTTCATGAAGAGTTCTTCTTCCTCCTGGCATTAATCCCGGCTATTGCCAGGTTCTGCCTTCCTACTCAACCTACTCCAGTTTGCACGGTCTTTTGCGTCTTCGGTGGTTAGACCATTGGCTCTCATGTCCAGCATCACGACATCCAACCAGCGCTTCCTTGGGCGTCCGGGAGGTCCCACATCTTTCATGAAGAGTTATTTATAATATTATTAAATACAAGTAGGTACATAGAGTTGAATTTGTTATGAATTTCATAACGCGTTTATGTGCTCTAGTCAATTTTAACTTCGATAATACGTTCGTACGATTCTATTAAGAAATTAGTCTGTTAAAAGAATTTATAAAGCTTCATTATTCTGAAATTAAATAAGAATAAAAAATATATATTTCAAGCTAATATGTTTCTTTATTTTAAAAATTAAATGATATTTTAGTATAAAAAAAAATCTATATCGAAATTAAAAATATGAAGTAAACTAAAACGGAGCGTTGTAAGATGAATGTACGTAATATTTTTCTTATAATTTTGATGAAGATAATTAATGAGCGCTTCCAACTACATAGTAATAAGGATTATAAATGACCATCTTGACAGCAATTACTTTGCTCTCATTAAATAGATAAAATGTTGAAACCTAGCAGCTATCATTTGCCGACTAAAAAAATAGCAACCGTATACTTTCAATTATAAACAATTTTTAAAATATATATATTTTTTAAATATTTTAAACAAAATAAAAAAAATACGTGAAACTGGCTAGACTGTAGGAAAGCCTATAATTAATAAAAAAAAATTGGCGCCAATAATATGATTAACAATATTAATATGAGCAATATTTTATCTGTAGCCGTTAAAAAAATTCTAATGATTGTGATTTGAGTTTTAGTCAATTCCACTTAAAATTTCTAAACTAAAGATACATTATATACAGGTAAGTAGCTTTTAAATTAAAATAAAACTTAAAATTAACGTAATTTATTTTGTATAGTTTTGTATATGTGAAGCTATTCACACAGTATGACTAAACCACTGCGATACTATTATTAATATCGATTATTAATTATTAATTAAAATAAAACTACAGTAGTACAGTACTTGTTGTTGAAACGCATACCAATCAATATTTTATATGGATCTGTCATTGCATGTTGACATCGACAAGACAGGCGGTTGATTGGCTTGGACTTAATAAACCAATAAACAAACAAGAGACAGTACAATTCATAGTTAGCCGGGGTTTCACTATAGCTGAGGCCAAATATACAGTGGGATTTCTATGTTTTATTCATATCTGTAGATACAAACAATCAGCTTCACGCTGTATCCCGCTTATAGCAGGGTAGAAGAGAACTAGTGTTAAGACACTACGATTTTCCGAGGCTTCGCTTTTTTGCCTTGGTGCTAGAACGAATATTCAAATAAGTATTTAAAACTGTAGAATTAATTTGATTCATGTATATAAAATCACTGTAAACATAATGTATTGTACATTTAATTAGCTCATATCAATACAAAAAGCGATATTTAATAAGCATCACGAATATATTAACTGCGTTTTAAATCTGAATTCTGATATAATAATATTAACATATAATTATGTACCTAGTCATTACTGTAATTCTATGTTTACATATATTGTGCATTTGGTGCAACTATTACGTGACGGTTGTGGGTTCGAGAGAATTAATTATTATTTATTATTATTTACATTTATTCGTTCTGTCACCGAGGCAAGAGTCCGGCGTTGAGCTCCGCCACTCAACACGAAATGCCTAGAAAAATTAGGTTTTTGCATTTTTTTTAAATCGTTGCCTAATATTATGTCTAATTAAAGTGATTTTTTTTGAAAAGTGCTAATGAATCTACGTATTTATGTAATTTACATAACCTTTTTATTTTTTATAAAACACAGAACTTAATACAAAGAAAGTTTAAAGCCTACAAAAATAAATAAAAAAAAAGGTACTGTATTATTTCGAATACGGATCCGATAAAAAGTCAGAAAAACCAATCGCAAATCACGTACAGAGGAAAATTCATAATTCTCTTTTTACCCTCACTCTTTTACCTGAACTCGAAAAGCGGTGGGTAGTTTGATATTTTTTACTCTACTTTTTTTGTTTTGTTTTGCGGGTAGACAAAGAGAATCAGGTGATATGACATGACTCTTATGGCGCAGTGGTGCAGTGTTTTCTACATGACGATAACGAGTTGCGTTCCTGCTCATGGAAATTATTATATTTAATTTATAATCATTTTCATATATGTATTATACTTTTACCTGGTATTTCTGAGAAACAAACGCGGCGCTAAGTTTCTTCGCAAGTCAATTTTCGCTTTTTAGAGAAAATATGTACTAGGTACCTAATATATATTCTAACATATTTTCGAAAATTCTTTGAATTTAGCGTATTATCAACATCATCTGTTAAACAAACAATAAACACGGCGGTCGCTAACCGGATTGGAAACGTATTAAGATTGTAATATTAAATGAATATTTTAATTTCTTAATGCCACGATAATATTACAAATGCGAAGCATATTTTGTAAAAGCTATTTTTGTATGTTTAATCTACAAGAAAAATCATATAAAGCGAAAACTTATTTTTTTTAATTCTAAATCTATGCTAAAGCTTATTTTTTGCAAGCAGAGTCAACCGATTTTCTTCAATTCAATTCTCACTCACTCAAAAGTTCTCAGGTAGGTAAAACATAAAAAAACAATCGAATTCATAACCTACCCCTTTTACAGAAGTCGATTAAAAAGTAGTAAAAATCGATTTTAGTGTCATTTTATTAATACATACAAAGAAATTGAAAAGATTTTTTTACTCTTTGTATTACTTTTGAATGCGACTTTTGCCGTTAATTTTATAGCACGACGTAATGGTGATCAAACAGTTATTGTGTATTTATCTTAAATATGCAAGGTTTACGATTAATTAAGGTAAATGTTAATGTTTCGAGATATATACAGGCTATAACGTTTAGTGCCTCTAAATGTAGCAATTTAATGAGACACTACATACATTAGGAATAGTTATGGCACAATATGTGATATATTTAGCTACAATGTGCATTTCGCTCTTTATTAATGACGAATTCTATCTTCAATATTAAGTAAATCATTAGAATTGGACGGAAAGTTTTATCTCTATTTATTATTCGGTTCATTTAGTGTAAATATTTTTACAATTTTTTTTATAATGAACCGCTGAGACTCAATATTTAAATATGTATTAAGGTATAATGTTTAAACAGTCAGATGTAAAATCCAAATGCATTAAAAAAAATCCTTACGTTTGCCAAAAAAAACTGTTAATTAAATGAACTTATTTTAAATACAATTTAGACTTATTTCTAATAACAAACCTACCTCCACACTATCCCCACTTACTAAGAAAACTTGACTCATTCATTTAAAATTCAAATACATAGTGTATTATCAACAAGTACAACAGTCACAATCTCTAAATAAACTAGCCATCTGCGATAACTATAATTATCAACCTTCAATAAATAGAATTCAAAAGAGTGACACAACTCGTCATATTTTTCCTCGTATCAATTGTGCACGTCATTTCCGCGGAGTTAATTCTAATGCATTGTAAACGCTTTGATGTTTGTTGCTACGTAATTACTCTCTACATTATGGAATGTTACGTATAAAATATTGTTATAATCTTGCTATGAATTTGTGTTTGTGTTATTTATCTTTTTTCATATGTAAAAAACAATTAAAATTTAATCAGCTTCACACTCTATCCCGCACACAGCAGGGTAGGCAGAGAGAACCTAGTGTTAAGACACTCCGTTCCTCACTTAATGAGGTCAATTTACTGTTCAGCACCGAATAAGAGAAAATAACAATATAAGAGAAAATATATATGTAAAGTATACTGTTCTGATGAAACAAGTAGAGTACGACAGTACATAATTTTCATAAAATAAAATAGAATATACAAAAAGAATAAAGAAATGTAAAATATCGAATATAAAAGTTATATGAAATTCTATTTCTTTCAGCCTATAGGAATTGAACCCACAACCTTCGCGCTTATAATCAAACGCTTGAGTATTTACTCCATAACGACCTTTTATTTCAAAAGTATCAAAAAATTTATATACCTAAACAACTAACGCAATTACGAATATAAATTATTCATCATATGGTCAATCTAGTTACCGAGCTTCAATGAGCCCTGAATCTTGCAGACGACAGGTCCCCGAGGAGTTCGCGACAATGTAGACCTGATTAGCAGATGTTGATGTCATGTTTCTTAAGTGCCAGCCAACTAATTACTGTTGCTTGGAATTAGGTTTTGGTTGTTTTGAGACGAAAAAAGTAAATAGCTAATTTTCGGCTAGTAATATTCATTCAATGTATTAGTATGTATTATTGAAAATAAGAAAATATTACCATTTTCAATTATTACCTTCCGCTCTTATGGTAACATTGAAACTTTATAGTACATTTAATGATCTATTATCTCAATTGTATTTTCATGGAATTTTTAATATAAGTAAAACGATATTTCCACTAGGAATAAACAATGAAACGTGATGTTGAATTAGTCTCAAGGCCACAAATAAACAATATAAGTTATATATCAATAACAAAGAAAAATAGTGTGTTTAAAAATATACTTTTGGATGAAAACAACAGTCTTTCCTTAGTTATATGGAAAATAATAAGTTATAAGTAGTTTCCTATAGACTAATAAGAAGAACCCCCAGATGGTCAAACAGAGTCATGGTGGATTTATGCCCTCTATCTTCTAAAATAAATAATAATTGAAAATAAAGAGTTATATAATTAAAACATAATTTTTACCTTATAAATATGAACTTTGATAATTATTAAATGCATGCTAGTGTGAAAACGTGCGGTTTTTGGCTTTTTGTGCAGTAACAAGAAGAAAATGGATATTTCGTGCTCAAAGCGTTCTTCGAGCTTCGTATATAAATTTAAGCTATTAATGTGTGGTTTTTCAAGAGGTTGTAGAATTTATTCATATAATTATAAGTATGTACATGTGTTTGACAGTAAACGTGACAGTTGCTGGTTCGTTTCCCACTCCAGATAATAAATTATTGTCATTTTACCGTTCTGCCAATAAGATAAAGTACGAAAAGGAAGTTTCGCCACTTGAAAATTAGGCGAAAAGTGGCTAACGGAGAGTCCGTGAGATAACAGCGTGAAACTAACAAAATATCTCTTTTTTCGGTTGCTTTTTAAAAAATAAAATATTATTCTTTCTTAAAGAATACAAAATGCACACCAGCTGTATGCCAGAATAGTATAATGGACATTCCAAACAGAGGCGACACACCGAGAACTGTGGAAGAAGTATACAAAGAAGCTCAAGCTTTTCTCAAGCAATATTTTTCTTCAATACGCAGGTTAGTTAAATTATTATTAAATTATAGCAGTTACTTTCGTCTTATTATTTTATAAGTAACAAAAGCACAGAAATTTGACAACTAAGTTAGAATAATATCGAACGGGTGAAACATATAGAAAAACTATACGAATATAATTATGTAGGTAGGTTTAAAATATTTAATGATATCAGCTGGTATTTGTCATGAAAGTCAAGAGGCAAGTCCTCGAGTTGACTGTTGAATTTAGTATTTAATATGTAAATTATTTAATATGATTCTTCATGACTAATTTCATATTCTATTTTTAGAGAAAACACAGAAGCCCACATAAAAAGGTTACAAGAGGTGCAAAGAGAATTGGACCAGAAAGGTACTTATCAGCTTAATACGTCAGAGTTGGTATTCGGAGCTAAATTAGCCTGGAGGAATGCATCGCGATGCATCGGTAGAATACAATGGAAAAAATTACAGGTAAACAATATAAATTTTTGATATGTTATGCGCGTTATAGTAAATCTTAATATTTTTGATATAACTTTATGACAACGGCTTAAATATCCTTTTTCCTTTAAAAATGTATGTTTTTCAACCAATTTCACGACTGAGTTATAAATGTCTAAACATTATTAAAAAAACAACATTAATTTCTAAATTCTGAATATTTTAGTTGCAATAAAGACAAGAAAAATGTGTTATTTTGGCGCTACTTACTAATTAACGACACTTCTCAGAAATAGCAGCCTTTAATATCCTTTGACCACAACTGGTTTGGTCAGTCACATGTAAAGTTTTAACAAGGTCAGTTAAGAACTCCTTACTTTTGGAATAAGTACAGTAATATACATCTAGAAGTACACAGAGTTCACAAATTGACATAGAGATGGAAAAATAAACATTAAAGTCATATTAGTATCGGATCGTTGCTAAATGCATAAATATGAATGTTATCAATGAAAATATTTTCGTTTATAAATAATAAATTATTCTTATAGCATTCGTGCGTAAGATTTAAGCTGTGTTTTTTTAAATATTAAATTAATTATAGATTAAATAAAATATATAGTCAAAAAGACTAGAAATAAATTATTTGAGTATTAACTCGAGAGATTTATGTGGAGAGTGGTCTATTAACCTCTGAAGAGTTCCGCTACTTAAGTCCGGCTCCATTATATATATTGTTATATTGTGGCCTGAGCTCTTGAAACTAACTAATAAGACCTTGTTAAAATTTTAGTACTCATCCTATACAAATAAATTTTACACTTTTATAGAAATATTTTGGCCAAATTAATTACCCGAAATAAGTTAAGGCCACATCAAGGAGGCTACGTTTTCGTAGTCTTTTTGCTTCATTAGCTATTTTGCGCAGTTAAATGTAAGTAGCGGCCTCTTAACTAAAAAGTTTTTTTTTAACCTAAATAGTTTTTATCAATTTTCGGCTAAATGAAACGAAAAAGAGATATTTTAGCGCAACTCGCAACGCCTCCAGGATTCACCAGAAAATGGGAAATGGAAAACTCTTAATGAGAACGGAGTGTCTTAACACTAGGTTCCCAGGTTCCCAAGTAAATAAAATCAAAACAAATTTTGCAATAAATTTAATTTTTACAGATATTCGATTGTAGAGCCGTAACGACCGCGAGCGGCATGTTCGAGGCACTTTGCAATCACATCAAGTACGCCACAAACAAAGGGAACATAAGGTAAGGTATTTATTTATTGGAGAATAATATTCCTCATACCCATTTGTATGGTAATACTGATTTATTGTCACGCAATATATCTAAACGACGCCACGCGTGTTTAGAATTTACTGTCATTTATTTCATTGGTTTAATTTATATGAATATTAAATTGTTAGTAATTTAGTGTCGATATTCAAATTCTAATGAAGATTTAATCGTTTTTATACAAGTTACAAATTATTAGTAAATTATAGAATTAATTTTGAGATTTGATTTATACGTTATATGAGATTAATATTTATATTAAATATTTTTAATGTTATTTAATAGTAAGACCGACAAGGAGGTTTTTTTATATTATGTTGGTTCATTCTCGAGGTTATCGTGGTGCAAGGGCACAAGCATGTGTGATGTGCTGTGTTTTTCGGTTCGCTTCCTCTTTAGGGAAATTAAATATTAAATATATGCATTTCCTCGCAGTTGCATTCCGCTGCATTCAACACGCAATGCCTCCAGAATTTGTTGGAAAGTGGGTAACTTAAGGGGAATGGATCATTTTAATACTAGGTTCCCAGGTTCCCTCTGCCTATCCTGTCAAATGAAGGACACAGCGTAAAGATAAAAAAACCTTCTTTTGTTTATCTAGCAGAATATTAAATTAATTTTATCTATTACATTGCATTACAAATCTGAATTAGTACTTAATAATAAAAAAATATAACATAATGATAATGACATAGTTTCCGAAGAAATCATCATTAGAAACATCAATGGATTAGTTAGACCTCAATAAGTTTTTTTTTAACATACCTGTTTCCTTTTGTTTCCTTTTACCCAAAACAAAACCCATAATGAAAGTTTTAACAAAGCAAATTAAAAGGAAGGGTAAAGTTGACATCGCCACAATTGTCTTAATGAATGAATGGGTGGACAACTTTTTTATATACACCCATTATGTGAAACAATGGGGTATATTTTGTATGGCTGAATTGACTTTATTTTTTGCTTAATGTATTATATGCATAGTTATATCTAGTTTTTAATCATTTTTTTACATATTTTATGTAAATAAGAGGCCGTCGTAGTGCAGCGGCACAGGGGTGTGACTGTAACGCGACGGTTGTGTGTTCGATCCCGCTCGAGGAAGTGAAATATTTATTTACGTTTATATTTCCATTTACTTCGCCGTGGTGTCGAGACCAAGCGCAGCGTTAAATTCTGCCACTCACCACGAATGCCAATGCCTCCAGAATTCGGCAGAAAGTGGGGAACGGAGTGTCTTAACACTAGGTTACAATTAATGTCATAGTTGGAAATTACTTTAACCAAAACTCTGTAATGATAGATATAATAAAAAAAATAAGAATAAAATTTGCTTCCACTGTGTGCTCCACAAATGGGAATCGAACCAACAACTTTCGCGTTTACAATCGAACCCTGTTCCAAAACTCCAGAACGACTTTAAAACTTATCATTTTTCATTGGATTTAATTTTTCATTGCTTAACTGCTAAACAACATAAAATAAAAACTAAAAGTACTTTTTAAAACTATTTCCATTTAAACTCTTATTAACTGTTTTAGAAAATGCTAGCCACTCCTCGCTACTACAAGTACTCGTAATTTAACACAGACAAAGCTGGCAGCGAGTTAAATTGATATGCTTAATTTTAAACTTAAACTAAGAAATTGTTGATTGTACTTAAATTCATTGGTTCAATTCCCGTTTGGTGTAAATATTTGTTTGTTTGTTGTTTGTATGCATACGTATATAATTGTAACCGTAATTTGGTTGGTTGAAAGCTCTTATCTCAGAAACTAGCCAGTCAAGAATAAAATATTCACATAAAACTTTACGTCTTATATTTATCTTATGTAAATGGAGAAAGGAGTGTTTTAAGTCTACGTTTTCAGTCTAAATAGTGAGGCTAAAAATATACAATTTTAATTTTTTTACCCAAATATATGTTTATATATGTATATGCTTGATTCGCAATAAACAATTATCACATTTACCCATCAACCCGTATTTGTAGGTCGGCGATAACCATATTTCCACAACGTACAGACGGCAAGCACGACTACAGGATATGGAATCCGCAACTCATCAACTACGCTGGCTACGTCGAGCCAGATGGAACTGTGCTGGGTGACCCGGCTAGAGTTGAGTTTACTGAGGTATGTGTTTTTTTATTTCTGTGTTATTATATTTAGATTGTTGTTATAAAAATTATGTAGTATTTTTAGATTTAAAAATAGTTAAAATATTGGCGACAAAATCGGGTTTTTTTTTTCGATAAAAAAAAATCTTAGCTAAGTAAGATATTCGCATGTAATTTTTTTATTTCAGGATAATTTTCTCGTAAATAGTATATTTGAAACCAGTCATGACGCAGGGTCACAAGCGTGCAATTGTAACGCGACAGGTTGTCTGTTCGAATCCCGCTCGAGAAAATTAAATATTCAATATTTTTATTTCTTTTTTCTGGTAATGAGGTAAATCGCGACGTTGAGTAGCGGAACTCAAAACACAATGCCTCCAGAATTCGGCGGAACGGAGTGTTTTAACTCTATCTTCCCTAAGCTAATTTAATTTTAAGCTAATTTAATTTAATTTTTTTCTTCAATTACTTTAATAGTGCAAAATGTTAGCATGAAATGATAACAACAACCCTTAACAAATCGAGCATAATAGAGACGATGTTTATATGAAAACTTACGTTAATTCTAAAATCGCTGGTACCCTAATAAAGATTCATTTATTTCGCAATTCTGGAACTTGTTTGCTTTTTCCCTTGTAACGAAGGTTACTTATTTGTTTGTTCTTTCACGCAAGCATATTTTAACTTTGTAATTAAATTGATGGACGATACTAAATAAAAATCTTTACCTAAGATTAAATTGAAAAAATACTTTTACCTAAGATTCTTTAGTTTTCAGAAAAGTTTTTAGCCTTTTTTTCATTAAGAGCATGAATGAATGGCTCCTATAATTTATTACCTAAGAGACCAAAACCGACTGATAGTCTGAATTTTCCTTCTGTTCCTATGAAAGCTTTAGGCTTGATTTTTTTCTTTTACATTTTTATGTAATCTAGTTTTTTATTATAAATATGTATGAATAATTGTCAATATTTTTTATCTCGTTTTTCTATTATTCTATGTGCAATCTATATTATGATAACATATAGCCTGAGTGTTCTGTTATACTTGACTATCACCTAATGCTATAGGGATTTGCATATTCAAATATTCGACATAAATTATAACCTCATTGTTTATATGCACTATTTTTACTGAACTTAATATATAAAATATCAACAATATTTTAGTTATGCATGAAGCTTGGATGGAAAGCGCCTCGTACAGCGTGGGATGTTCTACCTTTAGTGGTGTCAGCAGACGGCAAAGACCCCGAATACTTTGATATACCACGTGAAATTGTAATGGAAATTGAAATGGAACACCCACAGTAAGTAAAAATAAAACTATATAAATAAAAAAATAGTTCTAGCTCTATAGCGTAGCAGAATGGACGTGTGAGACAATTCTTTCTCTGCTATCTCGGCGGATTCAAGACATAGCATTGGCAGAACTTAACGCCGCGCTATGTTTTCACGATGCATGGAAAAAAAGTAATATCTGTTATTAGACATCGAACCCACAACTATCGCAACGGACGATCGTTTTGTACCACGATGACTTCTTACAGATTATTTAAACGTACTTTAGAGAATCGCTAATGTTTCTAACTTACTAATTCTCTCTACAAATTAACTTTGTTATTTCAATACCTTAAAACTCATAGAATTGTAAACTTGGTTTAAGTTGTAATTAATGATGCAAATGTTTCATGAACTTTGGGTTAAAATATTTAGCGGTATTACGTTGTTTTACAATCTTAATGTACGCGTAAGATTTGTTTTACAAAATATGTGCGTAGGTGTATAAAGTTATGTTTTCTTGTTATTTTACGTAAATTGAGGGTATTAGATATCTTTTTATATATGGATATAGCAGGGTAAGAAAAGAGAACCTAGAGTAGGGCACTCTCATCCCCACTTTCCAATCAATTTTCGTGACATTACTTGTTGAGTATCGGAGGACGCGCTTTGTCTTGCTACCAGAGCCAGGAAACAAAAATAATTCATACCCACAAGCGGTAATCGAACCCACAACCATTGTGTTTATACCAACACACTCTCACATATAATCACACTCATATATATAATCATTATTTACTTTACTATTACAATTTTTAGATACGACTGGTTCAAGGACCTAGGTCTCAAATGGTACGCCCTGCCCGCTGTCTCCAACATGCGGTTCGACTGCGGTGGTCTGGAGTTCACAGGCACTGCGTTCAACGGCTGGTACATGGGCACTGAGATTGGATGCAGGAATTTGTGTGATTCTAACAGACTTAATATTGTTGAGGTAAGAATATGTTAATTTATGTACAGTACGGTCGACGAGTTGTGGCCTCCGTAAAGTTTGCTGTAAATCAGGGTTTCTTAAACTATGGGTCGCGACCCCAAAAGGGGTCGCGTAGCAAAATTCTGGGGTCGCGAGAGATTTTAATGTCAAATATTTATATACTCGTATACCATTTTAGAACATCACTAGAGTTGGCGGATTTTTATATGTTTCAAAACGAATTCTAAAATTATATATTTTCATATGTATATGTATATTGTTACCTAATAAATAAATCATCAAAAAATATTAATTTATTTTTCTTTTATATTTGTATGGGGGGTCGTTAAGAAACTCGCAATCATAAATGGGGTCGTGAATGACAAAAGTTTAAGAAGAAGAAGCCCTGCTGTAAATGAATAATTGCGCATGTTTTTGGAGTTTTCTTATTATTAATTTTATTATTTTCCAATAGTCGAAGTGAAGTTCTTATTACGTACGTTGAGTTACGCCACTCAACACGCAATGCCACGAGAATTAAGAGACGGCGGAAAATCGAGTCTTAATGAGAACGGAGTGTCTTAACACTAGGTTCCTAGGTGTCCCTGCCTATCCTTCTGTGTACGGGATACACCGTGAAATTAAAAATTAATAATAATCTTATATAATATAGCAACAAATCAAAAAAATAGGACATTTCAGGAATTTAACTTATAATATTTTTTTAATTGAAATTATAAAATATTTGCTATTTACAATTTAAATTTAACTTATTTCTTAAATTTCAAACTTTATAAAATAAACATTTCAAATATAAAACTCATTTCACATTTAGCTTTCAATTTTGAAAGACCTGTCCTAATATAGAGTGGGGATTATTGTGTTTCCGTTACTTCAATTTGCTGGGTATCGTTAGAAAGCTCATTGAAGTCGAGCTTTTATAAATTACTTTACATAAAAGACTTTTTTTAATATCGCTCTTTACATTTAAAATAACTGAAAGTCTTAGTACAGATTTGAAAAGGTTCATTTTATTGCATATCTTTTTGTTTAAATGGGCCATAACGATCGTCAAAAAAATTAATTTGCATAACTATAGATTAAGAAAAACTTAAAAAGTTAAGACTATTTTTACATAATGTAACGTGACTGTGAATGGGTTGAAGGTTCCATTCCATAATAGGCGAATGATTATTTAAAAAAAAAATATTTTAAATACTGGAAAGGCAAGGAGTGGCGTTGAGTTCTGCCTCTAAACGCACAAAACCCTTAGTTAGAGAGAAAGACGGAGAATGTAGTGCTAGGTCCACTACCCAATAAGCAGAAGTAACTATTGGAAAAATGACATAGTAGTAGTTAAAATATTTTCTTTACAATCGATCATTTTTTTTAAATGTACAAAATCTATAAATGTTTTCAGAGCGTAGCCACAAAATTAGGGTTAGACACAAACTCATTCGTCTCCCTATGGAAGGACAAAGCGTTAGTGGAGGTGAACATTGCGGTGCTGCACAGCTTTCACAGAGATAATGTGTCTATAGTGGACCACCATTCCGCTTCCGAGCAGTTCATAAAACATCTGGATAACGAAAACAAAAGCAGGTAATATATTTTTTTTAAATATTTTTAATAATTTCATTAATAAATTTTATAATAACATAATTAGTAAATATTTTGTCTAAAATTGATTTAACAAAAGGAAGCTTTTTATTTTATTAATTTAATTTTGTTCATTTCGCATTTAATATCCAAGCTTCTCTTTGCAAATCAGACGCAAAATAACTGCAGAATCGCAGAGCGTCGAATTGATGTAAAATATGAAATTTTGTGGAATATGCTGAAGCTAAAATCGTAAAACGTCTTCTACTGTCTTCAATATTTATATAATTTGACTTTAAAATATGAAGTATAACTCTAGACACCGTATACTGCGATATATTATAAAATGAACATATTGCTGTATGCCATTTATTTACGAATGTATATTTTCGCTACTCTCTATTTTTTTGAAGTATTTAGTACTATATAACGTTGTCGAAGCGTTTATTTATTTTCTAAGTAAATTCACGCCCGTACATCATTTCTGCAGCAATTTCTTTTTTAATTTTTCGATCATTGCAAGCCGGAGGTTTATGGATGGAATTGATATATTCATATAGTTAAAATGTGTTCCTTAGCATTTTAATTGTTCCTGAAGATGAATAACCTATATACAATTGGAAATTAAATTCCATTTTTAGGTATACCTACCTACAAATATCTTCGATAATTTTTAGGTCGAAGACCAGTAACAGCCAATTCTCCCTTGTTATTTTCAATTGAATTTTCATTTAAAAATTTACAATAAGAAGGACATTCAACTAAGAAAAAATATTTTGCAGTCAACTTTTTGACCTCACACTAATAAATATCAATCAAATACTACAAGACATGTTCATAAATTGCAGTCTTGCATTAATTGTGTGGCTTCTCTCGCTTAAACACTTATTTTTATATTAAAAAAGGATAATATTTTTTATTTTTTTCTCTACATATCCTTTTTTGCTCTATGTCCTTTACTCTAAGAATTTGTGCACTGTAATCGGTTGAGTAGTTTTGGAGTGAAAGTGTTACAAACAAACTTACATTACATTTTTAATATTACATAGTGTGATTATATGGCAAGCCATAATGAATTATTGACTATTCCTATATAATTGTATATACCTACCTAATTGTCATAAAACCACTAATAAAATTTACTTACTGTGTATTTGATATGGATAATATTTTCTATGATATCTTCCTTCTATCTATTTATAATCTTTCTATTTTAGATGATATGGATAAGCTTTATGCTATATCTCGCATTTAACATGGCAAGCAGAAGACACTTACTAATCAAACACTGCGTTCCCCGCGCACCGCACAATTTTCAAGAAATTGTGACGGAAAAAGACGGAACTCGTCGCCGTGTTTTTTATGCGACAATCCATTCCCATAAATGGGAGTCAAACCTATAACCATCTCGTGTACAGTCTGGGCAGTTGTGCCTCCACATGGCGTTTTTACACATGTGCAATTTTCACGGAGAGACTCTGTAGACGCCTTTAGATCCAATGAAATTTAAGGATTTAAAACAAGTCAATTGTCATTAATCATTAACTATTTAATAAACATCATTATTATTTATGAACAGGGGAGGATGTCCGTCAGACTGGGTTTGGATAGTTCCGCCGATGTCTTCATCCCTTACTTCGGTTTTCCATCAAGAAATGGCATTATATTACATAAGGCCTTCGTACGATTATCAGGTAAGTTGGTTAATAAACATGGAATATATTATTTGTATAATGAATAATAATAATAAAACGTCAAAAAAATGTTCCTATTTTGATGACGTTTTTTTGTAAATTATGTTTAATTTGAGTGGGGAACGGAGTGTCTTAACAATAAGTTCCCGCGAAGATATAGCGTGAAGCAGATTTTTTTTTTTAATATTATGCATTAGTTGCAATATAAATTGTTTTTTTTCATAGTTAAGCTATTTAATCTACGATCTCCGTATTTATAAACTTAGGACGCGTTTAATTTGCCATATATATGAAATTTAGCATTTATTCCATTAAGGAGAATATAATATTTTATCAGAAACGTTACCTATTTAAGACATTCTGTTCTATGTAGGATATGTATCCCTCTTTCTACCCAGCCCACCGAAAAAAGGGAAGTTGCTAAAAAAAAAATGACAATAAATATTTATATACAATTATAAAACCACCAGGAACCAGCATGGAAAACCCACCAATGGACCAAAGACGAAGGTAGACCTAAAACTAGAAAGTTCCATTTCAAGCAAATAGCTCGAGCTGTCAAATTTACATCCAAGCTGTTCGGACAAGCGCTCTCTAAGAGAATTAAGGCGACGATCCTCTACGCGACTGAAACTGGCAAATCTGAACAATACGCTAAAGAACTTGGCACTATATTTGGTCATGCTTTTAATGCTCAAGTAAGTCTTTTTTATTGTGTTTTACTTATATTTATACGTGTTTATTGATAGGTGAAAAAATATTTCGGCGGCGGCGTTGAGTTCTGCCACTCAAAACCCAATGCCTCCAAAATTCGGCAGAAAGTGAAGAACGGAGTATCTTAACACTAGGTTCCATCTGCCTATCCTGCTGTGTGCGGGATACAGCGTGAAGCTGAAAAAATATTTCAGATAAGTGGTGCATATGAATAATAATAAATTGATTGAAAAATACGCACAATTAAATGTTAAATAGAAGCTGCAACTGAACCTATAGAATACTTAAAATATTAATGGACTCCTTGCTAGTTATGAAAAAAATAATACCTAATAGGAAATTGAACCCGTAATTCTCGCGTTTATAGTTAGGTCTCAAAAAATATAATAAAAAACTATTGTATTATCCTTAGGTTCACTGTATGTCAGAGTACGATGTGTTCTCCATAGAGCATGAAACCCTCTTGTTGATTGTCACCTCAACGTTTGGCAACGGCGAACCACCGGCTAATGGAGAAGTATGAAAATCTCTTAATGATTAAAAATGGTGAAGGCTTTTATATGGAAGTGTCGAATCAAAAAAATATTGTCTATGAGAAATACAAAAAGTATATGTTTCTGTATTTCTAAAAAAAAAAAATTTATTTCCTCGAGTGGGAATCGAACCCACAACCAGTCGCGTTACCGTCAAGTAGTACCCCTGCGCCACGACTGGCCTCATATGACACTTTTTAATTTAGTAATAGAGTATTTTCTTATTCTATACTTCATAAAACTATTACAATTACTTGAATAAACTTATTGAATTTATAGTTATGAATAAGACGTAAAATATAATTACACTTCTCACTTCCTAAGTTATTGTACCATAATAAAACTAGAAGTTGTTTATACTCATATATTTTATATCGCCTATAAAATTATTATAACTAATTATCCGAGTGTGCATATGTATGTGTGTGTGTATAATATGAATACATAAACGTTATAATTAGATATAGCGTTTATCGAGCTATAAAGAAATATTTATTAAATACAATATTTTATTAGCTTCAAACATTGAAAAAAAACCCCCATCTCTCCATTCGGTGAAACAATTATAATATATATATATTTTTTATTACTATGTTCTTATAAAACAAAAAACGCGTTTTAAGTTTCGCCACTCAACAGGAAATGTTTAGAAACGAACAAAATATCGAATAAGAATCGAACCCATAACCACTACTCTCCTGTCTAAGTACTATGCCACTGAGCTAAAATGGCGCCAAATATGATCTATAAAATATTTTGCCTATCTATAAATATTATACATATTATAATGTTTGTGTATACGTTTAAGTATTTTTGGGTAAGAGAATAGTAGGTAGTCTGTTGTTTATAATTTCTTTCATTTAAGTTTTCTGTTGTTTGTGTTATTTATTTAAGTGTGTTTATTTTAAAACAATTGGAAAATCCTTATTAGAACTACGAAAATGCGGGTTGCATTAGGTTTAATTAATTTTCACATTATCTTAAGTGCTTTGCAAACATATATTATATTAATCATTCAGTAGTTAAAGCGGGCGAAACCGCGAGCAGGTCGCTAGTAAAGCATAAATTCTTAAAAACCACATATAACGATGAGATAGAACAATATTTCCAATATGGCTATCCATTTAACTCGTATTTAAACAATATATATGTAGTTACAAAATAGGTGTTACTTTTCATATTTATTTGTGAAGTTATATGTTTTGAATTGTAAGTATAAATAATATGGTATTTCACAGGGTTTCGCTAAACACCTTTGCCAGATGCTGTGTAATGAGAAGAAGAATTCTGGTGATCAAACTGACAGTGCCGGGTGAGTATTTAGTAATATAGAAAGCCTTTTAAAGTCACAATTTCCGGTCATGGCCCAGGGGCATACTCGTGTTACTACAAACACGATAGGTTGTGGGTTCGATTTCCACTCGAGGAAATGAAATATTTAACATTTTCATTTCTTCTCTCTGGTGTTAAGGCAAAGAGTCGTTGAGTTACGCCACTGAACACCCAATCCCTTCAAAATATGGCGGATAATGGGGAACTGAAGTGTCTTCATGAGAACGGAATATCTTACCACTGGGTTCACTGGTTCCCTATGCAACTATAAACATTACTTAATATTTCTCCTAATGTTATTTGAAACTATAATTCTATACTAATTCGTCACGATATTTTAAATTCTTTTTCCAGCATATATAATAATATTCACATTCATTTTAACAGCCCCACAAAATTACCGACGCCAAAGTCTCTAATGCGTACAAACAGTGTGACACCCAGCATTGAATATAAGAAACAGCTTTCACGTATGGAATCCAATAAAACTAATGTTAATGACTATAAAAGGCAATTATCGAGACTAGAATCTAATAAGAGTAAGTTAAATGTTATCTTTAATTAAAAGTAAATATGATAGTACTTAGTACTTAAGAAATAAATGTGTTGCTTCTTGAAATAAATGTGAGAAAATCTAAATTAAGTAAAAAAGTCAGAAGGCAGTAGTGGTGCAAGTTACTGTTAACTTGATACCTTGTGGGTTCGATTCCCACTTGAGGAAATGAAATATTTAATAGAAATCCGCCATTCAAGACGCAATGCCTCTAGAATTCTGTGAAAAGTGAAGAACGGAGTGTCGTTACACTAGGTTCCCTCTACTTACTCTGCTAAAATATTTTTTTAATATAAAATAACACTTTAAAAATTTTCAAAATATTGTAGTATTTATGTAACATTTCTATTTTGTTATTTCATATTAGGTAGTATAACAGTGACGTCATCAGCAGAAAACATAGGACCACTAAGTAACGTGTGTTACGCAGTATTTGCTCTTGGGTCTAGTGTTTACCCAAAATATTGTCAATTTGGTAAAACTGTTGATAAAATCTTGGAAGATTTGGGAGGGGAGAGACTACTGGAAGTAAACTGTGGGGATGAAATGTGTGGGCAGGAGCAACAGTTTCGCGTTTGGTCGTCTAATATATTTCATGTAAGTGTTAATTTTTTATAAGATATTCTATGTAATACGAGTATATGAATAAAAGCTTATAAGCGCACATATTATAACGTGAGGGTTGTGGGTTCGACTTCCAATCAGTGGAATAAATTTTATTTTCTTTTCCTTGTACCTACCAAAAAAAAAACAGCGTTAAGTTTCGCTATTCAACAGACATTGACTCGAAAATTAGGGAGAAGTGTTTAGGTTACCTCTATATACATTGCTATAAACGGAAAACTAGAAATGAAGCTAAAATAAAATGAATAGTCATTTTATATCATAATTTATATAAAAATCTTTTATATCTCAGGTTGCTTGCGAAACGTTCTGTCTAGAAGAAAACGACATGGTAAAAGATGCTAAGAAGGCTTTCGGTAAAATACCATTGACTGAAGAAACTGTGAAATTCAGTAGAACTGATAGTAAAAGAGATATGAAATCTGCACTCGAATATAGTAATAAGAAGAATTTTATTACTTGCAAAATAAGTGAAAATAAATATCTTGGTGAAACAACTAATGATAGATCTACCATATTTATTGATATGGAATCTGATGTAAGTATTAAATATAAGATTATCTAATATTTTTTTATGATGCAGTTGAAATCTATTCGAACATTATAAGTTAGGTTATATAAATAGAGTGATGTGTCACTACATCACTCACAGGCTCTCACTACATGCCTCGCAAGTATTTTATTAAGGAGTATATTATTTGCGAATTATTATCATCTAAAAGTTGTCTTTTACAATAATGGGGACACTATTTTTTTAATTTACTTTAACATAACATCTAAGTACTTATTCTACTACATATTTAAATTAAATTTTTGTGTATTTTTAATATTAACCAAATAAAAACATAAACATATTACGAAAATATCTATGGATCTTAAATATAACATGTTCATTTTATTATAAAAAGGCCAAAGTACAATAAAAAAACTATTTTATTTTCTTTCTTTACTGTATGTTTTCATGCATTTAATATAATTTATTTATTTCAGTCTGAACTCAAATACGAACCCGGCGACCACGTCGGTATAATGGCGTGCAATAGAAAGGAGATCGTCGACGCTGTGCTAGAAAGGTTAAAGGGAGTCGACAATTTCGACAAACCCGTGCAATTAAAGGTTATGAAGGAAACTCTTACGCCTACTGGTATGATTTATTTTATTAAATAAATACATAATATTTATTAAGATTGCCTTAGTGCCGCTGTTACACTAGTTCCACCACTCAACACGTCTCAAAAAAGCGAACAGTTGCGGAACAGAGTGTTTTAACTCTACGTTCCGTCTACCTCTCGTGGTATCCCGTGATAGAGCATGAACTTTAATATAGATGTCGACGATTGTGACCTACTGTCCAACTGAAAACGATGAATTGGGTTCAAATCCCCAAAAATGTTTTATAATTGAAATAAAGCGTTTTTCAGTCTCATCAAACTTCGATATTATATTCTGCACCTAAATCTGCAAAATGGACGAAAAGTTGACGACGGAGCATATCTGGATAATTAAATTCTTCTATTCTTTTCATATTTTCTATTCAATAAATCGACTCAGATGGTACATAACTTATGTATATAGTATATCATATACACCCCTCTTTATTTTTCTTCATCTCTCTAGCCCTAAAAAAATCTTTAAACAATCCTAATCAGGTGCGGTAAAGTCCTGGGAATTCCACGAGCGTCTCCCAGCACTCACAGTCCGGGAGATATACACGAGGTTCCTGGACATCACGTCTCCGCCCTCCACAAAGGTGTTGAAGTATCTCGCCTCAGTGTGCAGTGAACAGAGCGAGGCGGATTATTTGAGGGAACTTATTGAGGTAAGAATGGTAGAATTGGTGTATATCATTAAAATATATTGCAATTTAGGTATATAAGTGATTTTTGTCAATATTTTCCATTAATGAATAATAATGTTTTTGGAGTGATAATTGCGGTAGAAATGTTAGGTTACGTTCAAATTAAGATTTATAGAAGTGCTGTATGGAATTAAGCATTTATATAAGTTTATTTATGTAAGTTCAATTATGATGTTCATTTAAATGTGTTAAAATAAATAAATAAATATAAATTGAAAAGAAAATTTTGACACGTTGGTATCCTCTAAATTGTTAACCATTTATGTAACTGCTCTATAATATTTATATCTTTATTCAATTGAAAATTATTTCATTAATAATATAGGATTCAGAATTGCATAATCTTTGCTATCTGATATGAAATGTATAATAATAATAATAAATGCTACAAAAAGGAATCCTATATTATAAGGAATTATAAAACTATTTTCTTTATATTTAATTCAAAAGGACTCCAACAAATACGACGAGTGGAGTCACCACCACGCACCAAACTTAGCAGAAGTGGTAGACCGCGTGCAGTCATGTCGAGCTCACGCGGCGTTACTCGCAGCACTGTTGCCACCTCTGCGCCCGCGGTATTACTCTGTGTCGTCCTCCCCGAGGGCACATAAGGGACACTTGCATTTAACTGTTGCTGTCGTCGTTTATAGGACACAGAGTAAGTTAAATTTTGATTTATATAGAAAAAAAAAACAACTTTAAAGGTATATATAATATTCTTTATTGCACTAAAAAAAATCCATAATAAACAATATATAGACATTTTGTGTACAAAGGTGGACTGTGTAGACTAGCTAGAACCTAGCTTCAATTCTTTTCACCGCTTTCTGATCGAAATTAATTCATTGTGTATCGAGTGGCGGAATTTAACGCCGCGGCTTGTCTTGGCAGAGCTGAGTAAATAAATATAATAATTTCACCTAATCAAGCAATATTGAAACACATAAATATATTATAGAATTTGAACTACTTATAATAACCTCTACTCTCGAGTACTACTCTGCTTAATTTTAACCGACAGAAAGTAAAAGATACTTATGTACATTAGACTGTAGTTGTTTATGAAACAAAAATGAATTACATATTGTATTTCGAAATATGCTACCATTTTTTTCCCATATTGTAGAATAGACAAACATAGTCTAAAGTCAAATCTGCCTGTCATACCATTTTTCACATATTCGAAACGTGCGTTCAATATACCCTAAATACTTAAATGATATATTAATAAGAAAACTTAAAACTGTAAGCGTTTACAACTTTGTATGTAACACACCCTGCAAGCAACATTGAAATTACTATTATATTATCAATAGCCTAGCAACTTCGTTCGTGCTAGCTTTATGACTTTTGCCATACTATTTCCATTTACAACCCGATATGATATTTCTATTAAGCAATATTAATTCCACGTAAGCTTTTTAAAGTTATTATTTTTAATTCTTATCAGTATATATAGACAGCTTGCCTGAGACTTGCTCAACCTTCCTTCGAGAACCTGAGATTTTACATCGTAGTTTCAGAAACTAAAAAGCAAAAAAGTTTAATCAAAATCTGTCCACAAAATTTGAACGACATATGGAAAAGATCCCTATTAAAGTTTTATTATATGCATAGGAAGTAAAATCTCTCTCTATGACCCAATTTCACTATCCGCATTGTTTTTAGAACAGGAACACACTAATGTTTTCACATCACTGACTTTGTAAGCAAAATATTCGGTAATTATCACTAAAATTAGCTTTCCGTATAATAGACAATAGTTATACCCTCATTTAATTTTATTATCTATTTTGACCATATATCTATTATTAAGGAATATTAATTTAATACTTATCCATACCTATATTATAAATTCGAAAGTAACTCTGTCTGTCTTTTACGCAATCAAGGCCAAACCGCTAGTTTAATAATGATAAAATATCTCGGCCTCGGTCTCGGGATGAACATAGGATACTTTTTTTTCTCATATTTGTAATATTTTCGATATATACCAATATATTAAAATACTTATTACTTTGACATGCAATTTATTCCGCCATGTTAATAACAACCGTCGTTATGGGACCGTTGCTAAGCAACGATTTGCAAAGTTTGTTGTTAGAAAACGTCACCCAAAATGAGCTTGCTGAACGCATCTCTCTATTGAAAACTGAAAATAATTTCATCAATATATTTAATAAATATTCGTATAGATCAAGCGGGCGTAGCCGCGTTCGGGTCCACTAGTATTGTTATATTTTTATAATATTTTTTGTATATGAATCGTGCTTCCTCGAATTGTAGATTATCATAATTACAATATGTATATTTATATAAATTTAGTAGAATTAGTAAGGTCTATACTTTCTTTTATACAGATTAAAATTTTGCTCTTAGGATATTTCATAAAACTTAATTTACATGTAAATTTTAACTTTTAAAAATATATAATATTCATGTAACAAATTGTTCCAGACGGTGAAGGCCCAACTCATTACGGTGTCTGTTCAACTTATTTAGAAAGTTTGAAACCTGGCGATGAAGTTTACGCTTTTATAAGGCGGTAAGTATTGTAATTAACAATAGAATAACTTCAACAATGTTTACATTTTCTTTCTGTTTTAGACATTTTTAATGAATATTAATTATATTTTTATTTTCATACCAAGACATTATTATACCAATTCTCCACTTTCTATCCGATTTTAAGACATTGACATGCTAGAGCTTAGTGAAAAACTGTTTTTGCTAAGGGAAATTAATTTAATTTATTCTCCATAGAAGGATTGAACCCTCAACCATCGAGAATATAATTAGACACAGTCCACAATTTCAAAGCTGAATGCAATTCAAGTAGCGTATTTACTGTCTTCAACATTCTTTTGTATGTAACAATTTTCTCTTACCAGTGTTCAGTGAGATGTAATATCCTTATATTATAATTGGCTTAAAATTATACTTTTCCAGTATGATCAATTTCAAACAGTAATAACACATGAATGGTTGTTAATATTCTTTGTGCTATACATGATTCCATATTGCAAATATTTTTCGTTTACCTATCTTTTTTTTCTTATTTAAAAAAATGTAAAATTTATATTACGAGACCATCGTTGCGCAGTATAAAGCAGCGTGTGGATTGTAAACACATAACTTGGTTCGATTCTGATTCCAGAAAATGAATTATTAAATATTTTTATTTCATAAATTCCCTTACTCTAGTAAGAATAAAAAGCACATCGAATTTCGCCACCCGAAAATTTAGCGTGAAGTCGGGAACGGAATTGCTTAACACTAAGCGACTTACCCCTGCCTACCCTGCTATATACCGAATACAGTATGAAGCGAATAAATAAGATTTATATAATCATTAATAATCGACATATAATTTTATAATAAAAATTATATACAACTTTAACAAATTCTTTAGATCTAAATATTTATATTCTTTTTATAAAAGTTAAAACTCACCAAGGGAGCCGTTAATACTAAAGGCTTATCTACTAAATCTGTAGTTCAAACGTGACAGCTGTAACATACTCGTAAATCGTTTACCTACTCGATACAAATGTAATCTGCCATAAAATCCAATTGAATTATCGTAAATCAATGAAAACTATTATAATATATACAATGCAAATAAATATTTATTGTACCTTTGTGAAATGATATTGTATACGGTTATTACGTTTATTATATTGATAAGAATTCTTTAATATATAATAATAATTATGACTTTATTTTACCTTCACTTACTTCACCTTCACCTACTTCTCGTAAATTGGGAAACGGAACACTAGGTTCCCTCTGCCTACCCTGCTATATGCAGGATACAGCGTGAATTAAAAAAAACATTTTTTATTGACAGGGCACCAACATTCCACATGCCACAAGACATATCAACACCACTTATCCTGGTAGGACCTGGTTCAGGAATAGCTCCGTTCAGAGGCTTCTGGCATCACAGGCGAAGTCTTATGAGAGAGAGTCTTAAGAAACCCGGCCCTATATATTTGTTCTTCGGCTGTCGATACAAAGGCATGGACTTGTATAAGGATGAAAAGGAGAAAGCGGTAGAAGACGGTGTCATCACCAAGTCTCTACTCGCTTTGTCTAGAGAGAAAGGTTCTAATAAAGTAAGTTGATTAGAGATTAAAAAAAATCTGGTAATTTAATAATTACCAGTATAATAGTAATTTATTGAATAATAGTACTGTTTTATATTGTAAACGTTATATAAAGTTTGATAATAAATTATAATTGCATATTTCCATTACAATTCACCGATAAGGCTAATGCGAATATTATGTTGTCATTTGCACGTTACACGCTAAATAATCCAAATAAATAATAATTCATATATAATTATTATCTATTTGGATTTTTATAATTAGTTTTGTTCTCTATTTGTTTCTATTCTGTATGATATTTAAGCTGTATATTTTCATTGTTCTCGTGCCAATAGCAAATTTAATTTAATTTTACTTAGAGTTATGTATGTTGGTTAAAACATTGATTTATTTGCGTTATAATACAATTTTCTATATGCGGGATCCCCAATCCCGAATATCGAGATTGAATTCTGATTGCGGGTTTGGACACAACCGCAAAAGCCTTAATGTATGAAATAGATAAATTTATTTAATGACTAGTGGACCCGGACGCGGCTACGCCTGCTTGAACTATAAGAATATTTTCGCGTCGGTCATACTCATACTATGCCGCCCGAAGGCTAGGTCATTTCGAATCAGTGACATCTCCTTAATTATTTATTAGAATGTTATACACTAAACTATAATTTCAAAATGTCGCGGTAGCGGTTGCGTAGCGACGCGACGGTTGTTATTAACATGGCAGAATAAATTGCATGTCAAATTAGAAAGTACTTTAAAATATATTAGTATATATGTGTAATGTATAATTATATAGCCTATAGCACTTCTGAATAATGCAGCTTTCATACAAAACAAAAACAATGTAAATCGGACCAGTAGATCCAGAGATCTTAGCGTTCAAACAAACAAACAAACAAACAAACTCTTCCGCTTTATTATATTAGTATAGATATTTGATATTTGTTTCTCTCACAGAAACACGTCCAAGCTCTCTTACAAGACGAAGGTGCGGACATAACCCGCATGTTAATGGACGAAGGCGGCCATTTTTACGTGTGCGGTGATTGCAAGATGGCGGAGGAAGTGCAACAGAAGTTAAAAGAAGTTATTAAACAGCACGCAAATTTAAGTGAAGAGGAAGTTGAAGATTTTATTTTATACTTAATGGTAAATATTCATTTTTTTGGGTTACATGGCCTTTTGTCTCATAATAAGTATATTTTATTATTTGCATGGAATATGGGATATGTGTGTGGATTGGGGAAGGACCTGGAGACAATTATGAATCACTTGACTGAACTTGCGGAACTCAATATCGCGTGTTGCCTCGGTACCAGAGCGAGGAAATGAAAATATTTAATATTTAATTTCCTCGAACGGGAATCGTACCAACATCCTATCTGTCATATGTCGCCACGACTGGCCTCTCCTAAATGTTTATATTCGATATTATTATTTAAATCCCTTATTAATAAACAAAAAATATTTATCTTACAGGACGAAAACAGATATCACGAAGATATATTTGGTATAACACTACGTACTTCTATTGTTCACAAAGCTTCAAGAGAAACGGCGAAAAGGACAAGATTCGAATCCGGATCATAGCTTATTCGTTAAAGAAAACATTATAATAAATATTATATAACTAAAGTTATGCTATTTTTATAAATGTGACATTAATATAATTACATATATTTTTTTGTTTAATAGAAGTGCAATCTTGCCAAATATTTTTCACATATTTGGAAGAAAACAGAGAGAAACATGTATGCTTGAATTTAAACTTCTCTTTCTTTCATTTACATTTTTATTTGAGATTTCCTCTATTATAACAATAAATACTTTATTAGTTAGTTACGTAAAATATTTACGACTATTTTAATAAACACTATTTAAAGATTTATTTATACGACATCAAATAAATGAAAAATCTTATAATCAGAAGATCATTTAATATTCTTCATCCTACTGAATCTCTAAAGAAATTACAGTATAATCATTTAATAAAAGTAATAAAACAATGACAATATTGTTCTATTTACAATTATTTTTTTTAATATCTTAATAATCAAAATAATATAAAAGTATAATGGTAACTGACCGCGCTTTAGAGTTGTAGATTCAATTCCAGCTTAACATTATGCACCTAAATTGTTGATGTCTCGATTTCACATAGACGTTAAGTTTGACGCCAGAATTGCATAAATATTATATGAATATATTACCTAATAAGTAATATCAAACGGACTTTTGTTGTATAAAGTCTATATATAATTAGATATTAGAATAGAATAAGAATATAACTGATTATTATAAAGGTTTTGAAGCGACCAAAGTAAATAAGCACATTATAATAAAATGACATTCACATTAAACTATCTTTTATTTTTAATGTTTTCATTTTATTAAAAAAAAAACAGTTTCACGCTGTATCGAGCAAATACCAGGACAGACCAAGGGAACCTAGTGCTAAGACACTCCGTTCCCCACTTTTCGCAATTATGTGTTGAGTGACTGAACTCAGCCCCAGGATTTTGTAATATTAATAAATAATAATTCATTCATTAATCGTCGTCTTGCCAATTAATTTCGCCTCTTTCGCCTTCGATTTCGCATCGAAAATTTAAAAAATCATAATTTTGTTAAATTACTTTATTAGTCAATCCATGACCTATATACAATATATTACAATATCCAAATATATTATTCAAAACTATAAAAACAATGAAAAAAATATTAAATTACTACCAAAAATACTTAAGTTTTCCTTCTAACAAGATGATCGTATATTTCAATTTGGGTGTACTTCGGTGAGTAAATCCTTCTCTTGGTGGTATTCTGTCCGGGTTCATGGCGCGGGTCGGGGCATATGATTTTATGGTCGTGACGATTTTGAAATAGAAGACCCCGATCTGGATCCATTACTGGCTGTAAAAAACATTTTTTTTTAATATTTATTACAGTTGTTTATGCAAAATATAAACATGTACTTCCAATGTGTAAATAAGTAGTCGAGTTTAATATTTTCATTTCTTCCCTCTGGTTCGAGGCAAACCGCGGCGTTGAATTCCGCTACTCAACACACAATGCTTCAAGAATTCGGCGGAAAAGGGGAAGCGGAGAGCGGAGTGTCGCTAGTAGATATTATGTATATAGCAGATCAATATGAATATCTATATTTTATTAATATCACCTATTTAATAAAATCTTCAATCTTGTGGTCAAATACAAATAACTAAGAGATATGTGAGACATGTGAGACATTCTAAGGGTCAGAGGTAAACCCGACCACAAGTACCAACAGTGAGTTACACTGAAACGTAAACATAACCTAGCTTTCATCGATAAATACATAATTCAATACAAAAACAAGTTTTAGATTCAAACTATTTGTTTCTGAGATTAGTGCGGTTAACCAAACAAACTCTTCGGATTTATATTATTAGTAGGTATAGATACAAAATATTTGGTTGACATGTTGACGATCGTCGTTATTTATACTATTAAGGCACGTTGTTATTATTATAGTTAACTGATATCACTTTCGAATTTCACTTAGAAAATCTAGACTTTAATCTAGCCCTTTTTTAGCATCGAGTGGGAATCGAATCCACAACCTGTGGCGTTTACAGTCACGCTTTGAGCCCTGTGCCTCAGGAAGACAAAATTAATCTTAATAATAATAATGTTGATTACGAAATGTTTTACTCTTAATTTTTTTAATTATCCAAAAACCTATTGTCAGGTGACAAAGTTCCTTTCGCTACCCTATTATCTTTAGTGCGATGTTA
Source organism: Heliconius numata (assembly GCA_016802625.1). NCBI lineage: Eukaryota > Metazoa > Arthropoda > Insecta > Lepidoptera > Nymphalidae > Heliconius > Heliconius numata. The sequence continues at coordinate 6,746,659 of JAEBDU010000001.1, read as the reverse complement.
ATATCTTTTGACAGAAAATGGCGATAGTAATTTTCTTTTGTTGTAGATGTAAAGTGTTCCTTAAAAGGAAATCTAGATAAAATTTAATTATAATTTAATTAAAATATATAACATTATTAGTTTTATTTTATTATTTTATAAAATAATATAATATATACACATAACATTAGCAAAAGTACTTTTACCTAATATATTACAAAGTTTGTAATATTATGAGCAGATTTACGCTGTATCCCGCACACAGCAGGATAGGCAGAGGTAACCTTGTGTTAAGACACTCCGTTCCCCACTTTCTGCCGAATTCTGGAGGCATTACGTGTTGAGTGGCAGAACTCAACGCCGCGCTTTGCCTCGATATCAGAGTGTAGAAATGGAAATATAAGCGTAAGTATATATTTCACTTCATCGAGTGGGGATCGAACCCACAACCGTCGCGTTACAGTCACACCCTTGTGCCGCTGCGTTACGACGGCCCCTATATATACAATTATCTTATAATACAATTACCTTTTTATATATACAATTACCTTATAATACAATTACCTTATATATACAATTACCTTATAATTTCTACTAATATTGCTCCTAACGGTTCCATGTCGCCAATGATAATATCCTAAATCGTTGTCTTTCGGCCACAACATCTTATTACGTCGGAAAAACGTCCCCCAATCCTCGGTCAGGAGTCGATGCGCGTAGTCTATGTAGCCGGATATTTCGAAACCGCCTTTGGTGAAGTGACGAATGAAAATTATGGACTGCAATCCGAATGGGTATCATTGTTAGTCGAGAACATTTAAATATAATTTTGAGTGCAAGCTTCAAGTTATTTATATTATTTATATATTAGGCACATATTATTAATTTTACATACTTTGAAATAACAACACACGCAACGTCTTGAAAATTGAGCGGAAAGTGGGTAGCAGAGTGTCTTAATACAAGATACCTTTTGCTTACCCTGCAATAGCGGTATACGCCATGGAACTCAAAAATAAAGCTTTTAAACGACATGATAATATTTACGACAATTCGACAGAAAGTGAGTAACGGAAGTGACATAAGAGGAACGAACTTCCTAAACACCAGGGAAGCTGGAAAAGGTTCCCTCTACCCTGCTACATGCGAGATACAGCGTAAAGCTAAAAAATAAAAAAAAATATTTAACAACTTATTATTTTTTTGGAATTATTAAATCAGTACAACTAATACCTGTAAAGCCCCAACTCTATTGGCCCTCTCCCGCGCCGCCAGCTCGCGGTTAAAGGGATCGTCGATCCTCGCCCCCTCGCTGACCAGCACGTGGGGCCTCACCACGGGGTACACTATACTGTGTATGACAGCTCGACGAGCGTAGAACTCTTTTTCGGTTAACGTATCGCCATTGGCTCTGATTTCAAATATTTTTCATATGTTTTTTTCGTAATAAAACGAAATAAATATGAGAATGAAAAATAATATTTAGAATATTATATATCGTGCAGTTTCTATGATATTAACAATAGGTAAACAATTTTTTAGTAGTTCTCTTACTTTTTACAATTTTTGTCGAATTTATGGAAGGTACGTGTTAGATGCCGTAAGTTATAACTGCCCGTTTTGTAACTAAGCGAAACTAAGAAACGCTTGTATTTTAAACATTTATAAATGAAATAAATAGAAGGTAGTTATTTGATTTATCTATTCACACTCTTTTCCCGTTCCGTTTCCGTTACAAAAAAGGAATGATATGTATCTACAGTCTTCACAGTGTCATTCATTCTATACAAAGAATATACATATATAAAAATACAGAAACTTAAAATTCTAATATTTTTTATATATTAAAAAATGAACAGTTTTTAACTAAAAATTATTACCAAAACATTACCAAAGAAACATAAAATAAAACGTAAAAGTATTTTATGAAGAGTTCACATAGATTGTACCTATAACCAAGAGCAGCTACAGTACGAGCGGATTGGATACTCCTGAGATTACACAGATCAGCAATTTCTATGAGGGAATCCAAGTAATCTTCCCATGTATCGAATGGCAACAAGCGTCTGTCCGCCTCCACGCTCGGCGGATATTCGTTTTTCTTTTCAGCCATTGCCATTATTACAATTTTATAAATAAACACTAAACACGCAAAAATAAGGTAAAAGATTAAAAATTGTCAATCACATTTTGAATTTGTCAAATAATTATTAGTTTTATGAGTACAGATAAAAATATTCCTATCGTCAATACAAGTTTAAAAAGTTGCGTTAGTTATATTTTTTATCTGTGATGTTTATTATTAGCTCGTGAGCAAAACAAATATATGCTTAAATATTAAAATAATAGGAGCGTTATTAGAAATAATTCCAGTTTATACCATGAAATAAACCAGTTTCTAAAAAATCCAATTACATATTTCATTTAGCACAAAGTCCAGTTTCTATAATTTAATTGAAAAAAAAAAGATATTATGTTTAAGAACCCATTGAGTTGAAAACTTTCTTATTATGAAACATTGAACTATTTGTAATAGAGGAGTGGTCATTTTCAAGTAGATTCTTTAACAAGAATGGCACTTATTGACAGAATCTATGACTTAAGTCTGGAAAGTCTTGGAAGGCATTGTGTTCAAGCGTTTGTTGGATGTAATTATAAAACTAATTTAAATTGTATAAAGTATTATTAGATAAATATAATATAAGATATTTTAAATATAACAAACCTTCATATAAAATGCAAAAGATTTTTTTCTATACAATCTCTAACCACATTATAAATTCCATTTCAGAATCTTATTTAGAAGTCAAATTTTCTTAAAAATATTATGAACTTTTTTGTTAGTTTATCTTCACGCTGTACATAGTAGGGTAGATAGATAATTTAAAACTTCTGTTAATCTTAAAAATAACATGGAAATGAAAACCGTTCCTTAAAAAGATAAATTGTAACTAATTCTTCCAGGGGCTGTAGGGGGTAAATAATGGAAACAGAATGCCTTAACACTAGGTTCCCTGGTTCCCCTGCCTACCTACGCGGGTTGCAGCTAAAAAAAGAAAAAATAATATTTATATAATAGATGTCGCTTATTAAATTATGTACGACACAATATTTTTAAAGAAGTCGCAAGTACTTTTCGTGGGAGTGCGGACGTGATTCGATTTAGTGCAAGATAAATTGAAGAACCTGAATGCAATTTTGGACAACAGGAGGAGTTTGAAAGAGTTAAAATTGCGGCTTGAAGAAAATATACTGGATATTTTAAATATTAAATATTAGAGAAGTAAAATTCTATAATTGTTGTACCTATAATTTCACGGTGTGTAGTATAAAACGTATTCACACTGTATTCTGCACATAACAAAGTAGACATAGGGAACCTGGGAACCTGATATTGACACTCCGTTCCCCATTAAGATACTTCCATTCAGCACTAGAAGAAAATTAATATATTACATATTTTATTCGCCTGAATGGGAAGTACCTTTGTGCCTTTGCGCACTTTGTTTTTTAATTAAAAATAATTTTCCTTATTAACTTCATTTATATATTTAACTGAAATAAATTTACATAAAAATGCGTGCAAGTTCATTTTAATCAAATATTAATATTAAATAATTCAACGTAGCGCAGTGTTTTCTTTTAACCAATGTTAACGGAATTGCTAAAATTTCCGTGAATTCTCCTTTCAACTTTTGTTTAAATTCAATTCATATTCATATGCAAATTTGTTCAACTAGAATTCCAATTCTGTAGAACTTCAATAATATTCAATAAAATAAGGCCCACGGAACCTCTATATTACCAATATTGGATAAACTGTGCCGGTAAAATCATAATATTTATGTATTTCGACGACAATAAGTAGGTACTGGTGGAAAACATAATGTACCAGATTAAGTTGAGATTATTTTGTATTATATTAGAATAATAAAATGTTAAACGAAGGTATTTTATATTGTTTAATAATAGACTCAATAATTTTGACAAACTTGGTTACCTCTCGATTGGAATTTAATAGCTTCATTTTACTAGATGAATATTTTAATATTTGTATTGTGGCCTTCTATGATATTATATTAATATATTATAGTATGTTTATTGTTATATTTATTCAGAACTGCCATACAAACAATTTTATAAGAATAATAGAGTTTATGAGTGTAAGAAACTTTTAAATTACAATAAATGCAAAGTAAACAATTAACTCTATATTATAATACAAACTTTTCCGCAAAGTGAAGTTAACAGAAGCTTAGTGTTAAGACACTTCATTTTTCGAGACATAGCTAGTTGGGTGGCCAATCTCAACGTCGCTTTTCATTCTACCAGAAAGATATTTTCCTCTGTAGGTATAGCTCAATAACTTGTGTTTTGAAGCTAAAAATAAAATAGGTTATTGTCATTTCAAAACAAATAGAGCGTATAACAAAAGCATTGGAATAGAATAATAGATAATGCATTCTCATTTTATTGTAAGGTATTCTAATATATGTATTACTAGCTCCTCATAGAAATGCAGCCTTACTGCATGTCAATTTCTTATATTATTTTTTAAACTATGATCAATGACAAATATTATTTTTTTATTTTTTTTTAAATATTTATTTATTAATTCTTAATTTATATTGAAAACTAATGTTCAATTCGCGCCTTCACCCATCCATGTGTACTTTACATGTTATTATTATATTTCGTTATATAAGCTATAATATTTTTGACTCTAGTCATAATTTGTATGTATTTTACATAAAGCTAGATATTAGTGAATATTCGCCAGTTATAGCGTAGGGAAACTGAAATATTTTGGTGTCGAGGCCTCCAGAATACGGCGGAAAATGATGAACGGAATATCTTAACACTCGATTCCCTCTGCCTACCCTGATGTGTGCGGGATACAGCGTGTAGCTCATTTTATTTTTGACTATGTATATTAAATAATAAGTTTACTATAAGCGACATAAATATCAAAGTTTAACCTTTATTTTGTTGATGCAGCATTTCTAATATTTCCATATTATTTGTTTTCGAACACACTCAGCAAGACACCGGCAGCACCTTCCGAAGGTATAAATTATTCGTATCAAATCCCTTGTTCGGGCTTATTTTTACCACATACCTCAAGCTACACATGTTTAAATTTAACATGGAAAATGCCATTTTTATATTGATTGGTAAAATTTAAGTAAATAAATAAGAGGAGGAAAGGTGGAGAACAATGATAATAAATAAAATATTCAATACTAAATTTAATTATTTGGAAAAATAAGTTTCTAGTGTAAGAGCTTGCAAACAAAGTCTTCAGCTTTATGATTTCAGATATTTTATTTAACTTTTTAACTTATGGACCTTTAATATTTATGAAATATAAATTGCATATTGACTTTTTCTAGAAACTTAATTATACGTGTTTTTTACATTTTATCGTCCTTAATATTTAAAATCGTAAATAAAAAAAACAAGTAAATTCCTAAAAGCTTTCCCAATATTAAAAGTACGGTAAATTTGGGGTTTATTGAGTGATCTTAAGTAAATTATGTTTTCTCACCTCATAGAGTGTACAGACCCACATGCTAAGTAAATAAATACCTACTTGAATTCTAATCCGAAGTAATTACATTACGACACTCAAATCAAGATTTATTTATACACATTTTTAAATTTATTTAAAGGTATTTGTTCATACTTGTGTCACAACGTATCAATAGAATTTTGAACTATTTTCTAGTATAGGCTAGAAAATAGTTTAAATTCTATTCTATTCTATTCTAGACTAAGTACCAAATTCGACAGGAAATGTAAAATTATTACACGAAACTATCTATTACTGTAATATAATATAATCAAAGTACCATTATATAATTTTATATACTTTATTTACCTAATAACTGCCAAAGTAACCACCACAGTAATTTAATCGATCGGTTTTATAAAACAACGAAAGTATGGCAGCATGTGGTTCTCCTTCTATAAAACACTTCTTCAAAACTGTTTTATTTGATAAATTGGTTATAAAATATACAAAAAAGAAATAGATAGATAATCTTAAAATATCCCACACTTTTAAGTGACTTTATCATAATAAATATTGAACTTTTGTATGGCGATATTTATTTATACAGGTACCTGAGTGAAATGGCTTACGTTGGCAGACGTCGTTTGTTTCTGACATGTTCACTTTCAACTCTGTCTAGAATTTCTGACTGAGCCAAACATTCATAATTTATTTTGCAAAAGTTTTTTTTACCGACATTTGCTAGCCGTTACTGTATTTTTTTTAAGCTTCACGCTGTATCCCGCCCACAGTAAGGTAGAGAGAGAAAACCTAGTGTTAAGACACCCCATTAACCCAATTTCCGCCGAATTACGGAGATATTGCGTGTTGGAAGGTGGAAGTAAATATTTCATTTCCTCGAGTGGAAATCGAACCCAGAACCTGTCGCGATTACAGTCATACTTTGTGCCCATGCCCGACTGTACCACGACTGGCTACTATAGGTACTATATAGGTACAACAAGACGAAATGATATTAGTAGCAGCATTTTAAATAGCCGCATTCATCTCAATCGGAATGTAAACTTCATAGTACAATTTTAAATATGTATAAAAAAATACAGTGGAATTGATAACCTCCTTCTTTTTGAAGTCGGTTAAAAATAATAAAAATTATATAACTTAGAAATCTAATTTCTATATCCACATATATATAATACATTAAATTTATACTATTTAGTTCAAAGTTAGTAATTTAAGCAGATATTTAAATCCAAAACACTCTCATTAAATTTCAATATATAGAAGGTCGATTTATACACGAGATTTACAGTCTGTTAGTTTGTTTGGGTTAAAGTTACTTGTTGATTAAAAGTTGGCTCGAATATGTTATTTATTCGTTCATTATAATGTACGCGTACGTTTTATGTTCGTATTATTTGAAATTACTTTTTATAATGAATATTGCAGTTGAGAGGAAAATTAGTGGCTTACAATGGTTGTGGGTTCGAATATTAATAAGTATACTGGTGGATAAGTTATAGCAAAGTAATTAATGGTGAGAGAAATACAAAAATAATTCACATAGATAGGTAATAATACATTGTCAGAAAATAAGTATATATTAAGATTTTAACATATCGGGTTTTATAAGTTTATACTTAGACGTAGGTACCTAACAATTAAGCTAATTAATGATAATATTTTAATGTTTTGCTAAAAAAATACTAAAAAAAACGCTTGTTTCTATAAAAACACCATGAAAATATAAAATCAGAACCGCAATAATATTGAACTGAAAGGTACTGAACTGAACCCTTTATATAAACTAAATTGAAATACTAACCTAATACCCTGCAAATCCCAAATACTCTATAGAAACCATGGAAACAGTAAAATTTTATAGCGGCGACCCCAAGAGCGTTGCGTTAGGTATCAATTTGATTATATATTTTTTTATAAAATTAAGTATAAGAACTTCATTCACTTGCTATAAAAATTGCTATTTCCAATAATAGGTATTTGCGCAGCGACGCAATAAAAATAGCTATTTCCCCCGAATGGGATTCGAACCCGTCACCCTCGCATTTACTTTCGACCAATAAGTCATAACATCGTTAATATAAATATATTATAAAATATTATGCACATTAACCTAATTTACAATTTTTATTTATAAGCTCTTAAAGTATAACAGTACTTTAATCAAGCCTCAGGCGTTGACGTAAACAAAAGGCCTACTTCATTGAATGAAATGAGCTAAAAAACGGGTAGCATTGAGAAAAATAGTATTGAGACAGGAAGCAAAACGCCGGTCACTTCGTACATGTGAACATTGTTAATTAAGCTAAATAAATGACTATGTGGTTATAGGAATTACAATTTGTTTATTAAATAATGAATGGGGAACGGAGTGACTTGCCACTAGGTTCCCTCTGTCTACCTTTCTATGCACGGTATAGAGAGGTATATAGAGCGTAAAGTTAAAAATAAATACTTATCTATATATATAAAATCGAAAGGTCACTCACTCATCACGATCTCAGAAACTACATGCGCCAGGAATCTCAAATTTTGCATAGAAGTTACTTATAGAACGTAGGTGCTCGCTAAGACGGGAATTTGCAATATTCGACTCCTAAGGGGATGAAACAGGGGTTGAAAGTTTGTATGGAAAAAAAATTAAATGGCCACCGATTTTTATAAGATTTGAAATTTAGACTCTTAAAATTATTTCATTGAACACGTATTTCATGGTTAATTAGGATTCACCCCTAAGGGTGCAAATAAGCGGGCGAAGCTGCGCGCGTCCGCTAGTTACCTATATAATTTTTAGGTATCGAATTTCTTATACGCATCACATTCAGGCCATTGACGACTGTATCATCGACGTAAATGGAAAATGGATATTTTATGGAAGTTGTAAAAAATGCAGAACACTCCAAGGAGTAGCGTTAGTGAGAGACGCGGTAGAATGAATATTGTAATAGGTACGCACTTTGCGTTATCGCTTACAAAAAACGGAGAGAGGAACGAATTTCTTTTGTTAAATTCCAAGTAATGCGAAATATCAGTGTAACAAAAAATTTAAATATATAAACACATTTTATATGACTTTTTTTACACGAAGTAATGAAAATATTAAATATTTCATTATGGCAATGTGATATTTAATATTTTCATTAATTCCGAATCCTATTTGAAGTGATGTAAAATAAAAATAATAAATAAAATAAATTTGAAAATCTTTATTGAAACTAATAACTTGTAATTTAACTTGTAATTTGAAAATCTTTATTGAAACTAATTGAACTGAGTTATACATAATATTTAGTTACAATATTATTTGAATACACTGATAAAATACATGGATTGCTTTTAATTTGATATTTATACAACTTTCACATGCGGCTTTGCTTCGTAGTCAACTGTAAATAGAGGGTGGAAAGCGAAGGATGTAGTATGCTACCATTAGGTTTCTTCTACTATTCCTTTAACGTAGGAAATAGGAAAAATAAAAAAAATATATATACGTAGGTATGTAATGATTTTATATAAATAGTTTTTATGTTCACGATAATTTGTTATAACAAAATGTAAATCAACCTCTTTGTTCAATAAAAAGATATATTTTAAAATTTATACATAGAACTAGCGCGAGTTGACAATTTACAAAAGACGCTTGATGTGATGAAAATTCTGATGCGCATTATTACATTTGGAGCTGAAGAGGAAAGTGGTCCTCTAGAATAAAATATTGTATTATAATTTAAGATATACATTGTACAAGCCTAATGGTATCTAGCCCTGGAAGAAGTAGAAGTTCTGTAAAAATCCTGAGATATAAATTGTACAAGCCTAATGGTATTTAGCCCTGGAAGAAATATAAGTTCTGTAAAAGCCTCGAGGTGTTTGATTTCTTTACATATCAGAAGCGGGTTCAGATCCAGCCCCAAAGTGAGGTACGTACAACAAAAACATGGAAATCAAGTTTCCCACTGCTAGCTTTTGTAGATATTATTGACCGGAGAGCTTTTGATTTTTAGAAAATTTAGTCACTTTAAGAGTTATTATGCATTTTATTAGAATAGTATGAAGATAAAGTATATTTTATAGAATAGTGTGATGATGAAGTATATTTTGTAGAATAGTGTGATGATGAAGTATATTTTATTAGAATAGTATGAAGATAAAGTATATTTTATAGAATACTATGAAGATTAAGTATAATTTATAAAATAGTATGAAGATTAAGTATATTTTATAGAATAGTATAAAGATTGATACACGGCTAAGGATGCCGTAGATGAATTAGTGGTCAGCGTGCCACAGAAGAATGGTTAGAATACCATAGATGAATTAGTGGTCAGCGTGCCACAGAAGAATGGTTAGAATACCATAGATGAATTAACGGTCAGCGTGCCGTAGATGAATTATCGGTCAGCGTGCCGAAGATTGATGATTGATATTATGTATTTAGAGTAAGAGCCTGCTTGCTCGAGGCTGGTGGTGGCCTCGGTATGTCGGGCGTAGTAGTAAAGTAAAACATTAAGTAAGCGCCTGCTCGTGACTGATGATTGCGGCAGTCAGGCATAGTGTGTAGTAGTCTTTGTAAGTAATGTAAGCTTAAATTATTATGTTTGTTTATTAATATTGATTATTTTAGTATTTTTTTTTTCTCTTTTGATTGATTCTGATTTATTTATTGACATTTTGACGATCCATTTTAAATATTTTTTTGAATGACATTTAAAAGAGAATGCTTTTGAATTGATAATTTATAAATACATCAATTAATTTATTAATATTATTAGTTTTTAATGACATTTGTTGCATTAATTTGAGGGAAATGGAGTCGGATGCTGAGACGCACCCTAGAGGAACCACCCAGTGGAATGATGGCGATGACAAACAAAAAAAAAGGAATTTATCGAAAATGCAAAACTTCGAGATCTTCGCGGCCGTAGGAGTGATTTACATCTTCTGATGAGCGGTTCATCTGGTGTGATAAAGCGCTTCGGTGACATAAAGACAAGCAAAGGAACTTTTTACTGGTATACAAAGGCAATGTTTAGATTTATAAATTTCTGTATAATAGATAAGAATTAAAGTTAAACTTTAGTTACTGGTATTATAAAAGTTAATAGATCACATTTAAATGTAATTCCGCAGTTTGTGTGACATATAGAAAATTGGCTTACATAAGTAAATGAGTCTATAAATTTTGCTCGTTTGTTTATAATGGGTCTTGTGATCAGTTATGATCAGTCATGATTATGATCAGTTTCTCAAAGAAATGAAAGCTAATACTAGACAATAAAAAAATATACATCAATATTTCTGTAATAAATTACCATTAGCTTTACTTTTAGATCTGGTTAAAACGAAAGAAAAAAGCTATTTTCTGTATTAGGATACTCGATAAACCTATTAGAAATGTAAAAAAACCAGAAGATTTATTGATTTATCTCAGTATCATGCATTAAAAGTAGAAAATTAGTCTCACTCGGGTATCGGGTCAGGATTAGGATTAGGATCAGGATCAGGTACCGTCAGTGTCATAAATATCATAGGTCATAACAGTGTTAGTTTGGTCTGCTAGTTCAAAATTTTATATATTGAAAGATATATATATTTTTTTATGTATCAATTATTGTGGCAACAAATATATTAAACAAGATAAATAGAAACACGATAACAAAGTCACAGCATTAGGTTCTGCCGCCAGTGTAGTACCACCTACAAGTTTCGACATTTTTTTTTATTTCCAGTAGAATTCATATATGTGATTTATATCGGGTTGGGGTGATTGGAATAAATTAATTAAATTTGTTTCTATGTACATAAGAGTTTATTAGCATACACACGTTACAATTTTATTATTAGCATAATTACAATACGTACAGGCGTTGCAAGTTACGTGTAAATTAGAGAAATGACAGTCACAATTAATGAATCATCTCACTTTGTTGTCTTTTAGCGTTATCCAGTCTGCTTTGATTTATAGCAATTATTATTTTTTTACGTTGGTTTTGTATTCACACGTATTCACTATTTTATTCTTTGTACGAGGCTGTCAATTAATTATAGACATCTGTCGGGGTCATAAAAATGAAACGCTATGTTTAAAAAGGTAGTATATTGTCTTTATATATATTTTTCTCCAGTTCCAAAACATATTATTTAGTACAAAATGTATATTTATGTATTCTGCCATTTTCTTTATGGTAGCGAATTGAAACGCACATAGAGCGAGTGTCAATATCTGCATTTCTTAAGCTCGTAAATTTAATAAACATGTAAACTAAGACTAGTAAACTTGTTAGTTTCTCTTCACCTCTCTTGGAGCTCTGTCCAGGGGTTTACTTACCTTTTGAAAATTCATCTGATGACTAGGCAGGCGTTAGTGCTTTAGTTGTAGATGAGATTTTACTGCATTAAAATATGGCGTTCCGCGTTTGTTGCTTACCTTGTCTTAGTCAAATTTGTCACGAAGATAGATGTTTACTCTCTTACGAACTCGAAACTTTAACAATTGGTAGCTCGTAAAAGATCGCAATTTGTTTGCTGGTAACTGTAAATAATAATAACTGCTACGTACGTAGTTATTTAAACGCGATTTTGTTCCCCTTATGACAACATGGTGGTCACAATTTAGTGTATTTTCGTTCTGGGACCGCATCGTCAACGTAGACTTAGAAACAATGTTTATATGTTGAAAATTATATTTTTAGCCGATTCAATAAGTTATTTTGCAGCAATTTTGTCTTACAAACGTGCTTCATATTAACATAACGTTTTTATTCATAAACCAATTCTAGTCATTAAGCGTAAATGGGCAATAAAGATTTCTAAATTTATTTATAAACATTAAAGTATCTCAAAAGAAATATTTTTTAGGAAATTACTAGGGAAGTTACATAGGACTAAAAAAATTGTTTTTGTAACATTGTGTATACGTTAAGAAATAATACGGAAAATTATTTTTTATTTATATAAATCATAGTTTTTAAAATTTGATTTAGCCTTCGAAATTACTCGTCCTTGAGATATATATTTTACATAAATTCAGTAAATTTCAATTGCAAAAATTTTCGGAATCGATTCATTAACGAGTAAATTTTATAACGCAAAGAATATTTGGTGGTTTAAATGACTTTTATGTAAATATAGTTCAAAGATGATCGTTTCGAATATTTCAGCCACAGCCAACTCTCCTTGCATGTCGTTCCGTGGCATGGTTAGGGATTGCTGTGTTAAGGTCGGTCTTGAATAGTTCAGGGAACATGTTGTTCTACTTAATTAAAATTGAAATTCTCATATTGGATATAATTATAATAATAACTTTGTAAAATCGTTATAGCGTTTCTCATGAGGTTATTCTTTACATTACATAAGAATTTATTTACTACTAGTGGGCCCGTCCGGGGTTACGCCCGCTTGAAATAGAAATATTAATAAAGGAATTGAAAATTAAAGATTCAGTCGGTTCAGTAAAACAACAGTTGTATAAAATAACTATTATGGCAATTAGCAAATTTGTCGAATTAAATACTTTAAATTGGCATAATTTTTATTTTTTTTTGTTTATGAACCGATTGTAATAAAATAAACCTTATATGTTTTCGGAAGCTTGCCAGAACCCGATAGTGAAAACCGCATTTAAATCGGTTAAGTCGATTCTGAGATAACAAACGCACAGACAAACGGACAAATAAACAAAAATTCAAAAATAATTGTTTTGGGTTCTATTAGGTTAATAACATTTTTTTAAAAAAAAAATATTTTTCAAGTAAAGACCGAACCTCTTACGATTTTATTATGAGTATGTATGTTAAGTAATTGTTATAACTCAACTGCTAAATTGTTATTATATATATTTATTTTGATGATGCCAATAGCTCGACGCTGTATTCCTATCGAATGTAACGTTCTCAATTAAACATTTTAAGCCCAGCTAGAAGCACACTACTTGGCTCTGTGATATCTTTGATCCTTTTACTTTTCTGAACGTACTGTTATGGATTTTTTTTTTACATACTTATCATACATCTATTGTGTTGATTAAAATTGCTTAATAATATTTCCTAGGTATCCTTATACCTAGACCTAGACCTAGACATATTTAAGCTTTTGTATCCTTTTCTTTACGAATTAGCGTGACCGTATTTATATATATTTGTTGATATTAGAAATTATATTTTATTATAATTAATAATTCTATACAATATAATAGGATATTACGTATGTGTATAAGGGTATAAAGCAGCGATAGGCTACCGATTGACATACTTACGAGTGCACCTTAAGATAGCCTGGCAGAGATCGCTTAGAGCGATAAGGCCGACTGCTGTGCATTTTCTTTGTGAAGCATTTTCTTTTACTTCTCTTTATTTGATGATGGACAATAAAGTATTTCGTAGGATATTTGTAATTATAGCGGTTATCAATACAATAGTTTCAAATATAAATACGCTATCCTTATTATTTTATATATTTAAGAGTGAAATTAAAGTTCAATAACGAAACTGACAGATAATAATAGGTAACAGCAACAAAAACTTTGAATAGTATGTACGTAAAAAGTGGAATATACGTAGAGATAAACAAGCATGTAGCCAGTGGACATTAGAACATAATATTTATATTTGTGTGTATGATTATTGATATTACTTTAAGTTGAAACTAAACTTTATACTACATATTTCTTTACTTGCTCAACTTTTATTACTAAAATGTTTAAAGTGTTCATAATCTCAGGATATGCGTACAGACAAACGCAAGGACACATAAACCGACAAAACCGACAGACATTTTAACAAAACATCTTTTATTTATTGATAGATTTTCTCGTATTTCTTCCACGCAGCGATAAGTTACAATTTCGTTATATGTACATAATATGGTTAAACTTCTGAGAGAACTCCAAAAGTCTTCTGGTCTCAAAAGTAATTATTTTTTGTAAATTATATGTTAAGTCTAGTATCTATTGCGCATTTTGTTATAATATGATTGTACTAGCTCCATAAGACGCAATGGTTTAATTAGTTGTATATTTGTTGTAACTAGTGATGTGAAGTAGGCTGCGGCAATATCAATACATATATTATTTGTAATCGACCGAATGTAATGAGTGAGTTTGTGAGTAGTCGTGCATCGGGAGATTGCACGAAGTCGGATGGCCGAATGTAATGATTTTATATAAATAGTTTTTATGTTCACGATAATTTGTTATAACAAAATGTAAATCAACCTCTTTGTTCAATAAAAAGATATATTTTAAAATTTATACATAGAACTAGCGCGAGTTGACAATTTACAAAAGACGCTTGATGTGATGAAAATTCTGATGCGCATTATTACATTTGGAGCTGAAGAGGAAAGTGGTCCTCTAGAATAAAATATTGTATTATAATTTAAGATATACATTGTACAAGCCTAATGGTATCTAGCCCTGGAAGAAGTAGAAGTTCTGTAAAAATCCTGAGATATAAATTGTACAAGCCTAATGGTATTTAGCCCTGGAAGAAATATAAGTTCTGTAAAAGCCTCGAGGTGTTTGATTTCTTTACAGGTATAACAGAATAAATTAATAATTTAATAAAATATTTCTAAGTTACGGAATTCAGGCATGTAAGTCAGGCTTTGGCACCTAGATATATGAGAAAGAAAACAAGTAAATACATTTTAAATTATAAAATTTCCATTTTATAATTTAAAATGGCCTATGTCCAGTAATGGACGAGGACAGGCTGATGATGATGATGATGATGATGATGAAAAAAATAATACAAAATATGATGGATAAGAGAACGGATTCGTAAATTATTTCTATTGGTTTGCATTTGCTCTGCTACAAAGCCAAATAAAACAACTCACATCGTTAGAACGCAAATATTTGTGTCAACATAATGTCTTTTGTACGAACAAATATGACCTTACGTTTATTTACTTTACATTTGGTGTAAGTCGAGTTTACTTTATAGGATTTATAACTTAGCCCGACCTAAATCTTACTGTTTTTGCTCAGTTAACACTGTTGAATCGAAATGAGTAATTAGAAAACCCCTTTCAAATGAAGAAATTATTTTCATACGGTCACTTATTTTTGTTAACTTTACGCTACATACTAAATGCCAACTTCCTCTTCAGTTTAAATTTAAAGCTCACTTTAAATACTATGTAGTGTACAATGGTCTAGAAATCATGGAGGCAGTTGTGGATTCGATTCCTAGCCGGGGGTAAGAATTATTATTTAATTTAATATTATACTGCATATGTTTTATTTAAGGATTATTTAAAGATCCTTGTTAAATTACAAAATATTTCTAAATTTCATACTTGTCATAATTTGCCAGAGAATTTTTTTTTGATTCGATCAAAATTATGAAAAAGTTTGTAAACAAAAAATAATAATTACTTATTCTCCTTAAATGTTTAAATTAAATAAAATTTAAAATATCTACCTAATTAAATAACATTTCTTTATCACCTGCAATGCGTCTTGCGTAACGCAATTCAACGCCGTGTTTTTTTGCCTCGACCAGAGCGAAGAATTAAAAAATATTAAATATTTTATTATATATAGTATCGAATGGGAATCGAACCCACAACCTCCGTGCCATAACTAGCCTCCACGTTTTGTAACTCCATATTTTAAATATAATTTGGATTGTTACTTCAATACTGACCTTTATGCAAATAATAGGTACATCGTGTTAATTAAACATACGTTAGATTTACAAAATTTATAATATTCTAGTTTGGTATAAACCAAACTGTTCATTAATACCAAAGTTACCTCGAATCATGATTTTAGTGCTTGTTGCTTATTTAGCAAAGCTTAATTTTAATGGACGCATAGTAAAATCAGCATTAATTTCTGAATTTTTAAATATCATTAATGCCATAATGTTTATTTAATCTATAAATTAAAAATTAATTTATAAACTACAAAAACTACTAAAAAAACTGTAAATAACTTATTGAAATCATGTAAACATGACTCTATAAACCTTAACTTTACATTTTAAGAGATTAACAGCTTTGTAGTAAGCCGTTAATGTACCTACCACATAGCCGAACTAAAATTTACAATACCATTAAATATTTAACTAAAATATCTATTGTATGATTACTATTTATTGTGGAAAAGGAATTATTAACATTTCGTCGTTCTAATAAAAAGGCAAAGCAAAGCGCGGCGTTGTGATCCGTAATTTAATAGACAATGTCTGGAAAATTGTGTGGAAAACGGAACTAGTGTTAGAACATACTAGGTTTTTTATCTACCGCAAATGTAAAAAATATTAAAAAAATATTTTTTTTCTAATTACTATAAATATATCTATATCTATCTATGTATATATAATTATTTCAACGTACAAAATAGAGTAGAACAATTAGATATCAAACTCCAGCCGTGTCAGTTGCATGAATATGATAGGTGTCTGACATCGCTGAAAGTTATACTTAACTGACTGACGGCTGACAAGTGTCTACGTGTGTCATACTCATAGAGCTTAGCGCGTTCATTTGCTGAAAAGCTGAATTGATGACGAATTATTAATACTAATTCATGTTATGTTGTAATTATTAATTAAAAAACGAAGGCAGTTGTGGCGCAGTGGCACAAGCGTGTAAAACGTAACAGGTTGTGGGTTCAATATCCACTGAAGGAAATGAAATATTTAATATTATAACTTCTTCGTTCTGGTGTCGAGGCAAAGCGATAGCGCTACTAAGCAGTTCTGCCAGTAATGCCTCCAGAATTCAGCGGAAGGTGGAGAGTGGAGTGTCTTAGTACTAAGGTAATTCTGCCTATCCTGCCACGTGTAGGATACAACATGCAATAAAATGGTTTAAGAAAATATTCAAAACCTACAGGATTCAAATATACTTAGAAGTAAAGATTTCTATAGGTACTTTAAAAGTACATCAATATGTTTTTTATCTAATTACCAACAATATTAGTTTGTAAAAAAATATTAAAGCCACATTAAAAAAGTACAAAAAGGCTAGCAAATAAGAAAATGTCACATAAAAGTCCGCCTGAGATTGTTTTATATTTCTAGTATGTCAATAGTTAAGACAATGTTTACAAAGCTACAAAAGACGTTATACAAAATGAAACACTTCTCGAACAGATTCGGATCCCAATCTGTCGTTTTATGAGGGCATGACTTCACTCAACCCTCCCTTTGTAGGAGGGAGAAAAAACAGAAACAGAATTTGCCGTTCCTTTTGCCTTTATAACATAGATTCCTTAGAATATTCATTCTATGGGTAAAGATGCGTAACGCTGTCTGACGCCGGCCGTATTGGTATGTAAATAAAAAAGATGTGAAATATTCCTTTGTATTGCTTACCGATACAGTTTTTACAATACGAAAGTGTTTGTGTAGTTTTATTCAATTCATTATTTAATGTATTCTTGAGATTAAATAAACAATAATGTTATACAATAAATATTTGTAAGGAAGAATGTATGTATATTTAAATTAATTGATTAAATAAAAAAAAACGTGTTTGAGTACATTGAATTATGTATTTTTTTATGTTTTAATATATTTTAAAAATTGGACTTATTTGTAATCTTCATGCATCGCTTATAGTGTTAGGTAAAGGTACGTATACCATTCTCTGTATTGATGAGTGGAATTATGGAGGAATTAAAAATAAATGGTGGATTCAACAACCGTCAAACTCTATCAAACTAAAGCGTGAGTTCGATTCCCGAATTCTATTGAATTGAATATAACAATAAACCGTGCCACGTTACTATAGATAATAATTAACAAATTTAAATAACACACTGTACCCCACAAATGGTTAAATCTCGTTTAAATACATGAATCGTAAATTCAAATTAAATTCGTACGGGAATTATGAATCAATGAAGGCAATGTTTCACGCTCAATTTGAGATCATTTATTTGTCGTATGAATTAAATCTGACTGCGCTCGATAAATCACGCGAATCACGCACATATTTGCACTGTTGATTAACTTTCAAATAAATTGCTGATGGACGCCGAAATTCTATTTTTATATGTAAATTTACAGTCGAATAGTTTTGTGTTTTATTTCTTTTAACTTCACGCTGTATCGCGCACTTAACATTCTAGGTAGAGGGAACCTGGGTTGGGTACCTAGTGCTAAAACACTCCGTTTCACTAACAAAAAACACTACACTTTATCATATCAAACCAAATAAAAACGAATTTGGATTAATTTGAAATAAATTAACTTAAATTATAATTCAGAATAAGAGACAACTTTAATCTAAGGTTAAATAATGAACGGTACTACCATTTGTCTAGATAAGTTCAGCTCAGTAAAATGGTGGAAATGGTTTTTTACGCAGATTAGTAAAATAGTTTCTTCGAATGAAATTAGGTAAGAAAATTTATATGAACTAACACGAATCTTATCTAGACTTTTGGAAGAAATACATTTATATAAGATATTGAAACCTATCTACCTCTTTAAAGTATTTTTAGTTTTTAAATTTAGTCATCATATGTTATGCGTTATATCATAAGGTTTCTCCTATTAAAATAGTAGAGTATAAAACATTAACTTAACATTTAATATTTTACTCTAATTTAAGAAAAGTCAATTAGTTATAGTTAAAAAAACAATAATACATTACTAAAACTTTAGAAGCCTGTCGTGGTGCAGGAGCACGGCGAGTGACTAAACGCGACTGATTGTGGGTTTGATCTCTACTCGAGGAAATTAAATATTTATTTAAATGTGTAT
Organism: Heliconius numata; assembly: GCA_016802625.1. Classification (NCBI taxonomy): domain Eukaryota; kingdom Metazoa; phylum Arthropoda; class Insecta; order Lepidoptera; family Nymphalidae; genus Heliconius; species Heliconius numata. The sequence continues at coordinate 6,727,423 of JAEBDU010000001.1, read as the reverse complement.
TTCCATTTCTTCGCTCAAATGTCTAAACCACAAAATTATTATATTGAAAAAATATTAGCATAACAAACAAAAAAACTTATTATTTATAAGTATCATAGAATGTAATTAATATTATAATGACAAAATTATATCAACAAAAATGATATTTATTTTCAGCTAAAGACACTGTCTTATTTTGCTATCTCCGTTCTAAGGGGTCCCCAAACAATTGTTCAATGTAGAACAAACATCTTCAAGGCACTATTGCTCTTCTGCTTTACTCAATTCCTAATTAAAAGGCCCTACGGACTTTATTGTAGATATTTAAGGGGGAAATTTCATATTTTATATTTTGTGTAATAAAATCTATTTTTATATATTCGAAGATTAAAATTAAGATATTAAATATGGGGAATATATTTTTAAAATTTCTTCAATTAAATTAAAACGAATTTTCAGACCAAAACGGAGATGGCGAGACGAGTTGGACCATTGTAAGCCTGATTGGTGCACAATAGCGCGAAATAGACCGGAATGGAAGAAGTGGAGAGAGGCCTTTGCCCAACAATGGGATGGTACGGGCTAGGGAAAAAAAATAAAAAATAAAAACGAATATAATTTTAAGTGTCAGTATAAGATAAAAACTTAGAAACTTTGAAAGCTTTACTCATCACTAACAAGTCGATATACTCGTATATATAAAGACTACGAATACCGAAGTATGCTATTATGAATCTAAAAGACTACAGTATCTCCTTCAAAAAGATTTCAGAATGCCTAAAAATTACATGCCAATTAAGGACTACTTTAAGTCTTATAATTTTATGTTAAAGAAAGGCGAATGCTTATTTTCGTTGTAACAGTCTGTTTTACAGATATTGCCCACAAAGTGTTTTATTGGCAATGGTTTAAGTATTTAAAGGAACATAATAAAAGTATATTTTCTTTTAGTGGTATATAAAATGAAATTAATAAAATTGATAAAAATAATTTTAAATTTTGAATTCTAAAATTTTAATTTTATCATATAGTGGGACAATAGTTGCTTTTAGAGATGTGATAACTGAAGATCCATAAAAATTGGGTTGGGTTCCAACAGGAAATATCCCGGAACAAGAGCAGAAAACAGAGTGTTTTGACACTAACTTATCTCTGCCAACCCCGTCGATATACAAGAGTAAGGTAAAACACAAATTACGTAAAAGCTTAAAATGAAATAAAATATTTACATGTAAATCTTATAATTAGTGAATCGAAAATTATCGCGGACATATGCAGAGTTAACGGCGCGCATTTTAATATAAGTTTAAATTAATATTCAATAATTGGAAAGCGTGTTACATTTGAGTCTACTTTTAACTCTTAATTAACGAATAATGAATGTGAACGATGTATTGTTGCTTATTATTTACTACAATTATGCTGATTAATAACTTTAAATATTCATTTTCCTTTTACATACTGTGTAAATAATAAAAACTGTGATTTTTATGCAGCGTGAATGCTATAATGGCATATATATAGATATGTACGACGCTTTATATACTCGTCAATAACCATGGGCGTAGGAATAGGGGTACGGGTAGGCTGTGCCCATCCCAGAAATTTTACTAACAAAAAAAATAAAAAATATAGAAGAAGCATAAACCTAACAAATATAATATAATATACAGATCATATATGTATTAATAATATTTGTGAAGATATATTCTAATGATTCTCTATAAGCAATAAATAAGATATTCTGAGCGTTGCGGTTTTATTGTAGATTCACGTTATTATCAGATCTGACAGCGACTGTACCTTTAGATGAGAAATTTGATACATATAAATTATTGGTACAGCTAACTAATGATGGGCCTTGCAGAAATAACTAATGACTTATCAGAACGTTGTTATAGAAACAAAAGTAATATTATCTCGAAAAATAACAGTAATATTAATAAGTGTTATATTTTTATTTTTACGCTTATTCTGAATTTAAACTCAAAATTGGTGTCTAAATAGAGATATGTATTGAGTGACGCAACTCAACGCTGTACTTGAAATAGCCAAACTTGTATAAGGAAGAATATATAACAGTCGACAAGTTACTTCGTTTTAAACTTTTTCCAAATTTAGAGGTATTTGTTATAATGGCCGGTTGCACTACGATTACGACGTATGTCCGAAGATACCTTGCATAGCAGGGTAGGGAAAGAAAACTAGTATAAAGACATTCCTGTCTCCGCTTCCCGCCTAATTGAAGATATTGCTCGTTCAGTGGCTCAGACTTGCGGTTTGTCTTGCCAAAGCGAAAAAAGTATATAATATATATTTTAGAAAACGTAATATTTTACATTTTGTTTTCTTCTCTTTTGTAAGGACGCAAAGCGCGACGTTCAGTTCCTCTACTAAACACGCAATGCCTCTAGAATTCGGCGTAAAGTGGGAAACAGAAATGTCTTAAGGGGAACGGAGTGTTTTAACACAGTTCTCAGGGTCCCTCTGCCTACCTTGCTATGTGTGGGGAGCTTTTCAGTCTTTCATTTCTCTATTTTATATTAAACGTCCTAGTGATCGAACCGATAGCCATTGTTTGCAATCACACGCTATCCCACTACACTATTATGATATTTAATATAATAATAAGTTCACAAAATAAGAAGAATAAATATTAAATAATTTCTAAAATACCCAGCATATTTTCAATATAATCTTGATAAATTCAAAGCAGGTCTCAGGATAAGTTTAAATAAAAAGGCGCAGAAAAAGGGTTAGTGGGCTCTTGAATTACTCCATCGGTTTTCTCATGTAGCGGAAAATTGGGCATCTCTCAAGAAGAGTATACAGGTGCCAATATCACGATTTCTCGCGAGCGTTTACAATGACAATGTAAAAATGTTTATCTTTCTATTAATTTTAGCATATCATCGGCTTAGATTAACCTACTAATAGACTATTATTCGAATTGTCAGTAGAAACGCAAAAGTCGTTAAAAACTATAAGTATATGAGTAATACGTAGAAGGTCTTTATAATTTCTAAAATAGTTTTTTATTTCCTACTATATGATATAAACAAAGAACAATTTTGTATTTTTCTACACTTTCGAATGGTATTTAGCTGGAGGATATAGCTGGTTTACTGCTTTTACTCTAAGCCGACGATATATATTTATGTATTTGTAAATACACGAATTCGTTTCGAATGCTCATTACATTGTCTTTATTAAAAACTATATTGCCTATAACTCCAGTTTACGATCAGTCAAGCGCCGTAATGAAATCGTTTAATTTTTTTTTACTTTTACATGTTTTATCTTACATATCTAACAACCCATATAGGATTTTCTGTTATATAATTTCCTCCCAAATAGAAACCAAAAACTAAATTATTTTTAATACAAATTAAACGAATTCGTCATTTGTCAGACACAACTTCAACTACTCCACAAAAATATTTTTATATGTAAAATAGAGTACAAACTGATGAACGCAATGGCCGCCCGTGTATTTTAGCTCATTAGTCTCGAGTCATTTATTTCACTCGATGTCGTTTTATAGAGTTTTTGTTGAAAAAACACGAAAATAAATTACTATGTTCATTTCAAAATGTTTTTATCGACACAGTTTTATGACATATTCGATGATGTTTTTTTCTGGCCTTAAAAACGTTAAAGGAATATGAAAAAAACTGTAGGTATCTACAAAAAAAAAACGCTATATTATGGTCTTTATAATTATATCAAAATTCGTTGTTATTTTAGCATAAATAACGACAATTAACAAGGCAATTTTACCTTTTTAAGCTCGCGACCAAAGTATACTGTAAATAAATAAATAAAATGCTTAATACTAAATATACGCATTTACTAATGCGGCATAAGAGTTTTTTTTAAAACGTGTAAAAATTGTGAAAATCTATGTAAAGTAAGTAAGTACCTATTCATTTGGCCTCGTGGCTCGTTCTCATTACAGATAGCGATAAAGAGAAATGCAGCTTCGTAAAATCATATAAATACTTTAAACATTTTCAATCACTGAAATCTCATTTGAGGCCCAAATTATAGGAGTATTTGAAATAATTTCAAAATCACGCTGTACTGTTATACAGGGTAATGGAATATTTGTTACATTAGGTATTTATGTTATCCTCTCATTAAGCATTCGATAAATAGTTTTTGAATAAAATCAAATAAATCAGCTTCACACTGTATCCCGCACACAGCAAGGTAGGCAGAGGGAACCTATTTCCCCCCTTTCTGCCGAATTCTGGAGGTATTGCGTGTTGAGTGGCAGAACTCAACGCCGCGCTTTGCCTCGACACCAGAGCGACGAAATGGAAATATAAACGTAAATAAATATTTCACTTCCTCGAGTGGGAATCGAACCCAGAACCCGCTGCGCCACGAGGGCCTCGGCCTAAATAGTTTTTGTATACCTTAATACTGTAAACTATTAGTTATTATTTATCATCCTATTATGTACTAATTAGGTAGATATTCTATTCCTACAAATATTATGAATGTTTTAATACTGCTATGTCCTATTAAAATTGTTATTCCCTCGATATAATATCTAGAAACGGAATACTAATGACTTAAAAGCTTACCCTAGAGCCGTGACTTTGATCTGCAATCTGTCTGTAATTTGTTAGATGACGTGCACTTTGTACATTCATAACTAACCTATTAATACCATTTAAGTTTCTGTTGTCTCTTTAAAAATAATGATTAAATTGAATTTATTAATTAATTTTATGTACATACCAAAATATTTATTTATTTTAATTTTATTATATTTTTTTAGATTTTATATTTTTTTAGCCTATCTAAATTCTATTCTTCTATCTAAATTCGAGATATTGCGTATTGGACAACGGAACGGAACGGAGTGTCTTAACACTAGGTTCCTCTGCCTACCCTGTTGTGCGCGGGATACAGCGTGAAGCTCATTTTTAACATTATAAAATTGAAACAAAACACTACAGCGAAAACAAGCTAACACAAAATATAATTTTATTAAGTAAAGACGTCAACCCAGGAGTGATAGCCTGCATATCTGATACCTCATTCATCAAGGAAATTTGGGCGGTCATTTTTATTGTCTCGCGAATGCGATGATCCATCACTCGTCTATTAATTTGTAAGTGAAACTTACCGCCATTATGTTAATCTTATTACGAAGTTTTGTATTACAGATAATAAAGAAATATTAATTTATTATAATTTTTTTTGGTATTTTACTTTTAAAAGGATTTTTGTTACATATCAATCAATTTTATTGTTGTTTTGATTCAAAATAAATGATTTAACTATTTTTTTATTTCAATTACATTAATGACAATTTTAGAACGAAATTGTTTGGTAAAATAAAACTGTGCTTAGAATCGTGACAGGTACGCGTTGTCCTTAAAATGTCCAATATATGTATGTATATTTTACGCTGTTTTTTGATTTAACGATTTATGTTTATACTTCATTTGCTAGTTCAAATCAAGAATTTTTATTATTAAAGCTGGATATGCATACGACGATATTTTTCAAAGAAAATTTCGCTTGGCAATTGTTTATAAATAAACATTACAATTTAGATGATTCCGTATTATCAACCAGACTACGGCGTTTAATTCCGCTACGCCGTACAAGATATCTTTAAATAAAAAAAAAGACAAACCAGTGTGCAGTAACTAGGTTTTCTCTGTCTACTGAAAAAAGTATGAAATAAATAAAAGACTTTGTTGATTAATAATAAAATTTATTCATAAAGAAATGTAACTTATATAAAAAACGTTGGCCGCAATTAGCACTGTCGGTTATACATTTAAAGTGTATACAATACATGTGATTTAGCCATTTTTATATATTAAATATTATAGAGATGAATCATTATATAAATGGTTGTAAATTGTGATAAATGTACTTTGTGACTTAATATTATATTTATTGTAATTATAAAATGCTTTCTTTTAAGTCTATTGAAGTTTCCATAGGCACTTATATGAACAAGGACGAAGCTGAATTTGTTAATAATTATATGAAACATATAAATTACTGTTTCCTTGAAAAAAATGTATATAGCTTTATATGACACATTTTAGAATTTACTAGTTAGACATATTATACACAGATAATTAATTGAAAAAAATATAAATATTCCTTTTAACTAAACAATAAAATCAATTTTAATTTTAAATTAGATATTAGACACGATAAAAAATTACAATAAATATGCAGAGATTCAATTGCGGCAGTATTAAAACAAAGTAAATAAATATGGAATTTATTTGAGTCAAACAATTTAATATTATTGTGTAAAATGAAATAAAATGGCTGTAAGCTTAATATTATTTTAATAATTATAAAACATATAATATAATCAATATGCACTTAAATCTATTATAGTTTGTGATTTGCAGTAATTTTAACAATTTGTATAAAATTTAAGGTAAAAATCAACATTCAAACATTATTGACTTTAGAAGTCTTTCTCGTAAGAATAGCGTTCTAAATATAAAATTATATCATTCAAGGTAACGACAATTTACTAAAAAAAAAAACAATTTTTGCATATATTTATAACACCACACTATGAAGAGATTAATCACTATGTAACATATACAAATCATAATAGAATAATAGATTTGTATTATAAATAATTTCTAAATAATGAAGAGTTTTTAAGTTTTTTTTTAAGTCTTCAATACACAGTCTGCAATTTAGGCTAACTTTTATGCATTTCTTATTAATTATTGGGGCAATAATTGTGTATATTACATAATAGTTATTGTCTTATATATAGGTTTACATTAAAGCAAAAGCAGTATAACAATATAGTTTCTTACAAAAAATACTTACTTAGTACACATATGAAAAATATTGTTATTTATACATGTTGTTTTATAAACACGCAGATTTTTTAAAAGTGCAGATTTTAGTTCCATTCATTCCATAAATTCTTTGTTTTGCATTTTCATTAATTGTACTACAGACATAGTCTTGCTTCCTTCTCCTTGAATGTATAGAGTTCAAAAATGTCCTTTTATAAGATTTTTTTTACATTGTCATTCAATATGTTTAGTGCTTAATGTATATAATATGCTAATGCTAAAAATCGCAATAGAGTTACATCATAAATGGTTTAAAAAATTGTACTTCATAAGTATTAAATTATGAATTTGTGACATACGAGTATATCTGAAGTCATTCAAATTTTGAAAATATTATTAATATAATTTTCACTCAAAATGTTGTATTTAGGTGGTTTGCTTGTACTAAGGCTTCAAATATATAAGAGATTCAAATTAGCTTTAAAAAGAAAGAATGCATAAGAAAAGCAGATAAATATATGTTTTATTTAATATTAAAATATTTAGATTTTTCATTAAACCTATACTGACATTATAATGTATAAACATCTTACTTTTAATGCAAAAAGCTAAATCTCTATACGAGTCTAAAGGCACTTTAAGCAACAAACTAATTGTATTGAACAATATAACCATTCGTATTTTCTAAATATTGTATATTAGTTATATATAATATTATGTTTTCAGTTTTACTGTATCCTCAGGAACATAACATTCGGTCAATGTTATGTTCTCAATCTATCTTTTATTATATTTTTTTAACTTTTAATTTTTTATTTAGACTGGCAGCCAATATACCACAGATTATCATGGTAAAAATAAATTTATTATATGTTTACAACATCGTTACCTGCAAAACTTTATCTATTGAAATCTTTTTCTTTAAATATTGAAAAAAAATATTAACAAAACACATAATCAAAAGTGCTAACTGAGCAATCTAAAACTTAAGAATACTATTATAATTTTCTTACACATAAATTTATCTTTTCAAAGAAAGGAAAGTGATAAAAAATCTAATTTAATTAAAAAGTATTTAAAAAAAGTTTTAAATAAAAAAGCTATTAGAAGTGTAAATAAAGATCTTAAAAGAGATTGACGGTGGCAAAAACATCCATAGATTCAACATATTTCGTGTTTCCCTTCGTCTTTTCAGCCTAGTAAAGGCCGAGTAAACCCAGAAGACACTTCTTGTAATATCCGGAACAATCATCCTGAAACAAAATTAAAAACTTTAGTGATGATGGCCGTCGAAGTCTAATTATAGTTATTTTATATAATTATAATTATTTTACAGCATCACGCTCGTCTCCGCCTAGCTGGGTACATGGGCTGAGGGAACCTAATGTTAAGACATTCAGTCTACGCCTAATTTTGGGTCTTTTTATTCTAAAGAATAACAGAGATGTGTGAACTATGTCATATAAAAATGAATACAAAATTACTCATAGTGATACAAGCACAAAAAATGCTTTATCCTTGAATAAATATTAAAGAATGATACTACTATACTTCTAAAACACAATCAGCCTTAATTATTACATTCTTTCACTATATTTCCTATGTCTATTCAAACATAATATGTTTGCAAAAGGATTTTCTAATCCATTTTTTTATTCGTCATGTGAGTTTTAGTTAATCTCATAATAAAAATATTAAAAAATACGTTTCTCATCATGACTTCCAAGGCTTACTGTCGTAAAATTGACAAATAAATGGTTAAAATAGGTCAAAATGATAAAACATTATTATTCAAGGTCACAAAGTTATAATACAATTATTTTTATTATTCTGCTCTGGCCATTGTACCTACGAAGGTGGTCTGAAAAGTTTCCAACCTCAACGTCAAACAGTATTTTTAAATATTTAAGCTAATGAATTTAGTTGTTCAAGTTTCTGCCATTTTGGACGCGCAGTTAGTTATTTGTGTAACGGGTGTGAATATTCTTGTGAAAATAGAGAAAATCTACTTTCTATTTGGATTCAGTGTATGGGGGCTCGCTACCATCATTTATTACAAAAAAAATTAAATACAGGAGCTCACTTCGCATTATTACTTAACCAGCAGAAAAATATAAACCAGAATTAGCGAAAAATGACCAAATTTGCAGAAAAAGAAAATCTTGTATCAAGGCACCGTCTCACACCTCGGTGGTTGTCAAGGCGACAATCCATGAATTAATTTGGCCATTTGCATATCCATTTCTTTGAACTGGTGTCGTGGCAAAGTGCAGCGTTGAATTCCGTCACTTGATAGGCAATTCCTCCTGAATTGAAAGTGGGGAACGAAGTTCCTTCACCACTAGGTTCCTTCTGCCTAACCTGCTGTTTGCGGGATACAGCGTGAAGCTGATTTAATTTATTTTATATTTTTAGTATTCGATAGAATATAAAGCAAACCCACCTCTATCCAACTCTGCAAGGTTTCTCCATATTTCGATTGGAACATGTCAGCTATGTCCCCGAGGTCGACTTCACATCGGGTCACCATTATGCGTATTAACTGACGATCGTTTGTGCCTAAACCCTTCATCGACTTGTGAAGGCGTTCCGCGAAGAATAATGGCTTGTTACGTACCACTTTTACTGTAAAAAAATTGAAATATATTCGTTATTGCATTTTTATTATATTTCTTTAGTGGTTATTGAATATCAAGATTCTACTAAACTTTTTTCTAACGACACCAAAGTACACTGTCAAATAACAAAATAGCAATTATAAATGTTATAAAGTTATACTAATAAAAAAATTTTTTTTTGTTTTAATTTCCAGGCATGTCCTATAGAATAATCTATTAATTTCAACAAAAGGTCCTTACCAATAGCTCGCATGGCTTTCTCCAGATCACCAGAAAACTCAGCCTTGATGGCATCATCAATATCATGACCAGTAAGGAAATGATATTCTTGGAATATGGCAGCCAGTTGTGGAAAAGAGCGAGAACATAACACTGCATTGAACACCGACTCATCTGTTCCTAGACGGAGTTCACCTGTAAATTTATTATAAATATCGTTAATATTAGTTATCAGATAATAGATTCTATACATTAGACTCAGTTGAATAATTTAAGCACAAAAAAGTATCTATTTATATACTAGGTAAAGAAATATGAACCAATCGAATAAAATATTGAAATAACTATATGAAATTACGTATTTTTAATACTTTCGAATAGAAAAAAATGTACACAACGAAGAAACAAAAATGGGATTTAACAGATTTACACCAATTGGAAACAATCGGATTTAACATATTTACACTCTAAGCCGATGACGTTTAGTTCTACTTAATTTCAGACTAAGAACTAACTTTAATAAAGAAATTAATTCAAAACGACATACCAGCTTGCAGCAGGCTTCTTGCGTCTTCTCTAGCCCTCTCCTGGTCCACGTGGAATTCTTCAGACCGGTTACCCTGTAAAAGCTATACTTAACAACATTGAAAAATTATATAGTAGAAGCGATAGGTCGTATCATTTTCCCTTTATTTATTTATTGCAAAAATCAACTCAAATAAGCTTGCCAAATGTGTGACTAAAAAAATTAAAAAAACATCTTTAAACAAAAGCAACGTAAATAAAGGGAAAACGAAAGAGAAACAAAAAGAAGAGAGAAAAGAAAATCTAAATAACTATAAGGATAGAAAGAAGCGAGTGAGAAAAGAGTATCTAACATGCAACAAGTAGCTTAAAGTAGAGCAAGATATTATTAGTGACGTAATGCATATGTATATAATAAATAAACATAGTAAGTAGTTAGTGATATTAAAATATTACAGAGCATGCATTTTATCACTTACTTGATTTAAATGAGAAAACCTCCTATAATTTTAAAGAGTTGGCCACCTATATTATATTTTGTTTGTTTTACGCTTTTCCCTTATTTTATTAAGAGCACAGAGAGAACCTAGTTAGAAATCATTCCGTCCTCTTCTCCTAAACTCGACATCACATTTTATGTGGCAGAACCCAACGCCACTGTTTATAATCAAACCACAAAAATAACAACACCTATTTTATATACAGAGATTCTAGTACTACCAATTCTAGTACGAATCGTATCCAAAACCAATGGTGGACAACTACCAATTATTCATGTTACCAGAGGGGGTTTTATAAGTTTGTGTATCTGTATAGACATACAGACAGACGTCTATTAGCATCGTAGCTCTTTGTTTTTTTTTAAATTTTAAAATGTCTTAATCGAGAATGTTAGCTTAGCCATTATTTAACCTATGTTCAGTCGTTTGAAGATCATCATCTCTTTTCTAGTTATGTATTTACTTTTTACTTTACATTATTTTAATTTTCAAATATATAGTCATTGGATTTAATAAGAAGAAACTATATTTGATTTGACGAGGGTAACGACATTTCCTTCAGTTAATTGAGTGGGGTTCGAACCCACAATCATCCAGTGTGCAGTTTGATATTTCACGACTAATTATTATTACTAAAAAAAATGTAATAAAAGATTTTTTTAAAAATTTAATAATTAATACATTCACATTATTAATATAAGTTCACAATGTACTTACCATGCATAGTGAAGTCATCAGTCTCTTAAAGTTGCCTGAGGTGTCACCGCGCAAGTCATCCTCAAGAAGAGTTCCGTACACTGAAAAAATATATAAATCTATAAACAAGTGTCATATACAAAAATAAATAGTAGCTTTAAACAATTGTAAATAGACATATTTAGATAGACAACCCCTAGTGTGAAGAAACTCCGTTCTCCATTTTCCGCCGAATTCTGGTAGTCAACGCCGCACTTTTGCCTCGTTACCAGAGCCAGAAAATAAAATCCCCATACGAGAATCGAACCCAGAACCTGCGCCGCGTCGCTAATCCACGATGGCATCGATAAATAGATATAGTAGACTATTTTTAATTGTTATGTATATTGAAGCTACTTTTTAATCTATTTAATGGATAGCTTTCGTTTTCCATTAGCCAAATTAAGGACAGTTACCATATTTTATTTAGAGACGTAAACTACCTATTTGTTATAATTAAAACTCGTGAATTGCAACTCTATGGAGCTATATATAAAAAAAATTGACATACTCGTATATCACTCAATTATAATTAAATTAATAAAATGAAATTAAGTATTAGTTTCGAACTAAGAAATATTCTAAGAAAGTTGGAAACACTTAGTTGATTGATAATTCCCAGGCATAGAGAATAATAAATTACTAGAGCAATACATAAATGAAACAACAGCACTCTGTCACCGTTTGCTATAGCAAAATATATCTATGTACGTATGATATAAGTACGTAGGTTAGTATAGTATGTGCCATTATTTGATTAATTTGTTCTAAGTGTGATTGTATGTAAGCGTAGGTATATCTATAATCTATACATAGCAACATATTTTCTTTTTTCGCTTATTTTTCATATTATGCAGGAAAAACTGGGATAATATAAGGTCGTCGTGGCGAGTGTGGCGAGTAAGTGGTACAAGCGTTTGACTTTAAACTTGACGTTGTGGGTTCGATCCCCACTAGGGGGAATGAATAGGTATTTTTTCATTTCTTCACTCTTGTAACAAGGCGAAGCCCGGCGTTGAATTCCGCTCAACACGCAATGCCTCTAAAATTGGCGAACACTTTTCGCATGTATGCAAGATGAAAACCAAAAAAAAAGCTGGGATAATTCATTGCAAATCATTTTCTATGCAGGGAGAAATTTAATGATACGACTCTATCAAATGACACAGTAAGAAAATACGTAAATTACATTCATGATATGAGGAACCCGTTTATCTATTTTTTACTTAGTGATTCTTTTCTCTCGCTGATTTATTGGCAGCATAGTACTGAAAATAATGTGAATCGATGTTATTAATAACCCGTTCTACGATTCTACGAAGCAAACGTATGTCAATCATATAGGTACATATACCATTTATATATTATAAAAAAATTAAGGCGTGCAATACCAAGTATATAATACAAGCATCTTATTCTCTCATGCAAAATGGAGAGAAGTGAACTTGAACAAAATAAAAATTAACTTAAGAAAATTCACATACCTACTCCTATATTTTTTATTTCGCTCCAGCCGTCATAAACGTATTATATTGTGAAAGTAACATTTCGGTGTACGTTCCCATAAATTATTCATAGTAGGTACACAATGCTGGCGAAAGTAACGTCGAATATTAAAAGGAAATTTTATAACCTATTATAAGCCTTTAACCTCTTTTCTTATTCTTACGAGACATTGTAAGAGGTCAATAAGAAAGAAAAATTAAAAGTAAAAATATTAATTCTTAAGTCGAAAGTGTTCCATAGTTTCCTTTGCCTACTTTGCCATGTGAGGGATAAGGCGTGAAACTGAAGAAATATATTTATTTATAAGAAACTCTGTAAAAATCCTCTATATAAAAAAAACATCACTAATAGACCATTTGGCAACGAAACGACCGAGCCCTATATAAGTAACGTTTTCCTCTTTCACAATAATAATTTCACGTCACTGATGACTCACCGGGTAGTACGAGGAAAAAATATAACTATGTAATTATATTATAGGATGTATAAGAACATAGGTATAAAAACTATTAATTTAATAAGATCTAACGAATATCACGTAATGACACAGCTTCTGAGTGCAAACGCAATGAATATGGGTCCCAGTAAGAAAATCGTGGCGTTGAGTTACGTCAATCAATAATGTATCGATAATTATGCGGAAAATTGGTAATAGAGTTCTGACACTAGGTTATCTCTGCCAAAAAGAGCCTTAATTTCTCCAAACCTTCATTGAGTTATATTAAGTTTATGAATATATTTCTACTAAAGACTGAATAAAAAAAATCATGAATTAAAAATTATATGGTAAATAATTTCTACACTATTACTCCTAGTCTTTTCAAACAATTTTGAATCGTCAATCAAGATAAAAATGTCAGCATTATCGGCCCTAGAATTAGGTGCTACTAACAAGTTGTTTGTTCAACAGTTAAGATTATTCTTATAATTTTTGAAATGTGTTAAGAGTGTTACGTTTGCGGCTTCGCCCGCGCGGGCCACACGATTATATTCAGACTACTTTATTATAAAATCATCGTATGTACTATTTTACGGCATCACAAAACACATTAATATGTTCAGTATCAATAAAAAATAAATGTAAATAAATTAAGTACATATACACATGAACCTTCCTCTTGAATCATGTTATTTTTCAATGAAAAAAACTGCATTAAAAACTTTCGTTCGTTATTTGAAAGGCGATATATTGGCGAGAAGCAACTTCAATTCAATTTACTAGACTAGATTTTAGTTTTTGATTTCATAGTCATCTATTTAATTTACTTAGCTCTCAAGGTATCTATCAACTTCAACAATCATAGTTAAAAACATAACCCAGGCTATAAAAATACCACATATATAAGACTTAACAACTGTCTCGAGGTGACTAATTTCAAAAACAGGTTATCGACCTGACTGCTTAATCACTTCAACCTTGATGATTGAGGTTTTGACTCCCGCGCGGAGGAATGTATTATTGCAGCGTTAAGTTCCACCAGAAAATTTGCAATGACGGACATAATATATCTGTATGTTCGATAGACTGACCTTCGAAACGTTACGTTCCAAACAGCCTAATAGCTATCCACTGGCAAACGAGACAATCGATTAATGGCCTAACATGAAAATAGGTCAAGTCAAGTGAGAGCGATGATAGCAATTCATCTTACATAAACAGAGTACTTTTTTTTAACCGACTTCTGTAAGAAAAGGAGGTTATATCAATTCGAAAGTTTTTTTTTTTTTAATAGTTACCCTGCATCAGTAATTTTTAGATGGCCACAATCAGCAAAAACAATATATTATTTCTATTATAAAGAGAAAGATAATAACAATATCAATGATATAGAAAAAATATATAAACTAAAGCTAATATAAGCTAAAATAAAAACTCGAGAAAAGTAAATTTTCCATAATTAATGTTACTGGGAGACTAGGCGAGACGATGGTTGTAACATTATATTTTGTTTGGGAGAATGAAGATGAGAATGTTCTATATTAACATTTTTTTTTCGCTTGGATTGATCGCACGGTGGATTTGGTATATTGAACGTAAACTAAAACAGGACGTATTATTAGTCTTTTCCATTCCATTTCATTTCTATGTTAGATGACTGAAGAAAAGCCAAGACCATTAAGGGGAGTCGTGGCGCCGCACCGTTTCGATTGGATGGTTGTTCGTTTCGGCGTGGGTTCGATTCTCACTCGAGGAAATGAAATATTTAGTAGAAGTATTATAAAGTAAAAGTGAAAGTAAAATACATCAAAAAATCACGTTCAGCTATTATCTTCTCCGCTTAAACAGCAAAAAGTTAGCTCATATTATCATAAATATTCTTCAGCATGTAACTAAATTGTTATGTACTAAAATATACTAATTAATAATAAATATTTACTATGTTTACAGTCATGACAATTTGAAAAGAATAACTGAAGTTCATATTTAAATGATTCATCAATAGGCCTTATCAGTGTAAATAACGAGCATTTCAAACATTTTAATTGTGTGTAACGAATTACGAGTCATACTTGGTTTTAGATATTGAGTATGTACAATGCAATATCAGCTTCACGCTGTATCCCGCATACAACAAGGTATACGGAGGGAACTTAGTGTTAAGACACTCCGTTCTCCACTTTCTACCGAATTTTTTGAGGCATTGCGTGGTGGAACTTTTTGCCTTGGTGCCAGAGCGAAGAAATGAAAATATTAATAAATAATAATTCATTCCCTCGAGTGGGGATCGAACCCACAATTGTCGCGTTACAGTCACCTTCTGCCTCGTACATGTAAAATGTAATAACAACAATTTTCTCTTAAGGCTGTATATTTCTAAATATAAATACAAAGATCAATTGATTAACATTCAAACTGACATCATTTGAATTAATGAATCAATCAGTATTAAAAAATACTTGAAATTTTGTAAGTATATTATTTTACCTCAGAAGAAAATTCTTTAAATAGTAATAGCCTATATAATATCTATACTATTTATAACATTCATAAATAACCAATTGTTAAGCTGACGTTTGACCTTGTAACGTCATTACACAAATGTATTGCAAATTACTTTAGATGTAGGCAATAATACATTTTACATTGTAATTATAAATACTGCAATTCATATTTAAGTGAAATAATATTGATATATTGTTTTAGTTTCATGCAATACATATCCCGCATAAACTAAAGTAGGCAGTGGGTGGTCAACTTTTCGCCCAAATTTTAAGACATTGCACGTCGAGTGGCTAAACTCAGCGCCGTTTTACCTCGACCACCATAGCGAAGAAATGGAAATATAGAATAGAATAGAATAGAATAGAATATACTTTATTGCACACATAAAAGAAAGATATACAAAGAACAACACAAATAAAATTGAAAGAAAAACACGTATGCAAAGGCGGTCTTATTGCTTTAAGCAATCTCTACCAGACAACCTTTGAAACATTACGGAAAAATTGTAATGAGGAGAAAGGGGACAACGTCTCAGTGCAAATTTTATGAAATATAATTAAATAATATATAATAAAATAAGTCAATAATATAAAAATAAACTTACATAAAAAGTGTTTAATGTTTATATACTTTACACATACATACATACATATATTGAAAAAAAAAAATATATACTTACACATATATACATACATACATAAAACGTGTTCAAAAATATATACATAATATTAAAAAAGATAAAGATAAACTACTATACTAAATTAAATAAGTACTCTTTTAGACGATTTTTAAAACTATATAGAGATTTGGAATGTCGAACTTCTTTAGGAAGTTCATTCCAAAGAATTGCAGATTTCATAGTAAAAGACTTGGAATAAAATAGGGTATGGGCGGTTGGTAATTTAAGGAGATTATCAGAACGGGATCTAAGGTGGAGGTGAAGAAGTGGATCGGCACCTCGGAAACAAAATCGATCTTTTAAGTAGGAGGGAGAGAGAGAGTTGTACAGGATAGAATAGAGGAGAGTCAGCATGCGGAGATTTCGGCGATGTCGGATAGGAAGCCATCCAAGCTGACGACGATGATCAGAAACATGATCAAATTTACGTAAACCGAATATAAATCTAATACATAGATTTTGTAACCGCTCTAGTTTATTTAGTTGTTCCTCAGATAAGTCTGGGTAACACGAATCAGCATAGTCTAAAATCGGTAACAGTAGTGAATGAGCTAGAGCAGTTTTGGTCTTTATGGGTAGGAGATATTTCCATCGTTTGAGCGATCCGATCGTGGCAAATAATTTACGGCTAACCTCAGCTATCTGTACTGACCAAGATAGGGAATTGTCTATAATAATACCAAGGTTCTTAATAGATGGGCTCAGGCTCAAATCAACGCCGCCAAACTGGATAGCAGGGAGGCTATTCTGGTCAAGTTTTCTTAGTTGCTTAGAGCCACCAATAATACTGACCTGTGACTTGTCAGGATTGACAGTTAAGCCAAAAGATTTGCTCCACCTACTAACATTCCGCAAATCTTCGTTAAGCTTATGAATAGCCTCACTAACATCATCAAACGGGGCGGCTAAGTAAATTTGAAGGTCGTCAGCATATAGATGAAAGGAAGAGCATAGATTTTGGGAAACTGAATTAATAAAAATGGAGAAAAGGAGAGGAGAGAGGACACTACCTTGGGGAACACCGGCAGAAAGAGAGCAAAGGGAGGATGACTTGTCATTGGCTTGAACGTACTGTTGCCGATCACATAAATAGCTTCTGAACCACTCAGTGGCTTCAGGAGAGATATTTATTGAACGCAGAACAGCAACCAAAAGATCAGTGTCAACGGTATTAAAGGCGTTGCTAAAGTCCAGCAAAGCAATGACTGTAAGATTTTGTTTGTCCATGTTAAGTCTGATATCGTCACAAACTTTAATCAAAGTAGTGACTGTGCTATGCCCGTTACGGAATCCAGACTGGAACTCGGATAATATATGGTTGTCAAATAGATATTGATTTAGTTGCTGAAAAACAATACGTTCCAAGACCTTTGACAAGAAAGGAAGTATGGAGATAGGACGGTAGTGAGAGAAGGATTTGGGATCTTTGGTTTTGGGAATGGGGATAATGCGGGCAATGCGCCACATACTGGGAAAAGTGTTATGGGAAATAGAAAAATTTAAAATATGGGTAATGACTGGAGCTAAGACTTCCAAAGGCAAAATAATCATTTTGCGGTTGATGCCATCGTAACCAGAAGCATCAGATTTGATTGCTAGGATACTGTTTCTTACCTGGGATGGGGTTATAGGAGCAAAGTTAAAAGGAACGATTGTGGGAGATGGCAAGGAGTTGATATAATTCAATGTATTTGCCCTAATTGTGTTGTCCATAGGTGTTATTGAGGCAAAGTGCTTATTCAAGGCATCAACGTCTAGGTTGCAATTCAAATCCTTACGTTGCCGGCCAATGCCCAGCGATTCCAGAAATTTCCACAACTTACGTGGGCTTAAGTTTTGTAAGCTCAAGTCAATATAGTTACGTTGCGCGTCCCTGCAAACTCTGCTACATCGGTTACGCAAGCTCTTATACCTTAAAAGATTCTGATCGGTGGGATTATGCTTATATTTGGATTTCGCCACATTTCTTTTAGTCATCAGTGACTTAATATCTGGCGTAAGCCATGGAGCGGGTAAGTGTTTTAATTTAATTGGCCGAAAAGGAGCGTGCTTGTCATAGAGCTCAGTTAAAATAGAATTAAATATCTCCAACTTATCATCGATAGTTGTTGTGTTAAAAATGACGTTCCAGTCGATGTCATTGAGATCAACCAAGAACTCGTCGATATAAAATTTTTTAAAACTGCGTCGCATGACGACAGATGGCTTGGGCTTAGGGGGACGAACATTATAAGACAAATACATTAAATCATGGTAGGAAAAGGCGTCAGCAGGAAGTTGACCATGGATCATAACATGGTCAACGGAGGAAACAATCATAAGATCGAGTTGGGATGGGGCACAGTTCGGAAAAAAATGTGTAGGATTCGAAGGAAGTAATTTTAAATTTGAGCTATTAATGATGTTAAGGAGTTGTTTCGCTCGTAAATCATTTTTAATAATACAGGTATTGAAGTCTCCAAGAATTATGGTGTGATCAACGCTTGGCACATGTTTCTCCAATAAGGTCTCCAAAGTGTGAAAATAATCTATATGTAGCGACGGGCTGTAAAAAACCCCAAGTAGTAGCTTTAATCGACCAACTAAAATTTCTATAAAAATATGTTCAGCAGTTTCAGAGTATTGCGATGGAGACTTACTAACAATTGTGAAAGGTAAGTGGTTGCGAATATAGATGGCTACACCACCACCACCCTTACCTGTACGGTCATTACGTATGAGATGGAAGTTAGGTATAGAGAAGGAGGAGGTAGGAAGGCAGGGTTTAAGGAATGTTTCCGAGATTAAAATCGCATGCACGTTGGCGCAATCAAAGGAGGCTAATAAGTCAGGATAATGTGCAGGAACGGATTGGGCATTAATATGCAGGACATTGAGATTCTTAGGAAAATTGGAAAATGTGTCGACAAGTAGATTGGAAAGAGGAACGGAAGTACTATGAAAACTACTTACAGATGAAGATGATAAAGAACAAAATGAATCGTCGTTTGAGTTAGATGAAGCATTATTAACAAACATATTACATATACAATTAAATAAAAAAAATAAAAAAAAAATAACAATAATGTAAAATAAATATAAATACTAATTTATATAATATAATAAATGTACCAAATAAAAAATAAATAATATAAAATAAAATGTGCAAAGATCACATTATTCACCCTTCACCACCAGCAGTAACAAAAAAAAAAAAGAAAAAGAAATTAAAGCGGTAGGAGATTTCATACAATATACCTTACAAGAGACACCAGTAATAATAAAAAAAAAAACCTTACAACCACAGACTACTTACACAAACAGAAAAAAAAAATGAAAACTATAATAAAAAAAAAAAAAAGACAAAACTAATAAAGGTACTTCGTATCTACACTAAACTTATAGAGTGTAACATTATAACAAAAATCACTAGAAAGTTAAAAAAATATATATATATATATTGACTGTGGTAAGAACGAAACATAACAACTGAAGAATAAGTACACCAAAAACTACATATTATCATCGATAAAATATGTATATATATATATATTATAACTGAAATTTACATAATATATTATATACACTGGGAGAAAAAAAAAATAAAATAATCAACAATTATGGTAGCATAAAAACAATAATGTCTATATAATTAAATTAATTTGTCATCTGTAATCGACACCAACAGTCAACTGTCAAAATTACATGAGTAAAAAAATAAAATAAAAATAAAAACAATAAACTGTTTCTGTCAATTAAAATTCTAAGTTGAATAATTAATAAATAGTAAATTTATTTAAATAAATGAAGATTTATCACAAACTACCACAATTAGACATAAATAAAAGAAACTACATTATTTAAACTAAGATAGATTTTATATCAAAATGTAATCATGAACAAAATAGGTAATAAAACATTTATAATAATATGTGTACAGAAAACAATAAACATGAGAAGTGAAAACAAACTACCACAATCAGACAGAAAAAGCTACATTATTTAAATTAAGATATAATATATACCAAAATATAAGTTAAACATTTATAATAATATGTATATAGAAAATAAAGCAACAAACAACATAATCTATGAGAAGTGAAAAACAAACTACCACAATCAGAAAAAGTAGTTAAACATTTATAATGATATGTATATAGGAAATAAATTAACACTCAACACTATTTAAGAAAAGTGAATACTCACAAATAGTGAACACTATCTACTTTCTCACCACCCTCTTGGGCCTAATATGAGAGACCTTGCTATCCTTATGGCTGGGATTTGGCAGAATAGTAGTAGAGGGAGGGCTTGTGCCTAAGGGAAGGCCATCAGAGCATGACGGTGGTACAGCATCCACTGCAGTCACAGAAGTAATACATCTTCGGGATCCGTCCTCCCCAATGACATATATATTACCATCTTTGGTCCAGCATTTATTAATACCATAATGTTGGCGAGCCAACATAAATGCCTTATGCCTGTCCTTTGTTAAAAACTCTGACATAGTGATGCCAGTTTTCTTGAGGGCAGTTTTAGCAAACCAAATCTTATTTTTGGATGTAGCATCTTTGAATTTAATCAGTACAGGCCTAGGCTTATTGTTATTGCTGCGACCCAAACGATGACAGCGACTAAAATGACTTGCATTGATATCAGGCAATCCAATATGGTCAGAAAATACCTTAGCAGCAACTAAGCCAACATGCTCATTTTTGCTCTCCGGAATACCATGCATCAAGATGATTTTCCTCCTTGACCTCATCTCCAAGGCATCACATTTACTAGTAAGGAGCTTGAGCTGTTTGTGGAGGCTATCCAGAGCAGTTAAAACAAAAGTTCTGAACGCATTAAACTCAGCTGCAATATTTGATGTTGTAGGACTCACCGCAGGAATGGATGAACTTTGAAGATTTTGCTGGAACTCAGCCATTCTTTTATTAAAAACTTCACTCAATTCATCAATTGTAAGCTTCATTGACTCCATAGTTATTTATATGTCACAGTGAAATTGTATAACAAAATAAAATTTTTCACTTCAATATTTTGTTTGTGAATAAATTGTGCTTCTAACAAAGGATAATATGTATGCTGGTAGGTGGGATGATTTTTATTGCATTACAACACTAATATACATAAGTAATTAATATAAAAATTAAATAAAACCAAGAGCAACAAAATTCGCGTGTAAGTATTTTGACGCCTACCCACGAAAAAAGAAATAAATATAAATTTAAATAAATATTAAATTGCCTCGAGTAGGGATCGAACCCACAACCAGTCGCGTTTAGCTACTCTTTGTGGCCCTGCGCCACGAATGGCTTCTACTATATTATATTAGTGGTTAATCTATATATATAAAAGGACTTGTCCTCACTGACTGAGGTAAGACGCACGCACAGCCGTAACCGCTGATGGTAGAAACGTGAAATTTGGACAGATATTTACTTTTGTAATCTGGACATCCACCAAGAAGGGATTTTAAAAAATTTCAACCCTAAAGGGGTGAAATAGGGGTTCAAAGTTTGTATGGAAAAAAAATTAAATCGGCACCGATTTTTATAAAATTTTAAATTTAGATTTTTAAAAGTATTTAATTGAACACGTATTTCATGGTTTTCTAGAATTCTCCCCCTAAGGGTGCAAATAAGGGGTTGAAAGTTTGTATGGAAAAATCTTTAAATCGCCACCGATTTTTATAAAATTTGAAATTTAGACTCTTAAAAATATTTCATTGAACACATGTTTCGTGGTTTATTAGAATTCACCCCTAATTACGCAAGCGAAGCTGCGCGCGTCCGCTAGTATGTTATATTTCTACTAAACTAATCTTCAATATTAGAACTTACACGCATAATAATGAAACGTTCTTATTTTAGGAACGTTTAGTACATGTGGAGGAAACAGTTCATTTCTGTTCAAGGATGTTTAGCACAATGCAAGTATGTGGATTCACGGTAACGATAGCTCATTCACTTAGAATTGCTTGTATCCTATACTTGCATCAGGATTATGCTCATTTTCGAATGACGCTAAATCAAATAGTAATTGGTTAGGAAGCTAATTTAATAGAACGTATCTTGGCTTTTATATACATGAGGTTAGTCTTTGTGTACCTATCTAAGTTTAAAATATTTATACAAGGTATAAACCAAAAAAAATTAAATAAACAAAGAGAAAGATGGATTATAAAAGTTCCGCCACTCAACACGCAATGCCTCCAGAATTCGACAGAAAATGGGGAACGGGGTGTCCTTAACACTAGGTTCCCTCTGCCTACCGTGCTGTATGCGGGTTACAGCGTAAAGCTGATTTATTTATTTTATAAAAATTAAAATAAATTGATAAATCAACATATTAAAAGAGAACCAATAAAAGAAAATAAATCATCATGGGATTAATTTAACTATGAATTAAACATACAATAAACTCAGTAATTAGGATTAGGCGAATAAGAAAAATATTAAGACATACTCTCGAATAAATTGGAGGCTATGAAGCAATATCTATATATATAAAAGGACTTGTCCTCACTGACTGAGGTAAGACGCACGCACAGCCGTAACCGCTGTGCGTAGAAACTTGAAATTTGGACAGATGTTTACTTTCGTAATCTGGACATCCACTAAGAAGGGATTTTGAATAATTTTAACCCTAAAGGGGTGAAATAGGAGTTGAAAGTTTGTATGGAAAAAAAATTAAATCGACACCGATTTTTATAAAATTTGAAATTTAGACTCTTAAAAATATTTAATTGAACACGTGTTTCACGGTTTTTTAGAATTTACTCCCTAAGAGTACCAATAAGGGGTTGAAAGTTTGTATGGAAAAAATCTTTAAATCGCCACCGATTTTTATAAAATTTGAAACCTAGACTCTTAAAAATATATCATTAAACACATGTTTCGTGGTTTATTATAATTCATCCCCTAGGGTTGTAAATAAGGAGTTGAAAGTTTATATGGAAAAGTCTTTAAATCGCCACTGATTTTTATAAAATTTGAAATTGAGTCTCTTAAAAATATTTCATTGAACAAATGTTTCATGGTTTATTACAATTCACCCCTAACCAATACGCAGGCGAAGTTGCGCGCGTCCGCTAGTCTACATATAAGAAAGAAAAAACATTAACTTTTAAAAGAATACTCACTAGCAGTATATGCTTGCTTGATAACATTAATCTCGTGGTTGGACATGGTGCACATGACTTCGATGAGCACATCTTCATCTGTTCCAATACCGGCTGTGGCATCATGGAGTTCCTTTGCATAGAACTGGGGTAGGGGAGTCATGAGAGCCACTAGGAGATCTTCAAATTTACCACTGGTTTCACTTTTTAGGTCTGATACTAGGTCCTGTGAAGAAAATTTACGTTATAGACTTTTAAATCTGTATTAATGAGCCTCAAATAATATTTTATAAGGAACTTTTTGACTTTTCAATTTTATTGAATGGTTATTATGTAATTTAAAAGTAACAAAGTTGTCTTTAAGCCATATCGGCAAAGTAAAACAAGTCATAAAATTTTATATCTTCATCCTGAAAACATGCCTAGAAACATGCATAAAATACATAGTAACATTAGATTATAGATAAACTTATTATACTTTATTATGTCAACAATATAGCGAAGATTATTTATATACATTTATAGTTATTTATAAAGGAAGCTCAAATGTCATAGGTTGACAGCACATCAGCTGACATTGACTGATTAAGTCAATTTGCTCGTACAGTACGGTCAACAAGTCGTGGCCGCCCTGAAGTTAGGTTTTCTGAACTCATGCGCATAGTGCACTCGATAAAGTTCAATATTTGACTAAAGACTTATTGACTGTAGAAAACAATAACATATAGAAATTTAGGAATCCTAAAGGCAAGCCATAAACTAGGAACCGAACTGAACTGAAGAATTTTAAAAAAATACATTAATTGTTACTAATTATTAAAAAAGACAATAAAATATTATTTCATTAAATTACAAATCTCTCCCATTATTCCTTTTTATTTTATAATATTATTTTTGAATTAACTAAAATGCAAATTGATTATCGATTGTCTGTCTGTCCTTATATAGCGCCTTTTTAGTTAAAATAAATATTTTAACTTAAAATATTGTTATATAAACATATAGGTCAAGTAACGTAATAGGCCAAATTTGCCACAATGTGAGAAAGTAGACAAACGGTCATTACTTAAAGTGGCCTTCATTAACATTTGTAATTTAAGGCAAGCGTTTATCTCGTAAAAACGAAAGCAATATTATTCATCTAGAGTATAGTATAATAGTTAAAATCTAATATATGTATATTTACTTACTATTACGTTTTACTTCCGTATACTTCCATTACGTTTTGGTAAATCAAGAAAAATCGGCGTTGAGTTCCACTAGTCAACACGCAATGCCTCGAGACTTCGGCGGATTGTGGGGAACGGAATTGTTTTAACCTAGAAACCTAATGTTTCCAGGTTCCCTCTGCCTACTTAGTTATGTGCGGGATACAGCATGAAATAACAATGGGCTCGAATACTTTTAACACTTGCTCTTTCAGTCTTTTTATCCCGCTAAAAGCGGAGATTACGTATAGCTAAAACAAATATAAATAACATACCTTTCCATACAATGTTTTGAACTCGAACGCAATTCGCAAACGTTGCTCGTTGCTTCGTCTGGTCAACACTTGTATAATCGCCTTCTCATCTGTACCGAATCCTTTCATAGCCTTGCGTAGGACTGCAGCATCGTCGCGGGGATCGAAGGGGTTGACGGGGACGACGGTTGGTTTGGACTGTTGGACAAATGGAATATATCAAAGTAAGCACTTTCTTTCATTTGATCGTGATATATTAGTAAAGATTAGAAATGTTATAATACAATTTGTTAGCGACAAAAACCGACTTTAAATAATGATTTAGCAATATGATTGACATGAGTGTGTTATTCGTTTATTTCTTCTAAATAAAAAAAAAATATTAAACGAATGTTCATCTCATTACTAACAAGTCATAATTCCTCCTGTAACACAGACAAAGAACAGAATATTATGCAAATGCTGATCCGACAGGACCAGGATGTACATCCTAATTAGCATATCTTGCCATTATTCACATTTCAAGCAAATAAATGCAAGAAATAGCATTACCGTATAACGAAACGACTTGAACCCACGCCGTATACCAATCGACGCTCTGTAAACGCTACGCATACTGGAATTCGACGTGACTGAAGACATGTTAATTGTTTCAAAGTGGACTTTCACAAACTAATCATATAAGGAAGCTCTCGCGCACAGTCATCACAACACAAACACCCAATTAACCAGATATTTTGAAAGAAAAACTCAGTTTATTAAACTACATCCATAGCGGGGGCCAGAGAGAAGACTGAATCGCTTATTGTGATAAATGTATGAGACGAAGTGAGCATAACAATGTAATTGCAGTAAACTGTTCCTTGAATAGAGTCACTGCGTATAGGTACGGTACGAGCATCTTATAGCTGATGTCGAATATATGATATGATACATTTTCAACTTGTTAAATAGTTAAATAAATACGATATTTATGTAATTAAAAATTATCATCATCATCATCATCAACAGCCATCTTTTGTCCACTGTTGGACATAGGCCTTCCCTATTTCTCGCCACCACACTCGATCCTCAGCTTAAAAATTATATATTAACTAATTTAAGAATTTCCTGTTGTTTTCCCAACTAGGATAAAATATTTATATAATTATTAGATTTGGTGACGTACAAAGCTCTAATGTTATTTTTAAAGTCGCGTAATTAAACCTACATTTTGGACTAAGTAATATTCATTTTTAAAAACGAAACTTAATTTAAAACTACCGCTAGCAAGTACTGAAAATGTGTCCTATTTTATTGTAAAGACAATCGTCAATTGAATAATGGTATTTTTAGCGTATTTTTTACTTTCATTAGTAACAAAACTTCCAACAACCCAAGTCCAAACATGTTATTTGATTAAAAAATAAACAAATATTTCTGAATATTTGTGTGAATTAATCAATCAATAAATAACAAAAAACAACGTCATACAGAGACAGATCCAAAACAAGAATATATATAAGATTAATTCTATATTATAACTATTGTTAAAAAATATTATAAATTACTTGGTTAGCATGTTACTTCAAAGAGTTTTATAAGTAGATCTAGGTCATGGTATTAAGATAGGCATAGAAAATTAAAGTAAAAAAAAAAAATATATGTAAAATTTTTACTTCATAAGTAAAAACCAATGAAATTTAAAATATTTTTATACAAATTTTTGAGAATAAATAAAATGTATGAGGTAGAAGTGTAATCATAAATGGGATGTATGAACGGCATTTTCATTCAACACAAAACAATTGGACTCATGCCACTTATCACTATGTAATCTCACTAAAATAGTACAATAGTGTGTAGTGTGAATCACTGTGTGATGATGACTAATTGGAAACTGTTTTACAAAATATTTAAATTTCATTTAAATTTGTTACTTCCTCACATCCTCATGATAAATAATATGTATATAAAAAAATGGTAATAATGGATGAATGGTTTAGTTCCATTGATATCAATATTTAGTTTGTAAATTTATTTTCTGATAATTAACAATTATTACATAATAACTAGTTAGTTAATGATATTGAATAGACTTGCAATAAATATTTGGCTGCTATTAGGTAATTTAGCCTATTTGGCCGATTTTATTGTATTTAATACTGATATTATTCGGCTGAATACCAAATACTTAATTGAAAATTTATCATATATTTTTAATTATCTTATAATAAGTTGTCTTTGGTACATAAAAGTCTATTGTGTTATGAATTTTTTTTTATTATTTTATTTTTTGGTTTGATGTCTTTTAAATGTTCTGTAACCGTTGTATGAAGTTAATACAAAAAGTTGTAATTTGTCTTATTAATAAGTTTTAATAAGTTAATATAATAGTACCAACTTCCTGACTTCCATCGCTACAAGATTTTTTAATTTACATCACACACTGGCAGAACAGTTTTGCCAATATTCGAAGATATATACCAAGATGCTTATAGAATATTCGGCGTAAGGCCTAATATTCTATGTTATATTATAATTATTTTGTTAGGGATATGTAGATTGATGAAATATCAAATAATAACATGAAATAAGTCTTGTCATGTAAAATTTTCACTTTGCCCTTTCAAACTATACAAAATAACAGTGCAATGTGGGTGATGTAAGAATTTATAAAAACAATATTAATAGCAAAATATGGAAAAGTAATGATATAAATAACCTATTATTAAAAATAGATGTTTGTTAAGAAGTGAAAGTTAGTTAAGCTATCCAAATTATATCCTCCTGAATAAGCTTTCTAAAATTATTTACATTTTTTGTTATTTGGTTAAATTAATTAAAAAAAAAAACACAAATGCACCTTTAATAAAGCATTTTAAAACCCTACAACAATGTTTTGCTTATCACAAAATAATAAATAGATACAGGATATAGCTACACTGCTTACAGACTTAGTACCTTTTGTTCTGAAACCTACCTGTACTACTGGGGGCCCTGATGTAGATCCATGAGAATATGCTGACTGAGAGGATGGGTAGCCTTGAGCAGAAGGATAGCCTTGGGCAGAGGGATAGCCTTGAGCAGAGGGATAGCCTTGAGCGGGTGGGTAGCCTTGAGGAGAGGGATAGCCTTGAGCAGATGGGTAGCCTTGAGCAGAGGGATAACCTTGAGCAGGAGGGTAGCCTTGAGCGGAACTTGGTGGAGGATAACCCTGGCCGGGATAGCCACCCGGTTGCGGTAGGCCTTGTGGTTGAGGATAGCCTGAACCAGGGTAACCGGCCGGGGGTGCCGGATAACCCATCGTTGGCATGCCTGGCATTGGCATAGGGTTTCCGAACGATTGCGGAGCGGCGTTGCTAAATCCAATATTGTGAAGGTATCTTTGTGGACCCTTAAAATGAAATAAATATCTACATAAATCTATATTACCTTCTCGAAGGGTGTAATCCATTCATTTTGTGATAAACAAAACGAGCAAAACTACTTATAGGATACACTTTAACACATTACTTACTTGGTAAGGATTCATTTTGAAGTAGTTAAGTACGCGTTGCTATTAAGTACCTACAAAAAACGTCGATATAACAGTAATTAATATAGTAAAGATTTTATCTCGTAAAATTAACACGTTGTTTTTATTTAAACTGTAAAGACGCTCACTTGACACTGGGTGTGAAACGTATCTGAATATCTAGTAGTATATGTATATGTGTTCAGTAAAAAGATAACTGATTAACTGCTGTCTGGTAGAGCTCTTGTTGGAATTTTCGTTTTCACCTGACAAATGACAGTGACAGTAAGTCAGTCACTGTTCGTGACGTGTGTGGCAATCTGATTTAGAGTACCACAGATTCAGTCAGAGAAAAATACCACAGACAGTGAAGAACGTATTGCGAACAATATATAAAAAAATTAATGAGCTATACAATAAATTATTTGTGATAAATATAATTTTATGTTAACTGTTATAAATAAAATTTATAAATAAAGCTAATATATAAATTTAATATTATTGTCCGTATTCTATTTGTAGCGACATCTATTGACATTAATTGAAATATTCTATTCCAAAGCGACCTCTGGATTCCAGCTTCCGATGTCCTTGTCTATAATAATGGTCTATAATAATAATATTTAACATTTTGTGCCTGATAAAATATTATTGCAATATATTTTATTGTAATATTGCTCACTTGAAAGGAGTGTCATAACACTGGGCTTTTTAAGCATTACATTACTTCTAGTTCTACTACCCTGCTATATATGGTATACGCACACAGAAGGGTAGACAGAGAGAACCTAGTACAGTAAGACACCTAGTAAGACACTCCGTTTTACAGTTTCCGTCCAATTTTGGAGGCTTTAAGTGTTAAGTAGCGGAACTCAACGGCGCGCTTTGCCTCGACACCAGAGAGAAGAAATGGAAGCATAAACGTAAATAAATATTTCACTTTCTCAAGTGGGGATCGAACCCACAACCGTCGCTTTACAGTTGCCGTTACACACCCTTGGGTCGCTGCGCCACGACGGCAAAATTAAAATTGTTTGTAATAAAATATTTCTCTAAAAAAACGGTTAAGGCGAATTCTATTCGCCCATTGATGGTTCCGTACAATATTCAGGGTCGTAGGTTAAACGGAAAATACAGATATGTAAACGCACTCATTTTGTATGAACTGAAATACAAACATAAATTTGTAATATTTTTTTCTGTTAAATACCTACCTATAAATTATTTTTTATTGAATTTTAACTTTTTTATTTGCATTGTAGAGTGACGGAACTAATCGGCTTGACCTCGACACCTGTGCGAAGAAATGGAAATAAAATTTAAACAAATATTGAATTACTAAAAATAATCATATAATATAGTTGTACAGAGTTTGTTTTGTCATTGTTAATTTATTTAGGTATGGGTTTGAAATATTTTTAACCGACTTCTGTAAGAAAAGGAGGTTATCAATTCGACTGCATTTTTTTTCTCTCTATGCTGTTTCCTTAAAAGGAGCGCAGACGCTTCTAATCCTGTGTTTGGTTATAATGTAAATACATGTACATATAAAACATAATTAATAGTAAACATAATGCTGTTTATGGTTAAAAGGTCAATCAAATAGATATTATAATTTCTAGGTACAAGCTAGCCTCTGACAATGCAAGCTGCATACATAATAAGAAATCTATCCATATGTTTATGTATTCATATCTTATTCATATATATAAAAATGTAACTATTCGTATCTATATATGGAAGGTATATGAGAAAAACTTTTATTAAGGGAAATACATCTCAGACACGGCTTAACCGATTTAAATATAATTTTCACTATTATATTTTGGTGAACTTCTCCTCACATTAATGGTATTCTTCGAGAAAATGTAAAAAATATGGAGTATTTAAAATCTATATATAACGATTTAGTAGTTGTGATCGGTCTAGAAATACTAGATACTATAATTATTACCATATTAGGTTTAACTAACATATTATGGTAATCATCGGAGTTCTTATCGGCGTTTTTTGTGAAGGAGTACCTAACAAGTAAATTCCGAATTGATATATACTTGGTGTATAAGAATTGAAGTAATTTAATATAATAGTTTCATTAAAAAAAAAAGAAACATAAACGACATGAGTGAAACAGTCTGTTTCGTTTCTAATAAAAATTAATAAGCAAAATTACAACTAACTTTATACTTATAAAAACATAGTTAATTATAATAAATAATTATCGCGTAGTTAAAGCGGGCGAAGCCGCAAGCGGGTCGTTAGTAATCTAGACTTATACATCATCTACCATGTATCCATTCAGACAACGTAAGTCAACTACGCGTAAGACATTGTGTAGGACGTCTCAAATGCTTATTCGCAATGTTTGATTTTAAAGATAAAATTGTATTTATTACCGGAGGGTCCATTGGGATTGGCGCTAAAGTAATTGAGTTTATGCTTCATGAAAAAGTAAAGGTTAGTTCCAAAATATATAGTTTCGATACAAAATTATTTATTTTAGCGTTAACTAAAATAATTGTATAGATATCAGTTTTAGGATTTGTGTTAATGAGAATTGTGATTTTTTAAAATTATTACTGCTATATTATAGACTTTTTAATTTTTTATTACTTTTTGTTTATTATTAATAAATTTGCCATTTTTATATAATAGTACGTATAAAGCTTTTATGCGCTGTGCCTATATATTTTTAAGTATATGTACTTATCTATTATTTTTAATTTGAAATTTGTCAATCAATTTCAATAAAAGAACATTTTAATATCTAAATTCATCCTTTATACAAAAACACCAATTAAGTGCGAGTCAAAATCGCCCACCGAGGCTTCCGTACCTATTTCAGGAACGGGAAGTACAACTTATAAAGTTTATCAACTTAAATTTGCCAATGATTTTTTTTTCTACGAAATACATATAAAATTTACACTTATCGGAATTTTTCCTTTGTGTAGTATCCTTTAAGGAATCATAGACCTAAATATTTGGTATTAATTTCAGCTTGAAACCTCCACGCGATATCGAGATAAATAGTCTTGACAGACGGACGGACAACAAAGTGATCCTATAAGAGTTTCGTTTTTTTCTTCGATGTACGGAACCCTAAAACCAAAAAGTGGCTCTTTCATAATACATTGAAAGAGCCACACACCACATTTTATGAAACGACATCAGCGTTGTAGATTGTTTTCTAAAACAATCGATGCTTAGCGCGGTCTTTGTGGTATTTTACCAACGTTTTCAAATTTTACTGAGTATTGTTCTAAAATTAAGTTCTAAGGTTATTTATCATTGTTGATAAGACCATTTTGCAGTAAATAATATTACGTTACCTATAAATAGAACGACTGGTCTGAGATGCGTCATTAGGTATAGCATACATGAATCTTATCATTTTCTGTAATGACTATAAATAATTATATAATTTATATAAATGTTATAATTACAAATTCAAATTCAAAATATTCTTTATTCAAATAGGCAATATTATAAGCACTTTTGAATCGTCGAATGAACATATGAACAAAAAGCTACCTACATATTTTATATGCTTGTTTATAATACCTTCATAACTTAATACATCGGTAGTATCTTTTGAGCCTAAAGAAAGCTACCATAGGTAGGTACAGTAGATATTATTTTATTTAAACTTAATATAAATAAAGTGACCGTAGCCGTGTGAAATCCACTGGTAGTGGGTTCGTGCGGCAGCGTGTTGAGTTTCGACACTCAACACCCAATGCCTTTAGAATTCGGCAAAAAATGGAAAACTTAACACTAGGTTCCCAGGTTCTCTCTGCCTACCATGCTATGTCCAGAATATAGTGTGAAACTAAAAAAAATGTAAATAAACAAAAAACGTGACTGCTTACAAAAAATTCTAAAAATACAATAAGTAAGAAAAATCTTAGTACTTTTCTATGTTAATAATAATAATATGTACTGAACAAGTATATTCATCATTGAAATAGTTTAATAATTGTGTATCGAGTATAAAGCTATTTCAATGGTAGGAATTGTATAAGCAAATAATACTTTTTAGCGTTCCGTACCTCAAAAACGGAACGGAACGGATAAAAACGGAATCCTTAGGATCACATCAACATAATTTAGGTAATAAAAATAAGCTTGCTGGAGTCTTTGGAGGCTAGAGAAGGGTCTCTAGGCTCCATAAAGTGTCTCACTCATTCGTAGGTCAAAGTATACACTTTTATAACAAACTTCCAAACGACGTGGTTAATTTATCACTGAACAAATTTAAAAAAGTGGTAAAGCACAGGCTCTGCCAAAAAGCATATTACTCTGTTAAAGATTATGTTCGCGATAAAGATGTTTGGAAATGAGTTGCTCTATTTCTAAGTTAAAATTGTTAATTGTAATTTGCAACAAATATTAACAATTAAAAAGAGTGGCCATGAGTTTCTTTGCCTGTATCTTCTCATGAGCTCAACCATTTGAACGGGCTTTTTTCAAGTCAAAATTGCACATTTTTTTTGGTTATTTTGTTTTGCATTTTTTTTCTACTTTTATGACATGTCCAAGTAAATGTTAAGCATTTTTATGGAATAAAGATATTTTGACTTTGACTTTGACTTTTCACTTTTTTATCCGTCTGTCAAGATCAACTTGAGATTATGGAGGTATCAAACTTAAATTAATATCATAATTATCTCCAATAGACGTCTTA
The DNA here is from genome assembly GCA_016802625.1 of Heliconius numata. Lineage (NCBI taxonomy): Eukaryota > Metazoa > Arthropoda > Insecta > Lepidoptera > Nymphalidae > Heliconius > Heliconius numata. Next base: position 6,694,156 of record JAEBDU010000001.1, on the reverse strand, counting down.
TAGATAAGGTTCGAGAGTCTTGTTTACATACTACAAAATAAAAGGACTCTAACTTAACAGATATATAGATATATAAGAATTCCTATACATATAAATACGTATTCTACTATATTTATTTTAATATTTTCTTCATTTTTATTATACAATTAAAGTAACATTATATTACTTTAACTATAAAATATTGTTATTTTATTACAGCATATAACAGCTTTAGACATCGCAGGCGATAAGGCTTTGCCTTTGCAAAATGCACTCAACGAGAAGTATGGAGCAAATAAAATTAGATTTTTAAAAGGTGATGTCACAAATGAAGATCACCTTACGGAAGCTTTTGATGCCATCTTAAAGGATTATGGATACGTCGACGTTGTAGTTAACAATGCTGGAATCATGAACGATAGTAAAGAAATGTACAAGAAAGAAATAGAAATTAATCTGGTAAGACAATAGATAAATAGATAGATAGATAGAATAGTAGATAATTGTTCAATAGATAGTATAGTAGATAATTGTTTAAGTAGATAAATGGCTATAACAAACAACATTTTGCTTATTGTTGCTATTAGTAGGACTTTTTTTATTGATAGAGAATTCCTAGTTCTGAGAAAGATTTATGGTTACGTATTTCTAGGGAAATGCTCGAAAATCCACTTCTATAACTCACTTGGGATCTACATTATACGACATCGTATCCACGTTCCATTTTCAGATTTCGGTGGAAGTTGGGGAACAGAAATATCCCAATAGGGTATAGAGTATCTTAACATTAGCTTCCAAGGTTCCCTCTGTCTACCCTACTTTGACTGTGCTGGTATCTGTGTGATGTTAAAAAAAAGAAAATTTGTATTACATAAACATTTGAGTTAATTAGAAATTATAATGTATTTCTTATTATTTCAGACGGCGGTAACAACGACTACATTAAAAGCTATAGATATAATGAGTAAGGAAAACGGCGGTAAGGGAGGAGTGGTTCTAAACATGTCATCGATTGCAGCTTTATTTCAAGACCATCTGCTTCCAGTATATTTCGCGACTAAAAGTGCTGTTTTGCAGTTTAGTAATTGCATTGGGGTAAGTTTAAATATTCTTATAATTTATAAGAATATTTATAGGCACAAAGTGTCACTGTAAACGCCATTAGTTGTGGGTTCTATCCCCACTCGAGGAAATGAAATATTCATTTAAATTTATATTTTCATTTCTTCACTCTGGTGTCGAGCCAAAGCGCGGCGTTGAGTTCCGCCACTCACCATGCAATGGTTCCAGATTTCGGCCGACAGTACGGGCAATAAAAGCTGTTTAACTAAATTAATTTCATTTTTTCTTTCTGACTGCTTAATATGACGACGATTACATGAAGTTTGACGTTAGTAAAAGTTAAACATTTAACTAAAAGGATAACTTACAAAATTATATATTTTTTTTAAATTTTTAGCTACCGGCGTATTACAACAGAACTGGAGTACGTGTATTGACTGTATGTTTTGGAGCCACGAATACTTCACTTCTTTCTAAAGAGAAATTAGGCAACTTCGATAAGAAAATTGAAAAAGAACTGGTTGCTGATATTAGCGTTCATCGTTTACAAAAGTAAGTACTGTATTTTTTCTGCAAATTAGTTGTTAAATGTCTATCTATACTATTATTATGAAAGTGAAATAGTTAATTTGGTTGAAAACGCTATTTTCAGAGACTACAGATTCAAATTGAAAAAATAGTTTTTGTGTTGGATAGTCTGTGTATCGAGGAAGGTCAAAGGCTATCTCATCACGGCTATCGTTTCAATGTGATCCACTGTATCTGCAGTCAGGTTCATCAGGCACAATAAATATATCCGAGATTAGCTTCACGTTATTATAGCAAAACCTACCCTAAAATATCCCCTAACCCTAACCCCTAACCTAAAATATAATTATTCAAAAGGCATAAGTTTATATAAAGTTTTCTGATATTACAGGGTAGAATCAGCAGCTGCAGCGACTTTAGAGGCTATAAAGAAAGGTGAAAGTGGTACCACATGGTTATCTATAGCGGACGAGCCTGCAAAAGATATTACTGATGTTATTAAGAAAGCTTATTCCATTCTTACTGAATTAGTTTTTAATTGATACTGTAAAAATATTCTTTTTGTTTTGTTTTTTCGTATATTTTTAATTTTTGGGAAAACAAATATATATATATATATATATATATATAGTTATAAAGAAAATATGTTAATATAATTTTATTTTTTTTTTGTTATTATATTATCCGTATATATAAAAGGAGACATTCTCACTGATTGAGGTATAGACGCACGCACAGCCGTATCCGCTGATGGTACAAACGTCCAAACTGTTGAGACATCTTGATTAATTTCTTTAGGTATGGGTTTGAAACGTTTCACCCTATATGCGGTTTCCGTAAATGGTTCGCTGACACTTTCATCATGTGTACAGAAAAATATGTAAAAACTTATAATTATTAATGAAATATGATAAGTAAAAAAGTTAATTATGAAAGTTACATCACAAAATGCAGCAAAATAAAGGGATTTTAAAAATAACAAAGTCTTAATGTTTAATAATAATAATAATAATAAAGCTGCAGGGCAGCTTGTGGCGAGCTGTTGGGGAGTGGCGACCCCACGGACCTGAGACCTCCGGAGGGGAATTGTAATCTATCCCCCGCCTCTGGCTTGCCTTTATTGGCCGGCAGAGTGGAGCGCAAGAGCTATATGCTCGAAAGGGTGGAAGTGCTCAATCTGCGTAATAGCGGGGAAACCCGCTCACGAGTTCCTCGTGATGGTGAAACCGGTGCACACCTCTCTACACCCTTAGCCGACCACGCCGATGTTGCGCCCAAGGCACTACGCCGCTTTGTGGGGGCCCATCTAGTGGAAGGCGAGTCACCGTCCGCCAACCATTCAATTTGAGACTATTGTAAAGGCGGACGTCCGTTAGTCTCATTCAATAGCCCAGTAGCCAGTCCATCCAAATTCCATTCCATAGCCTTAGTTTAGATTCCCACATTTTCCATAGTTCCTACGCATTAACCGGCGGCCATCCCTGGGCAATTACCTGTGGTTACCCAGAGATGGATCCCGGCTGATGCGTCACAGTAAAATATTTGAATATTCTCTAAGGGGCCTCTACGTGTTGGACCTGTGTCCCCATGCAAGCCTTCCAAAGGACCGGGTTCTTTTGAACCCGTGAATCTTTAAAGAGAAACATAATAATAATAATAATAATTATAATAATTATTATTTCTCTTCAAAAAGTACTGATATTCCATCATAAATATAAATATGAAATAACAGCCAAGTTAAATGTAAAGTAATGCGACGTTCCCATCGACAAAAGAATGGGAGATCATATAGATGTCGAGTTTCGTATTTCCTCGGCAAAAAATTTCACTTGACAATTGCCAGTGGGGACATTGGCAAATATAATATAGGTCTGTACGTAGTAAAATTCCCAGTGAAATTTGGAGCTAGAATTTTTATCCTGAGTGAAAATAACCTCGACATAAAACAACAGGTAAGTGAAAAAATATTGGTTGAGGATATCGTAGATCGTATTAAACGGTAATTAGTTATTATAATATATCATACATAAATAATACTTCTAACCTATATATTTCTAGGTCCAGCAATTAATACTAAACTCCTTTAATAGCGTTGGTCATAATGTCAAAAGCTTCGTGCACTTGTTTAGTGATGTCTCGTGCTATGCTTTCGTTGACAACCCACGTGCTACCGCTTTTACCATTTTTGTAACTCACATGTACACCTGCAGCTGCTGCCTCAGGTCTATAAATATAAAGCAACATATATTAATACTAGTGGACCCGAACGCGGCTACGCCCGCTTAAACTATACGAATATTTATTAAATATATTTATGAAATATAGAGATGACTATATGACCAATAGAGAGATGCGTTGAGCAAGTTCATTTTGGGTGACGTTTTCTAACAACAAACTTTGCAAGTCGTTGCTTAGCAACAGTCGCATAGCGACGGTTGTTATTAACATGGCAGAATAAATTGCATGTCAAATTAATAAGTATTTTAATATATTGATATATATCGAAAATATTACAAATATGAGGAAAAAAGTATCCTATGTTCATCCCGAGACCCTCAAGTAAGACAGACAGACAGACAGAGTTACTTTCGAATTCATAATTTAGGTATGGATAATTAACATTCATGTTTTTCCAAACTTGAGTGCTCAGTTTTGCTTTCCAGACCGGTGGGACTTATTGCACTGAATATCTAGCAGTCATTCTGTTTAATACTTCACCATTAAATAAACCTTCTTTGTTGGAAGTAACTCAAGTGCCAATTTTTAACTTTTTCTCATTTACTTTTTAGGAGGGTAGGCATAGAAAATTTAGTGTAGCACACTAAATTCTCCGTTTTTCAATTATTTCATATTTTTTTATTTTTATACAGATAACTTGAGGTTAAGAAATGTTAAATACTAATAAAGTACGTACGTTTGCCATAATTTATGCTTTACAACAGTTGACCAAACTTCAGTATGAAAAGTATCTACAGCATTTCGATCGAAACTGTCATATTTTTGTATTATGGCAGTAGTTGTTACTCCAAAACACACCGCCATTACGCGTACCTTAGTGCGTTGGTAGTATTCATCCATCTGGAAAAAAAAATCAGAAAATATAAAATAAATATCATGAAATAGATAATCAGAACACAATGGAAACCCAGGTTAGTGTCCTAATATATAAAATTGGAGCAGACGAGTCCTTGAGAGAAGACCGCGGACCGGCAAGCGTAGCGTAGGGCGCCCTCCAGCTCGATGGACCGACGACCTGAAGAAGGTTGCTGGCTTCGACTGGATCGGGAGCTTTGGCGCACCCTGGGAGAGGCCTATGTCCAGCAGTGGACCCGAATAGGCTGATTTGATTGATATAAAATTATAAAAAGGAAAAAAGGAAAAGAAAGGTGATATTTATTAACGTCCTCTATTTTATTAAGATACTCTATTTTATATATGACATATATTTAGTTGCGGAACTCAATATCTCGCATTTGTTTTATTAAAATTGAAAAATATTCATATTAATGAATAAATTTTAGCATTATTTCAGTGACCAAAAGTAAGTGAAAGAAGATTGACAATATATAATAATTCTATTAAAATACGTATTTAATAATTTAATTTTAGGTTACAAGATAAACATCTATTTAAAGGCACCTAGTTTAAGACATTCCATTCCCCACTTCCCGTCCAATTGTTAAAACATTGCGGCGTAACTGAACGCTGCGTTTTCTATTAAACATAAATATTTTTGTTGTAGCAAAAACTCACCCCAATACAGTTGCTAAAATAAAGTACAGCATTTTTAGTTCCAGCGTAAACAAACGCTGTTGGTGAATTTTGTAGGAAGGCAGCCACTGATGATATGTTAATGACAGTTCCTCCTTTCCCTCCACCATCTTCACGCATCATGTCTATAGCTTTACACGTTGAGGATATGACTGCTGTCTGACAATAATTATAAAGAAGATACATATATGTAATAAGTACTTTTCAATACATATTTCTTATAGGGACACATTCGAAATATACAGTATGCAATCTCCGTTGTCTCAGATTACACTTTTTTATTACAGGTTTGTGTACCCCTTAGAGCACATAAAAATCAAAAATCTACCGGCAACGCAGTAAAAAGATAGGAACATTTATGAATCGTGTTTTATGGATATTTCATACAAATAAAAAGATATTTTTTCATCGAAAAATAGTTTCACTTAGTAAAATGAAATAAAATTAAACTTTGTCAACTATTATAAGTTTTAATTCCCGTTGACCTACGATCGTAAAATGAACTCTTTGGTTAACGAGTTCGACTCGCACTTGACAGATTTTTTATAAGTGTGTATCCACTTATATACACACGAGTAGACAGAGAGCTTAGCGTTAAATCACTTAGTTTCACAAATATAATGTTGGCTGTTAGAGCCCCACGCTGTCTTGGTCTAATCAAACAAAAATTAATAACTAGTGAGATTTCAGTAATGTAGGACGTCCTCGAGCTAGATGGGTTGACGATATTCGCAAAGTGGCGGGCAACGGCTGGATGCGAAGAGCTGAAGATCGAGCTCAGTGGCGTGCCATTGGAGAGGCCTATGTCCAGCAGTGGACGAGGACAGGCTGATGATGATGATGATGATGATAAGATTTTATTAATACATATTTTTTTATAAATAAGAATATTCATTATAGCTTACACCTTATTTTCTACAAATATTCATATATTTAGGTTTATATGAAAACTACAATAAGTAATAAGTAATAGTAATACAATAAGTAATAAGTAAAGTAATAAGTATAACTTATGTCTTTTCTGATGACATATGGACATCATGAATTCTAAATAATGTAATTTAAGATGTTATAGTATTGACTAAACTTACGATATTAATATCAACTTCCTTTTTATATCTACTCATGGTCTCATTTGAAACGCCAGCGTTGTTAATAACTACGTCGAGTGAACCGAATCTTTTTGCGACCCCTTCGTAAATAGAACTTAATTGTTCATGATTTGTTACATCGCATTTAAAGAATTCCATATTATTTTTGAAATTATTCAAAATGAGTTCTTTTTCTAATATTTCCCCTGCGTCTTCATCCATATCCAAGATTGCTACATACTAAAAACATTAAAGATTTTTGAATTTAAATTTATAGTTATTTCAAAGGATCCCTCTAAAATCTGTATCAACGTTGCAACTTCCAGGCACATCTCTGAGCTGCTCTGTCTGCACAGGGTTAATACATGAAATGCTCAGTAGTTACTTTTCTGGTATGTTTTATTATATTTACGAGATCGTGGAGTTCTCACGAAACTGATTTAACGTTTCAATTAAGTCAAAAGCAAATTTAGTACCAACCTTAGTAAATACCAACTATATCCTTCACATTTAACGATTCGAAGACAAAAATAAAATATTAAGAATTTAATATAATATTATGTGACACTCTTGATAGAAGTTTCAGTATAGGATGTCCGTGTGAAGAAGAACATAAAATGGCCGTGTGTCAAAAAGCAGTATACTGGTAAACCGGTTTACGTTCCTTCTAGCGGTTTTACTAGTTATTCCCAAAATCTTTGCAAGAAAACATTTCTTTTAAGTTAAGTTATTAATGGAAAAAATGGTAATTAATTAAATACCTTAGCACCTGCGTTAAGAAATTGTCGTACTATACACGCTCCTATCCCATTTGCCCCTCCTGTCACAACAACTATCTTATTTGCTAAACTAAACATTATTGTTTGAAATGTAATTGTTTTAAAAACAACGTGATGCTTTATATAGAAAATACTTAGTTATTTATTTCGAAAACGTAATAAAATTTTATATGAAAGACTTTGTCACGATATCGGGAGGAGTGACTAATGATTCTGATAACGAAATAGTAGTTTTTTTTTAAATATATATTTTTTATTAATTTATTAATGTATTTATTACGAAGACGCAAATAATAAATAAGTACTTGAATTACGACAATTTTCTGCTATGTAAGAGTTTTCAATATTTATTCAATTTTAATATGGAAATTGTGTTTGTTTTGCCTATTTTGTACTGCTCGTAGGTGATCCACACAATGGCGTGTTCATTTTACTGTTTTACCTTACTAACTGTTCTCATGTCACATCCGACTTAATGTCTCTCCGAAGATGTAATTTTATAATCAATGACTGACTTGAAACTTGTGTTTTTATCCACCATTACTTACACTTCAAATTAGAGTTATATTTAAATGTTATAACATAAATATTTTCATTTTGATAATTTAAACACGATGTTAGAAAATTGTTGTAATTTAAGCAATTTTTTTAATTTCAATGAACCAATTCTTTGAATTAGGTGTATAAAATAAACTAAATATTAAATATTATATTTTTATTGTAATAAAATAATAAGTATCTTATTCATTATTATTGAACACTAAATTATAATTACTATATACATTGTTTGACATTACTATATAAGCACGACGTACATCTTCAGTTATTTCGTGTATTTTATTGTTATTAATAACCCAAGCAGTTCCACTTCCTCCAATTTTAAAGGCTTCGACTACACATTGTGCTGCTGCATCAAACCTGTTATTAAAAAGATTTCAATATTATTACAAGTGGAGTAAATTAATTTCCTTAGAATTCAAGTTGACCTAATAAAAGCCTTAACAACTTTAACTCGCACATCATTGTGAAATAATTGTAAACTGTTATTTGTTCTTTTAATATTTTTTTAGCTTCACGCTGTATCTTGCACAGGGCATGGTATGCAGAGAGAACCTAGTGTTAAAACACTAAGTTCTCCTTAACTTCCGTTTCTCAGTTTCCGTTGAATTCTACAGACATTGCTCGTTGACTTTATTTTACATTTCTCCATTGCATTACAATGGGGTCAATATAAACAATAGATTAAATCCTACTAATATTATAAATATGATAGTTTGTGAGGAAGTTTGTTTGCTACATTTTCCTGCAAAAACGACTTATCGGACATAGATGAAACTTTACAGTAATATTGTTAATATATCAGAAAAACACATAGATTACAAATAATGTAAAGATTTAAGAATTTGGCTTTAATTTTAAATAATAAGCTGGCGAAGCCGATTTGGGTAGTAGCTTAAAATCTAAGATAGCTTACACTCCATTAAAATTCCCCAATGTTTTATTAGAATCGATGTTGTTATAAAATAATTTATTAGTAGGCGACTGAAAGCATATGGTTATTGTTCGAACGTTTGTAGTTTTGTAGTATTCTTGCATCTGCAAAGAAAAAAATAATATTAGTAAAGGAGCGTTTAAATAATAATAATTTGAATACTAGTTTAACTAAAGTTCACAAATTCATAGCACAAACGTAATAAACAATCAAATTTTATTTTTATTTTTATTTTATTTATTTTTAAGGGAAACATACAGTACAATAAATATATTCTAATAACACACAATAAATATTACATACACCAATCAAGTTTCCACAAACTACTAAAAATTAAATTTAATAAAACAAAAAAACCTACCCCTATTAAGTTAGTAAGCTGTAGGACACCACTTTGAGTAGATCCATATACGTATAATGACGGATGACGAAGGGTTAGGGGTGCAAATGAAGTTACGTTGATAATAGTACCTCCTTCACCATCTTTGTCTTTACGCATCATTTCCAAAGCCTTTAGAGTTGTTGAAACTACTCCAGTCTAAAAATATAATATTAATTCATCGTTTGTAAGTTTGTTAGTTTTACGCTATAGCCCACATAGTACAGGATATACAGAATGAACCTAGTATCAAGAGTATATTCCCTAAGCAACCCTTAATTTTGGGTGTTGGGTGGTGGAACGTAATGCACAAAGGATTATTTTTTTTGTCCTATGCAAGGAAGTGAAAATAATTCATTATCTAAAGCGGGAATCGAGCCGACAATCACATAACTGAAAAAGGTAAATTATAAAGAATAGCAAATTCAAAGATATAAAGAATCCAAAACTTAAAAAGGCAAAAATATATAAGTAAGAACTATTATTTACTATCTCTAAAACAATTATTTTGTATTAGACCCACATACATAAATTTTCTTATATTTGCTAGTAGTAAAATTTCATTGATAAGCAATAAAACCGTGACACAATATGGAAATATTCAAAAGAAATATCTATTATTTTTGCGTTTATACTTAACATTTTAAGTAGGTATTTTAACGTCAAGTTGTTCTGCTCAAAAACTACGAAATTAAGCTTAATTAAGCACTTAGATTTTAATATAACTTTTTAGCGGAGCGAAGAAATTATCATCTATGTAATTATTCCCCGAGTGATGAATTTCCATAGGAAATACATAGTCGCTTTCAATGTGTCATTTTGAATGGACCCGAGTCGAAGGAACAAACGAAGAAAGCAGATCCCATAATCAAATGGGAGTAGAATGTTGAGAAGAAAGAGAGAGTGATTCTCTGAGTTATGATATAATTAATAAAAATAAACTAACATTTATATTAGAACCTTATATAAAAATTATTAAAATAGCTAATAAATATATGTACTTACATAATTAGTTTCAATTTGTACTTTAAAATTTTCTAGACCATCATGTTCCACACTTGCACTGTTAACTACTATATGGATGGCACCATATTTTTCTACTATATTTTCAAATACTTGAAAAAGAGCTTCTATGTTTGTAACATCACAATTATAGAATGTTATTTTTTCTTTTTTGCATATCGAATGCATTTCCCGTTCAAGCTTAACGCCAGAAGCATTGTCAAAATCTATAACTGCGATATGCTAAAAAAAATCTTATATTAGTGTCAAAATTCTTTGATCTCTATTTATCGCCCGAATTACATATATAACGTGCTGAGTGTCCAAACTTACAGCCATATTTTGTTTTACCAGAAAGGTTGAATAAACTAAAACTTTGTTAAATAGTGCACCAGATGGACGGAGAAATCGACGCAGACCAAAACTCAGATGGTTGGTTGGAATTCAGCAAGATCAGAATTCAGATTGAGAACTCTGGGCATAAAAAATTGGAAGAAGAAATCCAGGAATAGGGCAGAATGGAGGGATATTCTAAGACCAGGCCAAGGTCCACCCGCGTCTGTAGTGCCTTTGATGATGATGATGATGATGAGAAAGGTTAGAATAATTACAATATAAGAATCATACATATTTATAAAATACCGTACCTTAATGTTTTCCTTAAGAAACACTCTTACAATACCTGCACCTATGTCATTCGCACCTCCAACTACAATAACAGTCTTATCTACTAAGCTATACATATTTCTTTTTAAAATTAATGAGAAATACTTACAGGTAGGATGGTTTCTTTTTATAGTTTTTAAAGTACTGATAAAATTGAAATAAAATAGTGTTCAAGTCGTGCGAGTTATAAAAATTATTTATTTCTCGTAATAGCTGTAATATAAAGTATTTACTAGTGACCCGCTCGCGGCTTCGCCCGCTTATACTACTGAATTATTTACTTAGTACACTGAATTGCTTTCGTATATAATATATTGTTTGTTTGCAAAGCACATAAGATTTCTAATGTGAAAATTATTAAAAAAATAAATTGCATTTTCGTATTTCCATAAGAATATTTAAATGAATGTTTAATGAATATTTAAACTTATCGCGTCTCGGCTGGCCGGTACGCGGCTGTGGAGAACGGAGTGTCTTAAACTAGGTTCATACTAGATTCTCTCTGTCTATACTGCCTACCCTGTGCGGGATACAGCGTGAAGCTGATTATTGATTGTTTTGTCGTCTTTTTATTTTCAAAATCAGACAGACATTACATTAATTACAGTATAATAATAATAATAAGACGTTGAAAAGACGGTTGAAGGCTCAGGCTTAATTTTACTTTTTTTTATTTTTTTATTGTTACCATCTTGGGACAATTGCTTTGGGTTTTTTTCTGTACAACATAAAATATAAATAAACGAATAAATATATTTTACGTATAATCATAAAAAAAAGAAAAATATATTTATAATAATAAAAGTAACAAATATTTTAACTTACAAAAAGTCTAAATAATAACAACGCAATGCGCAGGTAGTAAGAAAATAAAAACAATTACTACTACAGTATGCAGTTGACAAGGAGAACGTAAATAAACATAAAATTATTATTGCTTTACGAGTAAAGTTTGAAGTCGTTGTAAACATGCACGTGTACCTTTTGAGCGATTTTATTAACTGGCACATTGTTTTGTGGCGACTTGGATTTTGCAGCTCTACAGCTCAGAAGAACACTCAGTTCGATGCCTGAAGCCATCAGAAGCTATTACATAAATGTCACTGTTTTTCGTCCAGCACCTATTAATATAACTGGTGCCTACTTTCAAAAAAGACTATAACAGTTCGGTAAAATCTCCCACTGCATGATACTAGCCTCTTTTAGTATGGTTTTTTCATGGCAGACTTTATCCCGATTGGTAACATTTGTAAATTTAACCGTTTACTATGGATGCGCGGTCTTGCAGACCACTATCCTTTATAAAAATCGAATGCACTCATCTTCACCGCACGCTCGGGTCCTGGTAACGACCAAAAAAAAACTTTTTGATCTCCTACCCCCTCCTATCCATATACTATATGATATGAAAGGGACTTTATTAAGCAATATTAAGAAAAAAAATCACGAGTGCAGACCCAACAGTCTGACTGTATTTGTAATTTCTTTAAGAATTTATTTAAAAAAAAAAATACAAATTTCTAAATATTCACTGAAAATAGCTAAATATAATATGGATAGGTACTGAAGTACCTCATATACCGGTATTCCATCTTCCATCCATACATTTACAGACACCGATCAATTAAAATTTTATTATAAGTAAATATAGATATAGATATAAATGGTCAACAGATATTTAATTATTCTAGGTAGACGTACATTTTATTTATTACCTATTTGCATAACCTTGACACACTTTTTTCTTAATTCTATTCACAATCAATTCTAATCTAAAATGGGACGATAATACAATTTTTCATATTTTTTTCTTTTTAATTTTTTATAACGATACTTTAGTCACTGTTAATCTGACTTGAAGTCATTTTGACTGTGACTTGAACGACGATAAAATATTATAAAAGAAAAAAAAAATAGTAGTGCAAGTCAGTTGTAAAGATCCGCTTGTGAAACAAACATGTTTAGTTTGAAAAACAAAGTAGCGTTAGTCACGGGCGGGGCTGCAGGTATCGGCGCGGGGATTGCTAGGGACTTTCTGAAAGAAGGTGTGAAGGTAAGAAGAAGAAATATATTAATTTTTTATAATTATGATTCTTAATCTTAATATTTTGTTGTTTTTTTTTAGTCACTTCGTTCTATTTAAATCTTTATTAAATTCTCTTAATTTGTTACTAATGCAAATTGTCGAATTTTGACGTTTTTTGATTTTATAATCTTTTATTGTCAGCTTCACGCTGTACTCCTCATTTAGTGCAGGTAGGCAGAGTGAGGCATTGCGTGTTAAGTGGTGAAGCACAACTCAACTGGAGTGGACCTGCGCCACCTGGCCTATATATATCGGTAGTTCAATTCGAGAAAGCTTGAATCTACTAGTCTTTACGGTAGTTGTAATTGTCAAATAGTATTTTGAAAAATATTTATGTCGCTATACAACAGAAATCTAGTAAGACTAATTTTGGCCTTCTATTCAGCTACGTAAACAAAAAATAGTATGTGAGCAAATGGTTAGAAGTATTTATTGTAAAATTAAATATATTAATATACAAGTATTTATTAATTATAATATATATATTCAAAATAATATATATATTTAATTAAAGACCAATTAAAAAAATAAGTTTTTAATTTTATTAATTTTTAAAAAGAAATACAATAATTTTACGAACCTAAAAGATAAGATACAGTCTTTGTAAATTCACATAACAAAACTAGCAAAGTAGAGGAAGGAAAACGTGAAAATGAAAATAAATAATTTACTCTTATAACCACAAAGTACTTATCTTCAGAAGGTCAAGGCTAATATTACACATTTCTCATATCATTTCTTTTTTTTTAGCTTTACGCTGTCTCCCGCACGTGGCAGGGTAGGCAGAAGGAACCTGGAAACTAAGAGATAACACACTGTTCCCTTTAAGACTTCCGTTTCCCACTTTCCGCCGAATTGGAATTGGAAAAGTGGAGGTATTGCGTGTTGAAAAGACCAGAGAATTGAAATCAAAATATTAAATATTTCATTTTCTCAGGTGCGAATTGGAGCCACAACCTGTTGCGTCTACCAACGCACATTTCTGCCTCTGCGCCACGACTGGCCTCGAAATACATATGTATGAGAGGTGTATGGGCGATGTGTGCCCTTAATGTTAGCTTACAAGTATATTTAATGTAGTATTAGATAAGATAAGATTTTATAAGGTACTTATGATTTTTCCCGACTGGTAAGGAAGGGTTATTTAATTTAATAAAAAAATGACAACATTAAGAACACATACAGCTCTCATATATAATTCGAGGCCAGTCGTGGCGTAGGGGCACAAGTGTGTCATTGTAAACGCCACTGGTGGTAGGTTCGATCCCCCACTCGAAGAAATTAAATATTTGATTTATATATAGTTTCTTTTCAACGCTCTGGTGTCGAGGCAAAGCGTGGTTCCGGAGTTCCGCCACTTAACGCGCAATACTGCCACAATTCTGCGGAAAATGGGTAACGGGGTGACTTAACACTAAGTTCTCTCTCCTTACCCTGCTGTGTGCGAGAACGGAACAATACGGTGAAGATTTAACGTATCTTCATTTAAATAAATTAATAATTTGTTTTAACTTTTATTAAATATTTTATTATTTCCAATTACAGTTTGTCGCCATTCTGGATATAAATGAAGATGCTGGACAGGTTTTGGTGCGAGAGTTAACTGAAAAATATGACAAAAGCAGAATTCAATTTATTAAATGCGATGTCACAAAAGAGGAACAATTAAATAAGTCCTTTGGACAGATAATTGAGGAAAATTCGTGCATAGACATAATTGTTAACAGCGCGGCCATCGCAAACGATGCAGAATATAGAAAGGAAATTGAATTAAACCTGGTAAAATAATACTATTATATTCTATTCTATTTTTCTTCTGATTAAGACTTAAGCTGATTAAGACACTCCGTTCTACACTTTCTACTATTACATTGGTTGTCCTTAGCCCCACTAAGATAAGACGCATCGAGCGCAAGTGAAGAAAATAATGGCTTCATATTCGGATATTTCTGATAAACCTCTTATGACCTAGAAACGCCTGAAGGTTTAAACAAAAATTGAGAAATTAGATATTTCTGTACTTATTTATAACATTTTTATTAAATTACATGTCCCGTGGATTTTTTAAGACAAACTTATTTAACAATAATATAAAACAAATATAAAATAAACGAAAATTGAGAAATACATAAAAGATAATATTTTTCTACTTTATTTTCTGCTTACCACTAAATAAGAATTGACATATGTTTTAGCTTCCCTTAGTATCCCGCATAAAGAAGGATAGGCAGAAGAATGGTAATGTTAAATATTAACTCTGTTCCCACTTTTGCCGAGTTTTTGAGACATTGTGGTTTGCCTTGTTATTGAATATTAAATAATTCATTTTCCCGAATAGGAATCGAACCGACAACCGTCGCGTTCCCACGACGGCCCCGACGACCTTTAAATATAAATCTGAAATTATAAGAAACTGAAGTCATTATCGATTAATAAGGTCATTTCTACATTTAATTTCCAGACGGCTCTCATCGCAAGTTCAATAAAAGGATTAGAATTGATGCGGAAAGATAAAGGAGGAAAAGGGGGTACCATTATTAATATATCGTCCGTTAGTGCACTTTCTTTAATGTCACCAAAAGCGTTTGTTTACGGTGCTACTAAAGCTGGCGTTCTTCACTTCACTACAAGTGTTGGGGTAATTATTCATTGTACTAATAAGTAACCTAATAAATACCATTAAAATTACTTATATATTATAGTTACATTGAAAAATAGAGTCGATAAAGTTATTATATACGCAAATAGATAATTTTTATTGTTTACAAAATTATATACATAAAATTAAACTCATATATGGAGCAAATATTTAGTAATATAGTAGCAATAGGTCTTTATCACCAATTTTCTCCTGGTATTATTAACAAAGCTAACGATTGTAGATTACATGTTTAGTTATAAAAAAATCTGATATTAAAGCCGCTAGGTCAAGTGAGGTATCAGGTGGAAGGGCTCTGCATTAGCTAAGCTTGAATTTCAGAAAAAGCTTGAGATTTCTAAGTTTTGTACGGAACCCTCGGGGAGCGAGCACGACTCGCGCTTGTCTGGTTTTTTAGCTTCACGCTGTATGTTAAGACACTCCGTTCATCATTTTCCGCTGAATTCTAGAGACACTGCATGGCGGAATTCACCGGCGCGGTTTGCGGCCAACATCAAAGTGAAGAAATGAAATGAATGAAATTAAGTCCTCAAGTGGAAATCGAACCCATAAGCTGTCGTGTTCACATTTACACGTGCCCCTGCTCCACGTTTGGCCAGCAAAATCATTTTATAAAATATTTATAATTTTATGTTTTATCATAAAATCGTACATGCGACCATTCACTTGTTGTTTTTATAATGTGTGTCTATATCATTTTCAGAAAGAGGGTTACTATTCGAAAACAGGCGTTCGGACAATTTGTATGTGCTATGGATCAACAAACACGGGCATGATACGGGCCGTTAAGAGTTTCGATGAAGATATTACCAAAAATATCGACAAATATGTCAAATATTTTCCAATGCAAACGTAAATATTTCGATTTTTATATATATTTTTTTCAACTTCACGATGTATTTCATATACAGCAAAGTAGCAGAAGGAGCCTAATGTTAAGACTCTCTACTTTCAGTTGAATTCTGGATACATTCTTTCTGGAGTGTTAAGTGGCGGAACTCAACGCCGCAAGATTATCTACTTTTTATATAAATATCGTATTTAATATCAACTGTAGCTCGTAGGGATGCTACTTGGGCCATTTTACGCAATTCCTGTTAAAATTCGCGTAAGAAATTAGCAAAATCGTTACTTTAAATTTTAAAAAACGAGATCTTTTTCAAAAGTATATTCAGTTTTTATAGCTCAGTTGCACTCGATGTATTATATATTGTGGATTAAAATTATGATTTCATTAACATTTATTGAAAATACGATAAAACAAGGAGCAAACAAAATTTATCATCATCAATTTCTTTTCATTTTGTTGATATAATATTCTCACATACGTATTTGCTATATTTTCCAACTAGGCACAAAGAATTAAAATTGATCCCATATTATTAATATTACAGAAATATTAGATAATATTCGGAGTGTCCCAACACTATATAGCCCTGCCTAACCTGATAGCAGGTTAATATGACCTCACAGCCGTGTTATTAATCTCCTTATTGTGCTATCACAGTGTCAAATATATTTTTTTATTTTTTATTTTAGGGTACAAGAAGCTTCGCAAGGTACAATAGAGGCCTACAAAAATGGTAAAAGTGGCAGTGTTTGGGTGGTTTGGAAAAAAGTAGTAGACGTAACAGACAAAGTCGATGAAGCATATGACATAATGAAAGCAGATTGGTTGAATTAATAAAAATAAAAATATATTTATTTTTTTGCAGCTTTATTAACCTTTTAAACGCATACTAGCGAAGGTATGGGGAAACCTAGAGCTAAGACTCTCCGTTTGATACTTTCCGTCCAATTTTAGAGATTGAATGAATAATATTAATAATTGATTCGAAAATATTTAAAGTATGGACAAGGTATATAGGTATATAGGTATTTATGCTAGTCGAAGCATATATTCTAACATATATGTGGATAAATTTATATTCCACACAAGGCCACACTTATTGAGATTATAATTACTGTTTTGGTTTTGTTGTTAGAAGAACTTTGTCCCTTACCTATAAAAAATAAGGACGACCATAAGAATAGACAATGATTGATTACCTAACTTATATGTATTTGTTTTTTTCTATTTAAAAATCATAATATAAGAACACAGATAAAATGGAAATGTAAACGTAAATAAATATTTCATTATAATCAAAGAGTTAGTTAGTTCTTTTTAATTTTTTTGTTTACCAAGTAAAATGTGAATCTGTACAAGTTTTAATTATGAAGTAATTGGATATAACCATAGTTAACATTTAACGTCGTTTATTAACAGGAAAACTATTAAATGTATGAGGTATTTTTTTTACTTCTAGTAATTTTACTATTAAAATGGCACAAAATTAATAGCCTATCTCGTTAACGTTTGTATTTTAACTTGTGTTTATTGTCAAATATTTGTTACGTAGTATTATTTCATAATAATCGACCTCATGGCCGTCGTGTCTATTTTACTTAATTACGAGGATTGTGACTTCGATTCTTACTAGGGGGAATGAATTATTAAAATTATTAAGTGAATTATCAAAATTAACAATGTGGTTATTAATGTTCATAGTAATATTCTGTTACCACATATTGTGGTTTTAATATTGAATATTGCAACTAATTCTCAACTAAACATATTTTATTACAAATTATAAAATAATATAATAAAATAATGTTACCTTATCTTCATATTTTATTTGAAAGTCATCATCTGTTGATATTCGTCCAAGTCGTCTTGTTCTTCATGTCATCGTCTTCTCAAGTGGCAGTCTATTGAGCTCTACCTTCGCTTCCAACAGTCGCTTTGTAAGCCACTTTACATACACTGTCTGTAATGCAATGGTTAGGGGTTTGATTCCCATGTGGTTTGGCACTGAGTTCTGCCTGGTTTCCTCTGCCAACCCTGGTATATACAGGATACAGCATGAAGCGAAAAAATATGTCCATCCTAGAGGTTGGCAATGCACCCATAGTTTTTCTAGTGTTACGCGGTGCCGAGGGCAACAGTGATCATTTACCATCAGTTGACCCTTCGTTGAATCTTCGTTTGCCTTTTTTAGAAAAATAAAGTAAATTGAACTCACATTATTTAACACACAAATGGAGAACGAAGTGTTTTACCTTTAAGTTCCTTTTGCATGTCTCGATGTATTTGGGACACAGAGTGAAAAAAATATGTACTCTCTCATACTTATATTCTTGTTTTATGATAACTACAGTGCAAAGGTGAAGGTTAAATGACAAAATAAAAAGAAAAGAAAAAAAAAAATAATATGACTCACCCAACATAATGTATGTTATCAGATCTTGATTAATAACCTATCTACAATGATTTTATATATATATACTTGTAATAAAATGGGAACTGATCGATGTCTGTAAAATATATGGATGATATGCAGGGTGTAACGCGATCGACGGATCAATGGTGGTCTATGGGTATCTGGATATCAGATCTCAGTTGACCTCAGGACCAGGACAACCTACAGAACTAATTAAATTAAATACGGTTTGCTCAGAATAGTCATACCTGGGTCACGAGTCACGACCACATGCGTTTATAATATATAATATATAAAACAAGACTTAGGTATAGCGCGCACTAGTGATTTTTGTCACCGTGACTGTTGCGTCACTGTCACCGTGTACATTACACTTAATGAAGGTGCGCGCATTTGGATACGTGACAATTGGGTGACTTTTTGTCCGCGGAGGACGGCAACACGCCGGTGACGCAACTGTCACCGTGTCCATAGATTTGTACGCCCGTGCGCGCATTAGCAACTAAATGTCACCTCCCCCTTGCGGTTTCCATACTAGTCGTCTTCCGCATAAACATGAAACAGCAGCGTGTTGCATTACAGCACCGAATTTTTATTTCAAGAATGGCGTCAAGTTTATCACCAAGGTAAAACGTGTGTTTTCATGAAGATGAAATAGACAATGACAATACTGATTGACGAAATTGAGTTGAGGCCATTGCTCTATGACAAATGAAAAGTTGAAAGCCAATATTTTCTACATTTGCTTTTTTTTCTATTTCTTAATATAAGTGCACAGACAACCATCTCTTCGAGATCCATTTTATCAAATGTAAAAAATTTCGTCACTGTCATCGCAAGTGCGCGCAGTGGCGAAAAGTATGGTGATATGTCAGTGACAAAAAATTTATTGTCACCGTGACAAAAGTCACCAGTGCGCGCTAAGCCTAAAAGTAGGCGTTTAGCGTGCACCCCGACTCCCTTATCGTTAAGGCATGTGACCACACTGCTTCTCGAAACCTAAGTTCAAGTGCCTGAGAATCGTCTTTTTAGACTCAGATAACGTCATTATAATTGCTAATATCCGTATGTAGTTAGGAAAAATATGTCGACGGTATTGACGACGTAGATTAATTTAATTGAAGGCTCGACCTCTCGCTAGATTGGCTGGGCCCAGCAGTCAGTCAGGTCAGTCAGTTCAGTTCAGTTCTTTATTTATGGCGCTTCGAGCGTGCCAGTTGAGCACTAATCACTTCGCCAATGTCACGTTGTATGGAGAACACACAAAGGAGCTTGTACGGTAAAAAAGAAATTATATTACACAATAGGAGAATGCATGTCAAAAAGAGATCCAGTTAAAAGATTAGTCTAATTTGTCCTCAGTCGCGTTTACACGTCGTGGCTGATTTGCTTAGAATAGGGAACTTCCGAGCCCGATTGACGGCTGCAAGCTGAAGTTCGAATCCTGCAGGGGGCGTCTTTGCCGCCGTCGATAGCCGCTGTCAAGTAGCCACGTTGGTTAGTTAGTTAGTTAGTTAGTTGGTGGACAGAGTACTCTCCTGCCTACCCATCCGGTGTGCCGGAAAATCTGGCCCGCCGCCATTACCACCGAGTCATTAGTCTTCATTAAAATAATAAAAAGAAAAAAAAAAACAAAACCAAACTAAATACGACCGAATTTTTTGGTACTAAAAATAAATTAGCTCAGAATCTAGTAAATAACTAGTGAATGCTTCTCAATCAAAAAGAGAAATTAAATCCAGGCAACACCAATATTTTTTGCTAATTAAACAGCGATATGTTTAATACAGATTATGCTTACATGCATACAAACAAGTGACGTAAAATATCTATAACGTTATAATAGAAGGTATATCTATATATCTATATATATTACGTTACATTTCGAGGCAATCACTTGAATTCTCAGTACTCAACCTCAGTCGAGCTTGATAGCGAGAGTGAACGGACCGATATGAGTGTTTCAAACAAAGTGTGTTTAGTTACAGGCGCCGCTATCGGCATTGGAGCTGGTGTAGCCCGCGGCTTATTAGAAAAAGGAGCAAAGGTATTATAATCATAATTTATTAATACTAACGGCCCACACGCGGCTTCGCCCGCTTTTGTAGCCAAATATTGTAGCATGTGTATTAATCTTATGTATACGCTATATTACTGTAAAGATTCATCTAAATCCGTTCAGCAGTTTTTACGTGAAAGTGTAATATCTGAACATTTGTTGATTCTCACAAACTTTTATAGTTTAGTTTTTTTCACATTTTGGTTTGCGTGGGTTATAAAACGTAAAATTTCGTCTTTTCGTTTCTTTTTTTGTAAGAAATTCCGGAAATTCTCTTTTAATGCTCCCTTACACCATAGGTTCCTTAGGAACCTACATACCAACTTTAAGCGTTGTACGCCGCGTGCGTGGTCTATCGGTCACTCTAATTAAATAACGGAAGTGATTTTATATACAGTACAGAGATCATTTTATACGTTTATTTAGATATTTATATTCTTTTTCTCAATATTGCAGCATGTAGCCGTACTAGATATAAACGAAGAGCAAGGCTTGGCGTTAGAAAAAGAATTAAATGCCAAACATGGTGCTAATAAATCGAAGTTCCATAAATGTGATGTGACCACGGATGAACTTCACAAAGCCTTTGACGCAACTATAGAGCAATTTGGATATATTGATATTTTAGTAAATAATGCTGGCATTATGAATGACCATCCCACTATATACGAAAAGGAGATAGCTATTAATGTGGTAAGAGACTAAAATCACTATGATAACATTAACTAATTAAGTATTTTTTATGATAATGTTAATCTAATTACTTACTAATATATATTTTTAACGCAAGAAATAGAGAATAATGAAAGTACTAATAAAAGTACAAATTATTACAATCTCCACTTTTTACAAGATTAGCATAATAATGTTCTAAATCTAAGGCCGCAGTTAGTCTAACGAGATAAAAGCAATTATTTTTTTAGATTTTAATTTTTTTTTATTAAACTGTTTCTAATAAAAAAAATGAGCTCATAATACCTTGAACAATGTATAATTAACTATACTAACTAAAAACTGCGAATAATATATTTAATGAGGTAAATAATTATTCAGAAAATTATTAGTCTCTAATGAACTTAGAAACACTGGAGCTGGAGCTTAATTACGTACGTATACACGTGTAAAATTGAGAACCTCTCGGTTTTTTGTCAGTAAAAACTAGTTTAACAGGAAAAAATCTTAGTAATTTATTTTGAAACTAGATTTAATTGTTTATTAGAATATAAAAAAATCTGTAATTATAATACATATAAAATAGTTTTACTGGAATACTTATCATATATAGTTAGTCCTAAGAGAATTTCAAAACCCGTAGAGGGCTCGAACTTACAATGATTTAATAAAGAAGTGTCTAGACACTTTATACCAAAATACAGAGGCTTATAGTAAACATAAAAGATATTTGTGAATCTGTTAGGCAGAGGGACACTAATCTAAAGACACTCCATTCTCGATTATCCGAATTCTGGAGGCATAGCGTGTTGAGTGACGGAACTCAACGTCGCGCTTTGCCTCGACACCAGAGCGAAGAAAATTTAAAAATTAAATATTTATTTTCCTTTTAGCCACTGGCCTTTGATTACTTAAAAAAATACATAAATGAATATAAAAATATTTTTTTCAAAACAAACCATCTTATTGTTACAGTCAGCCTTGATAACTGGTTCAGTTAAAGCATTGACTTTAATGCGAAAAGACCAAGGAGGCAGAGGAGGTACTATAGTCAACATTTCTTCTATAGTTGGTCTGTTCCAGTCACATATTTTGCCCGTATACAGTGCTACTAAGAGTGCAGTTCTACAGTTTAGCAATTGTCTTGGAGTAAGTGAAATATTTTTTGTGTAAGGTTTTAATTCTTC
Organism: Heliconius numata; assembly: GCA_016802625.1. Lineage (NCBI taxonomy): Eukaryota > Metazoa > Arthropoda > Insecta > Lepidoptera > Nymphalidae > Heliconius > Heliconius numata. The sequence goes on along the minus strand of JAEBDU010000001.1, from coordinate 6,671,481 downwards.
AAGATATCTTTATTTTTTTACTGAAGAATACTAGGCAATAATTATTTTTAACCTTTTTTGTTTTTTTTGACTCTATAAAAATATAAAAAGACAGTATGGTTATAGGAGTAGGCTTCTCATTTGATCGTGTCTATGTAGGTTTTAACGGGTTTGACAACATGAGGCCGAGCGATGCATGTAGTGGAATCAATTTGTCACATCTCTTAAAACTTAGTTGCGCACCTACTTATTATACAGCTTCATGCTGTATCCCGCATGTAGAAGGGTAGACAGAGGGAAGAAATTGAAATATTAAATATATAATTTCGTCGAAGGGGAATCGAACCCGCAACCTGTACGGACTGGTCTCGCCCACTAATTAGTTTATTCCATAACGTAATGGCTCCAATGATAACCTGATTCGTAATCGTAAAGGCTTCAATGCTAGATTATATAAACTCATTTTTCCAAAATAAAATAAATCAGCTTCACACAGCAGGGTAGGCAGAAGGTTAAGTGTGCCTACCTAGTGTTAAGACTCTCCGTTTCCCAATTTCTGCCGAATTCTGGGGGCATTGCGCGTTGAGTAGCAGAACTCAACGCCGCGTTTTGCCTCGACACCAGAACGAAGAAATGGACATATAAACATAAATAAATATTATATTTCACTCTCTCGAATGGGGATCGAACCCACAACCGTCGCATCGCGTCACTCACACCCTTGTGCCGCTGCGCCAGGACGACCTCATTTTTTAGGGTTTATTCCAAAATAAAACAATAATAATTTTGCAAAATGTAAAATATGCACCATTTTATAATCGTAGAGCTGTAACCGGTCTGTGAACGGTCAATGACAGAGACTGTGTTAGATTGTTAGAATATAAAGATACGATTTATATGAACACGTCGATAGAGTTGATTTCGTTATATTCTTTCGAAGAAGGGTTCTTAATCCAAATGGTTTTTTTTTTGGGTGCTTTTATAAAATTAAGGTGTTCCCAAAACTAGAAATAAAAAAATCTTTCTACCGAGTAAAATCTTCATTTATCACGTTTATTTATTTTACGATTTCATTACCAATTTAATTACTTAGGTTTCAAAGAGAATTTTTAATGTCCCTGTTATATCAGCTCTGGTAACGTTACGTAACTATTTATAATTGTTTTTTTTCTGAACTTATTATATAAATAATAAATAAAATTAATTATCATATAAACAATAGAAACCACTGTTTTATAGAAAATATGTCCAATTATTTAATTTTTATTGATGACTTGGATGAATCTATAAGATAGGTGTTGGATATTATATATTTATTATATAAACTTGTTCTTTTGCAAGTTTTTTATTGTTAAAAATTATAAAAATAGATAAAGTATTAATCCATTTCAAAGTTAAAAGGATTCAGCTTCACGCTGTATCCCGCACTCAGCAGGGTAGGCAGAGGGAACCTAGCTAACCACTCCGTTCCCCACTGCCCACCGAATTCTGAAGTCATTGCGTGTTTAGTGGCGAAACTCAACGCCGCGCTTTGTCTCGATACGATTTTAATAAATATTTAATTTCCTCGAACCACAACCAGTCGGTTTTACAATCACCAGTCGTTTTGTGCCCCTGCGCCACCGGCCTCTTAAATGGGTTCAATTGGTAATTATATTGCTACAATAGATAGAACCGTTACCAATACTATTAGATATCTGAAATTAAAAATATACGGAACCTTAATCATCTTCGATATAAAATTTGTTTAATGATTTTGGTTCGATTTCAATTTCGCAAAATTTTATATATCGAGTGAAATCTTAACATTCAAACCATATATGGACATATCATGTTAAACTTTTAAAATTAAATTCAAAATGCTAATAAAAATATTTTTCATATATAAAAAAAAACGTAATATTAAAAAAGAGAAATTATTTACAGCAAAAAATTTTTATTTATGATACCCCACGAATTTATTGTCATTGTAATTCGAGATAGCATAATAATAATAATTTGTTATGTTAATCTTAAGTAGAATATCTTATATGCAGAAATAACGGACTTAATTTTATTTAAAATTATTTTTTTAGATTCACTCTGTATCCCACAGAAATCAGGATAGGCGGAGGGAACCAGGGTACCTAATATATCTTAACATTTGGTCTCCATTGCGTGGCAAAGCCTCGTTGCCAAAGCGATGACATTAAAATATTCATCATTTCATCGATCCCCAGTGAGAATCGATCCTACAACCGTTGTATTTAAAGTCGCACACTTGTACCCCTGCACTGCGATGACCTTTAAATTATTTACGCAATTTATTCATGAAAATACTAGCTTTGGCATGCAAGTAGGAGTGGGCAACATTTTTGCAATAGCAATTTAACGAATCAGCTTTTACTATAGTTAAATATTATAATTTCACGTTTCATTATATAATCTGGGTTGATATTGTTGTCAATTGTATTTAATTTCAATGTTTCTTTTACAAAGCTGCATAGAGATAGCTTGACATTTAAAGAAATTTCCTTATTTTAAATATTTTTAAAGTAATATTGCACACTTAAGAAAGGAAGATATTTATCTAGGAAACGTATAAAAAAAATAGAACGTAGTGGGATTTGAAGCTGCGCATCTTGGAACCGTCTTGGAATGTGTTTCAAAGAAGTGCGAGTTTCTTAAATAAGTAACGGAGTGTGTTAACACTAGATTTCCCCTGTCTACCCTGCTTTGTGCAGGATACAGCGTGAAGCTAAAAAGACATGTCCTCAACGTATTGCTGAATATTACAAAAGATTAAAAGATTAACTTTGTATTGCAATTGAACGAAAGTGTTATCAATTTTCTACCCACTTGGAGAGTCCTTGGTGCTTATCTATAATTTGTGAGTGAGGTAAAGCTTAATTACAATAATCTACTGATACGTTATATTATCAATGTTGTATATGTATGGTATTATTTATTACAAAATCGTCCTAATTTTAGGTACAATTCAGAAATACTTATTTGATATAAGAATTAGTTCTTTTAATTGTTTTTTCGATCTGGTTAAATAAAGTGCTACTTTTAGATTTCACTATTTAAAATATATATTTTTTTGCTTTTCTTCATTTTCCGCCGAATTCACATTGCGTGTTGAATGTCGGAGCTTAACACCGTGTTTTGCCTTTCTGACAGAACAAAGAAATAAAAATATTAAATCTTCGCCTTATAATCACCCCTTCCCACAATATATTATATAAGTACCATAACTAACCATGAAATACAAAATCCTCCTGGCATCATTAAACAGAAACATTATCAACATTGACAGCTACACAAATACAGATAAATACTATTACAGTGCAATAACCTTTGTTAAATATTGTTTAAAATAGTATAGATAAACTCTACAAACATGTTTTCAGTAAATAATATAGAAATGCCACTTAAAATCATTTATTGTATGTATATCTTACATTCTCAGCACATTTAAAGAATTCAATAAGTTAAAGAGTTCAATAATATTTTCAAAGTATATAAATAAATTGTATATTAATATATTTTTTAAAAAGCATATATTATTTTAATATTAAAATATATTATTAATATAATACTAATATAATACTCCTGTAATTGTTGTACTACATTGTGTACAAAACTACAGTAGTTTTTTTAACCTGTATAAAATTGCAGGAGTACTTCTGGGAGATAGTAGAAGTGTCAAAAAAACATTTTGATTACAAAGAGTAGCATATAAAAATCTCTATCGCCACGATTTCTTATCAAATGTTCTTACAAAAATATCTTAATGGATGAATTAATTTTACTAGCGTATATAAAAGATAATTAAAAAAAACTGTTGCTATTAAAAGATAATATAAATCTTTATATTATGTACTAAGACACCTCTATACCTATAGTTAATTTAATTTTGTTTTCTATTATAAAAAGGCATACTTTTATTTATATACCCACCTTAAATTACAATTAATAGAATTTAATCGGATTTGAATTTACGACCGAATATAAACGTATAATGGCATGTACATAATAATAATTTTTTTATAATAATTTATATTTAAAAATGTAAAATTGATTCACTAATTTAATAAAAGTATATTCTAAAAATTGCTAATATATCGACTTCACGGTGTATCCCGCAAAAACTCGGTTAGGTTAGGAATTTGGGAACCTGGTCTTAACCCCTCCGTCATGACGACCTATAGAATAATTAGAAGATCTAGATAATAATTAAATAAAAAAAATAATAGTAATAAAAGTAGCTGTTTATTTTTTGCAGAAAAGCGAAAATTTTGACAGAACCGGGGTACGCGTGATTGCAATTTGCTTCGGCATCACAGACACCAATCTCATCAATGGCAGAGTTGGATGTTTGGATGAGGAGCTCGAGGACCAGTTGGAGGCTGCCCTAAAACTGTTTCCACATCAAAGGTAAGATGATGCGTCATTACTAAAACTGAAGTTAAAAATTTAAAGATTAAGGACATTATATAGAATATATGTTTAGATGAATCTACAGCCGATACATTAAATATATATTATTATTATTAAATTGTAAAATAAAAACAAACCTGTGTTATATTATGATTAATAGCTATCTACTACGTTACAGGTTACTTCTCCCTACATAATTATGTAAATGGTCAGAACGACTATATAATAAAAACAAAATAGGTACACGAAAAAATAACAGATTCCGCTCACAGCAGGGTAGGCAGAGAAAATTTAGTGTTAAGGCACTTTAGCCACCTTCCGCCGAATTTTTCACGGCATTGTGTGTTACGTGGCGGAACTCTACGCTGCGCTTTACTTCGACACCAGAGTAAAGAAATTAAAATATAAATTTAAATAAATATTTTATTCCCTCGATTGGGAATCGAACCCACAGTCAGTCCCGATCACAATCAAAGACATGTGCCCCAGGTCTTTGAAAAAAAAAAATTCAGTATACACATTTCAAAACTAACATCCCATATTTCATTGCAGCGTGGATGCAGCAGTCCAAGGTCTTCTTGTTGCATTGGAAAGCGGTGCAAGCGGAAGCAGTTGGCTGGTTACTTCGAACAAACCTGCTGAAGACATTACAAATAACGTTATTAAGGCTCACGAAATATTATGTCAGGGAATGTTTAATTGATTATTGTAGTTTTAAATGGCGTTAACCAAAGGGTTTTATATTATCTGTACAAAAAAGTCTATATATTAATGATTTATTCATTTTCGAAGGGTATTTTTTATATTTTTTTATATATTTTTTATTGTGCAAAGGCTATAAATATTTAAATATTTTTCATGTTTTTCATTTATTTTTATATCGAAATATTCGCATCGCAAAAAAACTATTTTGTTAGTCGCACGCTTTATCTGAGAGGATCTAGGAACTTAGTGTTGAGACACTCTGTTCCTATTAAGACACATCCGTTAGCCACTTTACCAGAGCGAGGAAATGAAAATATTGAATATTTCGTTTCCACGAGTAAGAATCGAACCAACAACAACATGTGACGTTTACAGTCGCAAGCTTGACTGTGTAACATGTGAGAAAATTTATCCATAACTAGTTGCAATTATGTATTAAATATAAATTACTGTACCTCACCTTGCGCGCAAGGTTATTATAAATAAATTTTATAATAATAACTAGTGGACCCGAACGCGGCTACGCCCGCTTGAACTATACGAATATTTATTAAATATATTTATGAAATTATTTTCAATTTTCAATAGAGAGATGCGTTAAGCAAGCTCATTTTGGGTGACGTTTTCTAACAACAAACTTTGCAAACCGTTGCTTAGCAACGGTCGCATAGCGACGGTTGTTATTAACATGGCGGAGTAAATTGCATGTCAAATTAATAAGTATTTTAATATATTGGTATATATCGAAAATATTACAAATATGAGGAATAAAAGTAACCTATGTTCATCCCGAGACCCTCAAGTATCTCTATATGAGTATTTTATCACAATTAAATTAGCGGTTTGGCCCTGATTGCGTAAAAGACAGACAGACAGACAGACAGACAGACAGACAGAGTTACTTTCGAATTTATAATATAGGTATGGATATCATGCGACAGAGTATAACAATACTGTTTTTATACATTGGTTCACATTAAGTAAAAACATCAATTTTAGTAGGAGGTCATACTTAATATTAACCTACAATTTTGATATGCAAAAAGATGTCAGTTCTTGATTATTATTTTGTGGAAAACTATAATTATAATATACATTTATTTTAATAAATAAGGTAATTTTAATAATAGAGGCCGTCGTAGCGCAGCGGCACAAGGCTGTGACTGTAACGCGGCGGTTATGGGTTCGATCCCCACTCGGAGGAATAAATTATTATTTATTAATATTTTCAATCCTTCATTTCTTTTCTCTGGCACCAAGTCTAAAACTCGGCGTTGTGCTCCGCCACTCAATACCCAATGCCTCGAAAAATTCGGCGGTAAGTGAGGCACATAGGGTCTTATCACTAGGTTCCCTCTAGGAATCTCAAAAAATGTCTTAGGAAATTTCAAATGAAACATATTTTCATGCAATAAATAATTTTATTTAAAAACTTCTTATATCACCATTACTTTCGCCTTGAATGATTTGAAATTAGTATCTTTGCTTAATCTGCTATTTTCCATCATTATTGTCTTGATAATATCTGATGATAATGATAATACCTGATTTGGATAGTTCACTTCCATTAGTGGAACCTTATTTTTATATTTTCAATAAGTCTTATTATCCACAAAGCTTGAAACGTTCTATGAAATATTTTAAATAAATAATTATTAAGCAAAACTGTAACTTACTGCTTCTCTATACAATTATATTAATAAAATGCCAACGAAATTTTGTCACTAAAAATATGAGCCATATAAAAATATTATTTTAATAAGTGTTAAAAACAACAAAAGCTGCATATATCAACAGTTGCATAAAACATTTAAAATAATCTATGTTAATCGGATATGTACATATTTAATCTAATATCTATACAAATAGGGTATATTACCATAACAACGTGTTCAAATGCTAAAAATAGCCCGATGCTATCATAGAAACCAACGTGAAAACTCTGTGGATAACAATCCTAGTGGAATAACTTAAGGAAAACAAAATCCTGAATCAACGTACATATTGGAAGACGATATAAACATTTTCTAAATGACTTTTCTAAAAATTTATTTTTAATAATTAATAACAAACCTTAAAAATTAACAAAATTGTTTAAAACGTCCGTCCGTAAACACCGAACTCGTTCAAATCATTTCCACTTATGTAATACAATTTTTTTTTATCGATAAAGAACACTTTATAAATTACAACTACACCTCGTTTAACAGTTTCTATATATTTTTTTTATCGAATTTAGATTCTATATTGCTGTGTTATACTTGTTTGTTTGTATGACAAATATAAAATTAATATTTTTTATTCAGGTTCACGCTGCAACCTGCATGAGGCGGGATAGGCAGAGGGAGCTTAGTGTTAAGACACTCCGCTTTCCACTTTCCGCCAAATTTTGGAGGAATTCAGTGTTGGATGGCGAAACTCAACGCCGCGTTTTGCCTCAATACCAGAGCGAAGAAATGGAAATATTAAATATTTCATTTCGTCGAGTGGGAATCGAACCCATAGCCTGTCACGTTTATAGTCCCATCCTTATGCCCATGCGCCATAACTGTCCTAAAACAAATTAAATTATACCTACAGATATACAAAATAATATATACATATACATAAAAGAGATTCATTTACTCTATACAAGCTGAAGAGTTTGTTTTGTTGAACGGGATGATCTCAGGAACTAACGGTTCAAATTGAAAAAAATATTATATTATGTAATTAATTTGTCTAAGAAGTTATGTATTACATGACATTAATTGATTCGATGTAACCACTGCATCTTAGGTCTGGTTATCTCGGGTACTTGGAATGTGTCATACGTCTTACACAATCCTATCATTTATTACGGTACTTTCATTAACCGTGCGGGCGAAGCCGCGGGTAAATTAAAATATAATATGCTATAATATAATATTTTAGAAGAAACAAACACACAAGTATAGCCACAGTTTATAATATTTAATTTAATACAACTAACTTCATAAAACCGCATTACCTTATTGTTAATACAACGAGGTGTTCCGTAGGATTTCGAGTCTACAATTTCACTAATAGTTAACATGTAGGTATTTATAGATTTCAATAATTTCCTTGGGAAACAATTTTCTTTTATATCACTTTAATACATTACTAAGATATGAATAGTGTTAATTTTATTTACACAATTTAGGATATTTCATAATTGGAATTTTTAATCTTTCTTTTATTTACTCTATATATTAGATCAATATTTATTTATTTATCTGTGGCGTATTTGCGGCCATCAACTGCAATATCAACGTCAATAGACGATACATTTAAAAATCATTTGTTTGTAAAATAAATTAGTTTTGTATAATAATTTTTTATCTGGTTAAATAATATTTATTATTTTGGATAAATTTAATATGAACATTTTTTTTTGTTTTATAAAATGGCAGTACAGTATCACGTATACGAATTTAGAACAACAATAAGAACACAGGTGTTTTACCAATCATCTTAACACAATATGAACAGAATTATTGCCACAACGATATCCTTGTAAAGCCTAATTATATATCTATTAAAGAACTTCACTTACCATCTCTTAAGGAATTCTAATTTAAAATATGTACAACGCTTTTAAAATCACAATCGAGTAATACATGTTTGACAGCTGAACTTGTGCCACGAGCTGGCCGAGTTTTTTTTTAAATATTTGTGCGTTAATGCTCAATATCAGAATAATATTGTCGGTTACCTTAGTGGACTCTTAAATAAAATGAAAATTAAAAGGCAGGCTTGTAGCGTGGACTAAAAAAACAATTAACTATATTTGGTCCAAATGCATTTGAAATGATAGCATAGATGAAATTATTTATACAATTGAAGACTACGGATTTGTTAATATTTAATGAACATATCATTTGAATTTTGAGCAGTTTCTTTGATAAGAAATGTAACGTAGTTTACAGAAACTATTAATTTATAAATATTTCAATAAAATATAATAATAATAAATTTAAAAAGTCAAGAAAAATATTTAAAAAAAAATTGTTCATTGCTATTTTATGAAAATTATATATCTTTTTCATACATACACCTCTCACATTCTGAGAAGTAGACAAAAAAAAATTCCGAACCAATAATATATTCAATTTACTCTTTAGCAAAGCAAACAGCACGATGTCTTTTAAACGGGTCAATATAATCTTTATTCCGAATGGGATTTAAACCTACAACCACTTCATTGAACTCTTCCAATCATTGACTCAACCAATAATGATAATTATCATTAGCTGAACACCAACAATATCATTATTGTACAATTACGTACTCAATACAAAAAAACACCATTTTATTTCATTCATCTTCACAAATGAGGAGATAAGAATAAACATTGGTACAAAACCAGACTCTGCGCAGGAAGTCAGTCAAACAGTGGTGACCCTGTCGACTTCCACGTATCGCACAGAGTCCTCGCTTGGTCAGCATATCACTTCTTTCTCGTCGAATATCGCCGTGTCGGACGAAAGGCTTTTTAGTCTCTGCTGCAGCGCTGAACGCCGCCTGCGGCACGAACGCGCTGCTGCTATCTGTAATTGATATACAATAAGTAAATTTAGGAAATGATTATTACTTTGAAAATATTGACTTTAACAGAGAAACTACCAAAAGATACAAAAATTTTTTAAAAACTATATAGGCCGTCGAGGCGCAAAGGCACAGCGAGTGGCCGTAAACACGACTGTTGTGAGATCAATTCCTACTCGTAGAAATATTTATTTAATATTATCATTTCAACGCTCTGGTAACAAGACAAAATATCTCAAAAATTGGAGAACAGTGACTTAACACTAGGTCCTCTCTGCCTTCTCCGCTATATACGTATACAGCGTGAAACTAAACACAAAAAAACCAGAGAAATAAATCAAACAGACATACCACAGCAAAAGCAGCTAACACAGTGAAGGCAAGTAGCGCCGCGGCGTAGTGAGCGGGCACTCTCAATAAGGCTGAACACTGGGACAAACGTTCGTCTTCCCCTTGCGGGCACTGCGCTATCCCGTCACACCATAGTGATGGCTCTATACACGCGTCTAGTGATGTACACTTGTATTGGCAGTCACCGGAGAGTGCGAATACACCGCCACGGTCGCTCGGGTGCCTGAAATATTAAAAAAATACATATACAGGGTGGAATTGTCAGCGCCACTTTAAATGAAACCACAGTTTTAACTATTCTATAAAAGCCTAATATAATTCGGAAAAAAATAATTCTCAAAAATGAAAAAGTTTTTTTTTCAAATAAAATGAATAATAAAATTATCGTTTTAAAATAAAACGCCATTTGTAAAGTATAACATAGGCACGCACACACTTACCTGTCAAAGCGGCAACGTCGCATACGTGTGTGTGCGTGACACGAAATACAGGTATGGATAAAAATCGTGATATGAAAAAAAAAACCTACGTCCAAACCGTTGAGGTACCTTGATTATTTTTTTTTATTCTGGGTTTGAAATATTTTACCCTATATGCAGTTTCAGTAAAAGAAGCGCTGCCTCTTCCACCCTGTATAATCCTATCCTATCCTTAATACTAATATTTTAAATGTGAAAGTTTCTGAAAATGGATGTTTGTACGACTTTCACGTAAAAGCTGTTGAACGAATTTAGATGAAACTGAGAATAATATAACTAAAACATCAGAATAACTACTAGGTACTAATCAAGCTGTAATTTATGAAAAGATTTTGTATAATTTGGCAATAATATAATAATACATTTATGCAAAAATATTAAAGTCTTTAGTAATGTAGGTAGGTATATTTTTATATACTGATATCTATATCCTATATTAATTCTTAGTTTCTTTTCTTTTATTCTTCTTCTTTTTATATTATAGCTATTTAGAGGCAATAAAAATAGTGTTTGCTACTTATATTGCCAAATACGTTGAGTTTTAATTTTTTTTTCAATAAAATCAAAAAATTAAATAAAAAACATTATAACAAAATATAATAACGACCACAAACTCAACTCAATATCAATCCCAACAATTTAATTAAAAATTCTGTATCTATCTTGTATAATCAAAAATTATACAAAATATTACCTTCTAGACAGTTCTAGCCAAGTCACATAATATGAACCACTCTCAGCAGGAATTAATTCAACAGACAAAGATCTTGGCCAGTCAAGATCGAAGAGGTCTGGAGACGGTGGCGGTGCCAACACATGTCGAGCGAGTGGATCGACTTCTTTGGACCAACCTTCAGAAAACACTTCAACTACATCGTCTTCCTGTAAAGTAAATAGTATTATTAATTATAATAGAGGTCGTCGTGACAACGCGACGGTTGTGAATTCGATTTCCACACGGGTGGAATTAATTATTTCCATTTCCCCATTCTATAATAGTCACGACACATAGCTGGGCATTGAGATCGCCTACTCAAGACGCAATATCTTAAAATCGGGCGGAAACTTGGTTATTCTTTTTAATAAAATATCTAAAAACGTGTGAAATATAACAATAATTTTAACCTTGTAAAATTTTAAAAGAATAAAACAAGGCAAACAATTTATCAGGATTAACAGTACACTACCTATTATTCTCCAACCATAATTATCTTTCCAAGGAAGACTACATTTTAATATAAATGATATAATGTGTGAATGTTGAATGCGAATAAGGTTTTTTCTAAGACAAATTACTGGTTTTTTTTTGATAGTATTGTATTGTAATATTTAATTTAATTGTTATTATCCTCAATTAATTTTTTTATCCACTAGGTATATGTTAACAAAAGTAGATTTCTGAGAATATCCGTGTGCAAAAATATAAGAGAAATAAAGATAAATTAAAGTTTCAGTAAACCATTTTGAACTTAAAGAGAAATATATTGAGCTTATATTTAAAATAATAATTTCAGAATATTATTTTAGTATATTTTTTTAAAATAACTTTTGCTGATAAAAGAACATTCTTACAACACTATAACATAATTGTAATTATGTACAGAAATATTAATTAGACAAAATGAAACAACGCAGTAAACTGCATTAAACTAGTCCATTTTACATAAGGCTTTTACCTGTTCTTCAGGAGGCTTGGGGCATATGAATATTGGAGTTAAGCCCCCAGCGTACACCGCTAATCGGTTCGTCGTTCGGCACATGTGCCCCAAATCTGGGGCAACCGTAATATTATTCTGCAGCGTAAAATTGTCTAGCTCCGGCTCTTTAAGTATGCTTCCTTGAATTTGTAAGTACAAATATCTACCTGGTGCTGGGTCTATTAACCAAGGACGATGCTCGCAACGCTCCTGAAATTTAAAGACATTAAGTTAATTAACTTTTTTTAATAATTAATTGATTAAAGTTAAAAGTAAAAGTAATGCACATTATTTGTTTACTTGAATACTTTAATTAAAAAGTAGACTGTAATAAGCATCAAGTACGATACAAGTACCATTGCAAAAAGTGGTAATCGAGGTATGTAGCTCTATTAGAAATTACACCTATGAACAAGCTATTAAATATCATTATTATTAAAAACATTTTTATGATAATTACTAAAATAAAATGTTTTCGTATATTCTCAACATAATTTTTAAGTTTAAGTAGTACCTTTAAAATTTTTATTTATTATAATAATAACATGACAGAAAAACAACATAATATTTTCAAAATTTTGCGTACTTTAAATGGAAAGCAACACAATTATGATAATTTTATTCTTACAATTTTCTTGTAATATTTAACAAACTAAGAAAACTTATTCAAATAATAAGCTATTTTCCTACATTTCCATTTAAAAATATATTAATACTTACAGCATCTGACATGGGCGAATGGGCTGACAGTCTCATTTCTCCGCTAGCACCGTACACTCGGTGTGTACTGTCGCAAACACTGTCAAGTCGAATGAATTCTACGGATGCTTCGAAGCCGAAAGACCGAAAATCGTCAACTGCCGACATATTCACGACATCGAATTTCAGCTCCGTCACCATTGCCGTAGACGTAAATTCGTATTCGTTCACGTCACTGGAAAGTTGAAATAGGAAATAGATGTGAAATTTTATATTTACAATTTTCCTCTAGATTATGGTAGCGAATTTTCGTAACACGTGTTTCTTCGTGTTTCTACTTTGCCCAAATCTGAAAATAAATTGCTTATGCAATGTTAGGGCTACTTTTAGATCTTTAAATATTTAAACTCTTCATATGAATGCTGAATAAATTATTAAGACCATTTCCAATTTTACATTATCATTTTATCGGTGGTCATCTATATAATAAAATTAATAAAATATGCAACATATTTCCTCTTTCCCTTCATCTATGCAAGGCAAAAGTTAGTTTGTTTTTACAGGAGCAGGAATACAGTGAGACAGAGAGTTTTATGAAAATAAGTACATAGAATAAGATATGTTTTCATTTGATGAGGTTTTTACTACAAATGTGCATCCAGTTTTCTTACTTGTATTATTTTTTTTTTTTTTTTCTTACATTTGTATTCTGTTTTTCATACAATAATTAAACAACCAGATACAAGATGTTTGATTGATCTACCAATTCCTAGATCATTTAAAAATTTGTAAGAGCACTGGTACCCATAACACAAGTTAAATCTTACAATGGATACCAGAGTTCATAAAACCAGAGTGAAAATATTTAATTGAATGCTGTAATAAATAGGATTGATTTATTGTATCTGGTGACTGTATTCATACATTTTTTGCAATAAACTTTCATTTCATTTCACATACCTGCATAAACAGTCTCTGGGTATACCGGGTCCACTATCCCTCCACGGACGCTCAAATATTCTAACAGCAGCAGTAGGATTGCCACCACATCTGTACCATGGTGAATGAGCGGAGTGAACAGATCTGCAGAGTCTACCACCATTACGAATTCCCCACACACGTAGACGTATTACCTCCCCAGGATTTGCTTCGAAACGATATGTGCAACTAAAAAAAAGGAAGTTCAAGAAGTAAGTAAGGAAGAAAGGAAGAAGTACTTCATTTAGATAATGCAGCATAGACAAAGAAACCTGTAAATCAGTCACTATATTCTCCACTTTTTCACACATTTTAACCACCTCAATGCGGCACTTATTTTTCTATTTAATTAATAACTATGTAATTTTAAACAAATAAACAACTTTAAGAACCTTATGTTTCTGTTGCCCCCTCTACCATATAAGAAAACATCTCGCGGTGAAGAGAATGTGACAGGTGGGTCAGGCGGTGCTTCAGGAAATGATCTCGATACAAAGCGTCTCGAACACGGTCCACGGCCCCATGGTTCCCCATCTTGGTGTAGATCCACAAATTCATATAGAGCTTTGAAGAAAACTGGTCTAGAACGATTAATACAATATTATTATAAAAAAATGATACTGTATCGATTAAGTGCAATATCAAATTATTTAAAGGTATTGGATTATATTAAAAGTTATTAGTCTTTGCAAGTGTGATATCATTAAAACTTTATTTTTCGTTTTTTTTTGCTTCACGATGCCTCCTGCACATAACAGGGTAGGCAGTGGGAGCCTAGGAACCATTGTTTAAGACACTCGGTTTCCATTAAGACATTTTTGGTCCCCATTTTTCGCCGAATTTTCGAGGCATTGCGTTGAGTGACGGCTCAACCCAGCGCCTTGCTTCCTTACCAGAGAGAAAAATGAAAATAAAAAATATTTCATTCCTCGAACCCACTGTGCTGTGCTACTGTACAATTATGCTTCAGCACCACCACGGCCTTAAGTTGTTACTTAAGTTGAAACTTAAATGTTTTATTGTTAAAAAAAAACGCGCTCTTTAGTTTGAATTGTAAAATGGAGAAAAACATTAAAGTAGAATAGAACTGTTGAATTTATGTATCTACCACAAGTATAAATAAGTAAGAAAAGAAAAATATGATTTTCATCAAAAACTTTCAAACTTTGAAAAACTTTCTTTTAAATCAAATAAAATCAATTCTTACTTCAGAGCGGTTCCTTGAGTCAACTTTAATTCTAAAGTCAACGAGTCTCCTTTAGACAGAAAGCTTTCTGTTCTGGCACATGCCCTAGATCTCCTTAACAAGGCGTGTTCGCATGTTCGAGGTGCACGCTCCCTGCAGAATCTCGCGACTAGCGTTGCATTTGTTGGGGGCCGTCCAACAATTACGGATTGAGGGGACGTAGCTCGTGACATTTGCAATGAGCGTTCTTTATCACTGTGAATTAGGAGGAAATCCTTTGAATTTCTATTTTCTTGAATAAGGTTTTTTAATTGAAAATTTGAAAAACATCATAGATATATTACAGTACATATAGTAGTACTATTATTGTTGTCTATAAAAATATTTGTTATATAATCGAATTTTGTTTTCTTTATTATTAAAAGTGTTAGATTTAGTTACAATGTTTTAAATAGTTAGCGTATTTATATATACGAGTAAAGCTTACAAAGCCGATAAAAGTACTAATGACGAAACCACTTTACCAAAAAATATCACTGCATCCGGGAGATATCCTCATAGGGCCATCCCATATATTCAAATGGCTTCCACAATACTCATCTTCAGGCAAATTCGGATTTATTGCATTGGTGACGTAAAACTTTAATACTGAGAACCACACTCTGAATCGCGGTGCGGAAAATTGTCGCCTGTAAATAATATTCCTGCCCGAAGGACCAGAAGTGTCGATGCCCTGCATGTGATAGAGACACGTTGTGTTCGGCGGGAGAGAATGCTGAGGATGTTCTAGGACCCCCCTACCAGTGCCTCTGATCCAGAATTCGCATGCTCTTTTATTTTTTGCATAAGTTGGTGATTGTTGATCCACGAATCGCACCTAAAAAATAAATGGTAATAATATTTTTGGTAATATTATCTTTTTAAACATATTTTAATATCTATATTTTTACACATATAGTGTATCTCTTGTCTCTTTCGTCAACTAGGTATGTGTAACTTGTACTAGCCGGTCGGCATTACGGGTGGGAATAATAAAATGAAAATCTTATTTGTTAGAGAAACTAGGTCGATGTTTAAGTCCAGATAAACAAAGGCACATATTAAAGTAAAAGGACTTGTTTGTTCTAGCATAAAAATTAAATTTGATGAGATTACAGAAAAAAGACTGTGCCCTGAATTGGTGAATTAAAATAAAAGGTGGGGTTGTAGAAATTTTGGTCATTTCATTGTAATGAGCGTGCGGCCTGTGTACTAATTACGCTTTGGCGGGCACCCAAACGAGGTTCGCGAGTCTGATTTATAAACTCGCTAATAACGGAGAACTTTAAATATTACTTTGGTCATAAATTGTCCTGCTAATGTTGCTTTCAATAAACAATCTTTGGACCTAAACGGTTTGAAATACAAAATGTATATTTATATATACTTCACGATTCGCATTATTTTGCTGCAAATATGGGGTGCTTAGAATTTCATTTATTCTTACTTTTTTTAACTAATTGCTATTCGTTATTTGAATATTTATGGCTTTCCTCTTTACCCCACATTTAGCACGGTAGGCAAAGAGAACCTAGTGTCTGTTTATTCCGCATCCCCGATTCTCGTTATGAATACACCCGAGTGGGAGTAACATCCATCGTGTTTGTAGTAAGACTGCGCCAAAGAGTCACGTGATGTCACATGGAACGGAGCGTCTTAACACTAGGTTCCCTCTGCTTATCCTGCTGTATGTAGAAAAAAAATAACAAGAAATCCCAACAAGTTGTCTAATAATAATTTGAAGTAAATACAATTATGTGTACATTAAGATTTAAGTCCTAATAAAAGTTCTAGTAGTCGTACTGTAATAAAGAATAGCTATAACAGTAGTTGAAAATAAAACAACAGTGTCGCGAAACAGATCCATTAATAGAAAGTTGTTTGCATTTTAAATCGTTTAATAGTAGCATTTGCTGATAAAATTTCAAATTTGCCAAGTTCTGTGGCTCAAAGTCATTTGTGATTACATTTTAACCGTAGGCGGCTTAAACTTATCTCAAGGACGGTCACGTTCTGAGTAGATTAAAAACAATTATAAGCTTTTAGGCACAAAGGCTTGCTATAAGTTGATTCGTAGAACTCTCAAAATAATTGTCTAAGAATTAAATTTTATAATTTATTTATTTTCCTTTCTAGGTCGGTTGTATGCTGAGAACTTAAGCAAACTATAGCAGTTCTTTCAGTTAACATTATTATTAATATTAATTGATGAAAATAATGCTAGTTTTATTTCAATAAGAAAAAATACATAATTAACATATATTCTTTCTTTTTCTTCTTTTTCTTTCTTCTTCTTTTATTTTCGCTTCTCACAACATATTTATAAGAATCAACGTTAGCAGGTAAATAAGCTTCTTATTCATATACTTATTAAATGTTTCATATTAAAAGTATATCGATAAAAATGAAATTGCCTTGAAAAGGTAAAAAGTTTAATCTCATTTAAGGCTTACGTAATACCGTAATAAAAGCTCCAGGAAAGCTCAATCGTTGTTGGCTTAACGACATTATATCCGGCTTGCACGTATCAAGCGACCTAGCTGCCCTAATGATAATAGATTGTCTTTGAGGCTATCTTCTATTGGTTTCTTCCAATATCCGTTAGCAAATGAAAACAATGTATTTGTGTTCTATATTTCGTTTAATGTTTGTTCCAATTTTTTACAGTACGTTCGAGTAACCCTTAAGTATTATTACATAGAATATTTCAATGAAAGATCCGTAGGAGCAGTTATTTAATATTTACCTGACTTCCCCGTTTAGTAAACTGAGCTCTTAAAAAGAAATATTTCGTTTGATATTTTCAAGATATATTGACTAGCGACAGGCAATACTATCTGTAAATGTTTGCTTTCAATTTTTTAGTCACAATAAAAAAGAATAAAAGACTTACTTCGACTTCTAATTGGAATCCATGCAGTGATTGCAATGTTGCCGGCTGTAGAAATGTTCCAAAGGGAGATGTGGTGAATTCCACAAGCAACTCTGGTCCGCTAGATATTGCTTCTGGAACTGATACACCTCCGCCACAAAACCTTAGTACAACCGGATCTCTGGTTGTATACCCATCATAAACTGTCACGTAATCCTGAACCTCGTCGCACTCTTGCCAAAATTTTAACTCTCTACCATTGTTCTCTCTATCATTTTGGGAAGGAGCGTAAAGTGATTTTTGACTCCTGATTGAAACCAACTGGCCATTTGGCTGCTTAACCACGATCAAAGCATGTTTCCCTTGAGGGACCTCATGTTGGCGTACAGCATAGTAACAAGTTAGGTTCCTTGGGTATACTCCGGGAAAGTTAGGTGACTGTAATCTACAGTTTTTACGATCGCAGTCACTAAAGATCCGAGAGCAATAAGTCCCCGAGATCAAATCCCCGAGGTAATACTCCGGAGTTTTTGTCGTCCTCCCAACGTTCGTATCTTCACGTGATATGTTTACGGGATATAACATTGGCCTTAGTTTGAAAAACGGGCGCTCTGAAAGTAATGCTTATTAGAAATAGGAGTTTTTCTTATGATATATTTATGATATTAGATGCTATTAGGGTTATTGAAGAAAAATATGAGGAAATTCGCCATTTTTCCAAAAACAATATATAGAATTAAAGAGTTTACACGGTGTGAATCATTTTGGTATCACATATAGTAGGATTAATCGTAGGATATAGTTATAAAGCCATATGCATTTATTATATAAATGCATAGCTAAAAAATATTATAATATATAATTTTGATAATAAAAAGAGAAATAGTTACCTGATGGCGGCGTCCCCCCATATCTGACCGTCGCATACTCTTTCCTTAAAACCTTGTACGCCATACGAAAATCAAAATTGTAATTATTTTGTTCCTTCGATAAATGTAATAAGCGTATTATTAAAGTAATTGATTTCGTTTCGCTGTAGTAAATTGAAGGGCCCCATGATGTTCCGCACCATGAACCTCCCACTTGTGGCCGACTCGCCTCTTGTATTTGCATATAGCCGTCTGGACAACCATCGTCAGTGAAGGAAGTGAACCGTCCGAGAGTAAAGCTATCGAATAAAATCTGTGGACAAATTAAATTATAGAGAATTAGAACTTAAATTAGCAATATTATATTGTTAATTATAGTATCTATATATATAATAAAATAATAACTCATCGCTGTAGCAATATAATAGAATGCAAACAACTATTTTTTTCATTTGTCTATTTGTCTGAGCGTTTGTGCACGCTAATCTCAGTAATGGCGTAACCGATTTAAATGCAGTTTGTTTTATTTAATTGGTTTTTATAAATAGAAAAAAGTTGTAGTAATATGTCGGAATCATGATAATGATTATATTTAAATGATTTTCCTATGTCTGCATTGGTAGACAAATGTATTGTATTGTGTAATTCAATACAGTGGATTGTTTAATTCTAAATTCACCCTTCATAGTACAATTGCTTTTTATTATATACATATAATTTATAATGTATACAAAATTATTTAATTTAGGTCGAAATATGAGTATTTCCTAGATCTGATTAGACAAGACAAGACTCTCAACACGTACACAAATTGCCGGAGACACGTGGAATAGAAACAATGACTGAATGCGGCAATTCTATTAAAAGTTATATTGAACGTGGGAACATAAAGACCAAAGGAGAGAGAAAGGGAGAATGGAATTCTTACATATTATACTGTTACTATTATAAAATTTATTACTATATCAAAAATTAAAAATAAATCAGCTTCATACTGTATCCCGCGCATATCAGGATAGCCAGAGGGAACCAATTGTTAAGTTGCGAAACTCAACACACAATGTCTCCAGAATTCGGCGGAAAGTGGGGAAAGGAAGTGTATAAATGAGAACGGAATGTCTTATGTGTAAAATGGAAGGTAAGTAATTTAAGTAAGCAAAGAGTAAAATGTTGCTCACCACCACAAAACGCAAAAAATATGTGAAGACAAAAAAAGAAACAAAATAAGTATGAAAATAAAAATATTTTTTCTCATTACAATGCAAAATGTTTTTAATATTTTCCTTCTTTTGCCTCATCATTTCGCCGCCAGCTCGCCCAATGTTGATAATAATAACCGTCAGGCGAGGTGACGTCATGAATAACTGATCGCTGTATAATGCTATCTGCAGTGCAGTTTAAACAGTACAATATTATATACTGTACAAAAGACCAACTGAGATTAAAGTTTTGGTTGAGATTACAACAAGCTAGAAGTTGTTGATGATAAAGTTAAATATATAATGTGATTTTTATCGGATTTGGATGATTGGAATGCATTAACTAAATTTGTTTCTCTGTAAATTAGAGTAGAACATTATAATAAGCATAATTACAATATGTACAAACATTGCAAGTTACCTGTAAATTAGAGAAACGACAAATACAGTTCATTTTTCGTCTCTCTCTCTTTTACCTTTTACCCATTCTGCTTTGGTTTATAGCAATTAATTATTATTTTCTTATATTGCTTTTGTCTTTACACGTATTCACTCTTTTATTCCTTCCGTGGCTGTCAATTAATTATAGACAGCTGACGGGTGTCATAAAAGAAACGCTATATTTAACGAGAGTATATTCTCTTTACAAATATATTTACAAATAAATGTTTTTTATTACTAAATATTAATATATACATATTAATATTTAGTAGGTACTATATACTTATCACTTTTCAAAATATGTGTTGAATAGGGAAACTCAAAGCTACGCTCTGTCTTCTGACAAAAACGAGGAAATGAAAATGCCTAATTCCGCCTCTTGTGAATCGAATCCGAAACTGCCATGTTGGCATGCTAGTCCGCGACGTTACCAAGATATAAGAAACTAATATTAAGCAATTAAATTCCTCCATTTTTTATGTCAAAAATGAAAACATATTATCATAATTTTTAGAAAATTTAATTACATCTAAATAAAGAGCACCAAAAGAAACAACTCGTAAAGTCTTCACCTTAATTCCATTCCAATTTACATGTTAAAATTAAAACGAGCATTGCTCAAAACAAATGTTAGCTTACATATCTCATCTAGAGTTTCGTTGCAAATTGAAATGCCACATCTTATACGAGCACATTTAAATTTTATCAAAGGCACTAAAGTGTCTGGTGTTGAAGCTGTATTTTCCACACGAACAGAGCGGGTATGACGGAATATATCCCTTACAATATTAGTCACCTGTCTCCTTATTCTGAGAGTTTCGTGGGTTTTTGGAATAAATTTCATTTTCTGTGTTGGATATGCATTAAATTATAGAGGAATGTGAAATGTGTGTAATAGGTTTTTTTTCAGCTTCACGCCCATCCTCATATGGAATGTAGCTGGGTAGGCAGAGAGAGCCTAGTGTTAAGTGTTAAGACACTCCGCGCCCCTTTTCTCGCTGAATTTTCGAGATATTGTAATTTGAATAAAGGACCTGAACGTCGTGCTTAGTCTACCAAAGAATGGAAATGAAAACAATAACTAGCGGACGCGCGCAGCTTTGCTTGCTTATTTGCATCCTTAGGGGTGAATTCTAATAAATCACGTTTCTACGCACAGCGGTTACGGCTGTGCGTGCGTCTTACCTCAGTCAGTGGGGACAAGTCCTTTTATATATATAGATAAGATATGATGAAATTTAAAAAACTTAAACTTTTATCTTAATAAGTAAATTAACAAAATCAGTTTCAGATTTAGCAGAGCAAGGCAAGCAAACAAAAAATAAAATATATATTTCAAATAGGAACTCACAACCGTCGCGTTTGTAGCCGCACCCTTATGCTCCAGCACCACAACTTTCATTTTACCCTAAATTGCGTTTCTAAATAGACGGTCGATAGCTTGTTATATTTCGATCAAGTGACCCTCCACCGGTCATGTAACAATCAAGATGATAGCCAGTAACGTAATTTTCGAAAATATGTTGACCTCGTATCTATATTAAATTTAGCTTATAATGTTGTAAACTTATGATTGAAAAATATGTATACCTATAAAAGAAAAAACAATTGTGGCCAGTCGTGGTGATGGAGCACAAGTGTGCGAACTGTAAAAGCGATGGGTTGTGGGTTCAATTCCTACTCCAGTAAATTAAATATTTAATTAAATAAAAGATATATACAGAAATAAACATCACAATAATAATTAATATGTTTGGAAGCAGACGACATTCATGCTTACTAAATTATAGCAATCAATCAACTCCACGCATATGTAACTGTTTTGGTGTAGGCATACACCATTTAATAAATATATTGAAGCCTATATCGGTAACGATAGCAATATGACGTTCACAGTTATCTTAGTAACAAGGGTTCGTTAATTTGAAATAATATTAGCAGATAAATATCTTTCTTCGCACTAATGTTTATGCTTAAACTAAATTTCCACTATATACATAATATTTCGTCGTTAAGAAGATTTTTCTACTGATATTTTTTACTGATTTAGTAAGTAGGTACATATAATCGTTCTTTTATATTATAAACATTCATGGTTGCACATGTTTTTAAGGTTTCGTACCTCAAAAACGGAACCCTTATAGGATCTCTTTGTTCCCTGTTTGTTCGTCTGTCAAGACTATATATCTTGAAATATCGTGGAGATTTAATTATTGTAATACAAAACATAATTCCATGATTCAATTTAACAAAATCGATTGAGGCATTTGTCCCATACTTCACAATACCTGACCAAATGTGTTCGAAGACGTTCTGCAAAGGCTGGTTTCGAGACCACTTCACGTGAACTGAGATTGCTCATGGTAACATGCCTTTGAGAAGCCATTACAAGCTCCATGAATTTTAATAAATTTTGTTCGGTTACTGTCTTTGTGGAAAATAAGCCTGAACTATTAGGATAGCAAAGCATATTTATTGTATTTTTTTTGAAGGTATGTCATTTTTGTATTCTATGTAGAAAAATGTTTCTTTTTTGTTATTTTTATGTTTAGTTAAAATTCATAAACGCTTAATATATATATTTCAGCGTTCAATAATAATGAACTTCAACCTTGAGGCATTGACATAAATATTTTAATCTATAAATAGTCAGAGAACGCAAAAAAAAACAAGAGTTGTTTTCTTATCATCCATAGTTTATTTGTAACATGTTTTGCTATTGATATTATTACTATTTGACGCGAAAAACTAAATTTCATATATTGGAACCATTCAACATAATATATGTATTTATTTCATCACATCCACTATTGACAGATAGACAAACATTAACGCATAATAGGATAACACCACGCCTATCACTAATCTTGTTGATACGGTCAAAGTCAAAGTAAATATAATCAGTATAATATATAACGCTCGAAACATCGGGCTGCCCAAATTGTTAGGAATGACTATCGAAAAAGATTGGAACTATTTGAGTTATCTATAGATAGTTTCGTATCGTTTCGTTTACGCAGCATATTTAATTCGATAAATTGTATTATTGGACAAAATTTTCCTGGTCATATTTAATTTGTCAGTTGTATAGTGATGATATTGCTGTTGTGAATAAAGATGGGGGGTGTTGAAACGTGGAATGTTAAAGGAAAAGTGGTATTAGTGACGGGTGGGGCAGCAGGTGTTGGAGCAGGTCTTGTCAGAGGATTACTGATACAAAATGCTAGTGTAAGTTTTTTATATTAATTAAATTATCTAAATGCATTTTGATATAATATTCGCTTGAGTAAAATTTAATTTCTTATAATAAAAAGTTTGGCCTTACATTTTATATAGCGTTTAGCATAATTGTGTAAAAAAGGTTAATTAGGGCAACCTAATAAAACTTGGTAATGAATTCTACAATTCATTATTACAGCACGTCGCCTTCTTGGACATATTGGAACGTGAAGGAGAAACCTTGGAGGTGGAACTATTGAACAACTTCGGTGCCTTAAAAGCCAAGTTTATAAAATGTGACATTTCGAACGACGAAGAACTTGCCAGAGCGTACAAGCAAGTAATAGATAAGTATAGACGACTTGATGCTGTTATAAACAACGCTGCTGTTATCGGTGTGGAGGAAGGCTTCGACAAGAAAACGGTCGATGTTAATTTAGTAAGTACTACGGAGGCGAAGTTTGCGAATCGAATTTGCGATTGGAACGATACAATGTTAAATGACTACCTACAAACATCGATTTCCATGTTCCAATAAAGTTCATCTATAAATCACTTGTAGTGTGCGCTCTATTTGAGAAATTCTATCGTTTTGTTTCTTTGGAATGTTTTATCGTTGAATGGTTTTATTTTTTTAACCGACTTCTGTAAGAAAAGGAGGTTATCAATTCGACTGTATTTTTTTATTTATTTTTTTTTTATGTTTGTTACCTCATAACTTTGGACTGGGTGAACCGATTTTGAAAATTTTTTTTTTGTTTGAAAGGTGAAGCTTCCTGAATGGTCCCATTTTTTTTTGGTCCATGTCTGACAATGGTATCTATGAGAAAATCACATAAGTCTTAAATATGCATTAGGTATGTGCGCGACAAATAGACGAATAACTCAATGTCGCGCCAACCGATTTTGATGATTCTTTTTTTATTTGAAAGGATACACTTTAAGGATAATTTGGTGAAAGTTTGGTTAGGTTCTGATTATGGAATCCGGTGAAAATTTGGAAAGTTTGTTTTTTTTTGGTAAAAAATTGATTATACTGTAATAGTTACAAGCAAAAATTTTTTAAATTGATGTCAGAGGTGAGATTCCTGATCGTTGCATTTCTTTTCAACCAACCTCAAAAAAGAGGATGTTCTCATTTTGAACCAACTTCAAAAAAGGGAGATTCTCAATTCGCTCGAATACTTTTTATGTATGTTCTTGTCAATATACCAAAATGTAACTTTGCACAAAAATAATACCTAATTAAATAAAGTTTTACATAGGACAACCACAACCACTCGTTGACAACCACTACCACCACCATCACCACTCGTTTAAGAAGCATCATTTTAAGATCTACCCATCACTAAAAATCGTAAAATAAATTAATTTTTAACAAAAACAAAAACCGACTTCTAACACAACGAACTAAAAAGTGAAAAATAATTATACAAAGATTTTATAATTTTGAAGTCGGTGTCAAGCTAATGCTACAACACCTTTACTACAATATCTAATTACTAAGCCTGTTTGTTTTACTTGCCACCGACTTCAAAATTATAAAATCTTTGTATAATTATTTTTCACTTTTTAGTTCGTTGTGTTAGAAGTCGGTTTTTGTTTTTGTTAAAAATTAATTTATTGTTTTTTTGTTTTACCAAGCTTTTATTAATTAGAAATTTGCACTAAGTCTCAGATTCATTTGGATGAATTTACAAAAAATTTTTACTAAACCCTGCATTATGAGAGGAAACTTAGTGTTTTGACACTCCATTAACAACTTTCAGCTCAATTTTCAAGACGTTGATTGTCCATTCAATGACAAAACTCAACGATGCTCTGAGTCTTATACCCAGAGCAATGAAATTAAAATAATTCACTCCCCCAATTGAAAATCAAACCCTCAACTGCCGCGGTAGCACACACCTCAAAAAAAGCCTTACGATTAAAATTATATATTTTTCTAACATAAATTAATTTAAAAACAAAAATAATACGTTCTCATACAAATGTGTGTATTTGTTTAGTCAGCAACAATCAACAGCACATTAAAGGCGTTGGAGTTGATGAGGGTGGACAATGGAAGCCGTGGCGGCATTGTGCTCAACATGTCATCGGTGGAGGCACTTCAACAGAAATCACCTGCTGTATACTCGGCTACAAAGTTCGCTGTGTTACAATTTAGTAATCAAATTGCGGTAAATATATGTATATGTTTTTCCATGTTTATAGCAGGGTAGGTATCTTAGAAAGAAGCTAAGGAATCTAAGACACCTCTGTTCCTCAATTTCTGTCGAGTTCTCGAGACATTCCGTGTTGATTGGTGGAACTTAACGCTGCGTTATGTTTTGTTAATAAAATGAGGAAATTAAAATATTAAATAATTTATTTCTCCGACTAGGAATCGAATCCACAAAATGTCGCTTTTACATTCACGAGAAACGCGCCACGACGACCTATACTTGTAATTTAATTAAAATAATGTTTATAAGAATTCTATTTATATTACATATTTTTCTAGTTATCGTTACTAGTAGAAATTAATTGGTTTCATTTTGTTAGTTCTATTTTTGATAGGTATTAAATAAATAAATGTTAAATATATTTACTGTGTGGAAAAATCTAACGTGTTACCGCTATTAATAAATACTTCTGCTTAAACGAATATACACGAATAATAGCGTAGGTGTGCTAAATTATATTTTATTTAAGTGAATTTTACTAGATTTTAATATTTTCAGACTGAAGAAATGTATGCAAAAACTGGAGTTCGTATTGTCACAGTATGCCTGGGTCCCACTGATACAGCTTTACTTCATAGGCATAATTACAATAAGGAACAGATTATGGCTTTAGAAATTTCTGAAAGGCAGAGGTAATTTATTTAATAATTTAGTAATTATATTTATTTTAAAAAATCAATAAATTGTTGAATTTCTTAATGCTATGATAGAAGTGGTTAAATTATGAATATCTCACGTAGTTTTAACGTATCTACATTCTTGCATCGTAATCCATAACAACGTATTCAATAAAATAATGAAAAATACAATAATAAAAACAAATATTAAGAAATATACTTAGATACTGAAATGAAAATTTCTACTCTACAATATACGCCAGTCACTTCAGTCGATGAAATATGTAAAATAATTCACTTTAGTATCAAATTGCTTGTAAATGCTTAGTAATTAATGGCAAGGGGTCTTTAAATTTGTGTGTATTCAGGTAACAGGTGTTTACTTGAAGAGGTAGCGTTAATAGGATTATCGATTAAACGAACTTGCTTAGGCTGTGTACTGAGGTCGGTTGGTCTCATGTTTGACCTTATGTGCTAAGATTGAATTTTTCGTATAAAATATATTTGGTAAGATAAAAAAATATTTTTTTAAAACGAAAAAAATAGCCTTAATATATGCCATGAAACAGAATCTACGGTAAATTATTTTTTAGTAATAAAATGATTTAAACTCATTTCTAATTATTAATAAATTTATTTATAATATTTTATTAAAAAGGAATGAAACGTGTAATAACTACTATTAATTATTGCTAGAACAAAGACAAATAGTACAGAAGTTTGACGAACGACTTCAGGTGAGTCGGAATGTTGTCGATCATGCATTATGCATGAGCTCCAAACGGGAATGCTCCAATTTCCACATTTTATGGGTAGTCACATTTGTGAAATTAAATTCGTTTGTGATACTCCGAAAGCTGAATCCTCGGTTCTAGGGAAAACACGAAACATTACTTTGCATCCATTCAATGCAATATCTAAACGTGACACGCGTAAAAGTGGGTTTGTGAACCAATAAATTATAAAGATGTTGCGATTTTCAATTCTTCTTTGAAAAATGTTTGTATTTTATGGCTTTGTGTTCCGCTATCAGATAGCGGCTATCTGTTATACGACATATGGGTGGATAGAGAAGAACGTAAAATCGCGTACGCCTATAAAAAGTAAAATTTAAAATCATTTAAATATTAACTTTTTTTCATTAAATTATTACGATAACATTAGCACAAATTGTTCAAATCATATTGTTTTTCATTTGAACAATTAATCTAACCACATTCAAATGATTGAACAAGTTTTTGACAATATTAAACAAAGACTGGCATTTCGGATCACCCTCCTTTTATACTAAGAAAACAAGGGTGGCGGCGGCCGGAAGCTTTTGCCAAAGTTACATAACGAAATGTCCTTGAAGGCTGAAACCCTATTTCATTACATGCGACATTATATTCACGTTGTATAAAAATATGAGCTTTACGTTATTCCCTACATCGTCCGCTTTAGGTTATTATTACGAGTATATTATTACTAAACTAGCGGCCCGCTCGCGGTTTCACCCGCGTGAACTATGTTATTATTAATTTGTGTCTCCATGACTACGTCCTAGTGACGTCTATGCAAAATTTGAGACTCCTAGCAATTGTAGTAACGAAGTTTCATACAAACTTTCGACCCCAAAAACAACCCCTTACCTACCTAAATTTTAGATTATGTGTTATTCTGATATAAATGATAAATTTCATCTAAATTCGTTCACTAGTTTTTGCGTTAACGTAGAACAAACATCCATCCCCAGAACTTTCACGTTATACTCGTAAATATTAGCAGGAAGCAGGATATATCAAAACAAAAATATTGTAAAAACGTTTGCATCAATCAAAACACATGATGTACATAAACCTGATACAGCGTTCGTTCCACTCAGGGTAACATCAGCAGTAGCAGGCATAATGGGTGTAATTAACTCTGGCAGCAATGGATCTGCGTGGATAATCGCCGGAGATAAACCCCCGGTCGACGTCACTGCGAACGTGAGGGAAGGATTCAAGATTATTTCTATGGCAACTAATTTAACCTGATGTCTTAATTATATAATTGATTTTTTTATTTGTTATTGTAAGAAATTGGAGAATTTTAAGTAATTGTTATGTTTTTTAATAAAATTTTAATTTACAGTTATATGCAAGCTTTTTTAGTTAACTTGTTTATATTTAAAGCCTTTGAGCGTGCCAGCTTAGAATTATTTTGTGCATCAGTGTCATTTAAATTATATATTTTGAATTTTACTTTAATATAGTAGCTATTTTCACTCATTGCACGGAAAAACTCATTCCCCCGAATAAAATATGTCAATATTTCTAAGTACATAAAACTGTTTATTTTCAAAGGATCTTATCAAAGGATGAAGGAGAATTTTCATATAAAACTAAAACATATATCGTATTCAACCATAATTAACGAGGACAGTTTTCTATTAATCACTTACTTTAAACACCTTTGTTATAAAGTTGCTTAGCAAACAAATATTATTAATGATTTATTCCCAGCTTCCCCTATTGTTATTGTAACTTGCATTGAGGAATGGGCGTCATCAATAAACAGTCGATATTACAATTCCCTTTACGATTTGACAATAAATATTATTAAGTATTCAATTTTGATTGTTGTTTTGAAAACATTGATTTATTCTTATATTCTTTAGTTATTGTTAATTGAAATATTTATTACTAGGTCTATAATATTTTTCACATATGAAGTAGTTGAAATCTTCAGCTTAATTGCTAGAGCGCTTTAATTACTATCCAAGAAAGGCGGTCCAAAATCAGAATCCCAATAAAAACTGTTATAGAAACGTGACTGTTTGTTGTACGTGTCGGTTGTTTGCCACTCGGGGGTACGAATTGTTTTCATAATCTCGCTATTGTAAGACAGAGTGCAGCGTTGAGTTACGTCTTTCAACACTCAATGTCTCGAATTTGGTTAGAGACTTGTGGGACGAGGGATTGTTTTAACATTAGGTTCTTCCTGAAAAAAATCTTTGTAAACTAAAGTTATTTTAACGTAACTTTCTAAATAATTGACTCACGTTACCCGTAAATCGTAACTCACACGCGGTGAAACCTTCTCGTGAATAGTTGAAGGTATTTGATAGAAAACATTATTCGAAGTTTTGTTAACTTTTATATTTATTCGCTATACTTTTATCAAGGGTTCTTAAAGCTTTTTATGACTTACTTGAAAAACTATAACAGATTTTTGTTACCTTTACTTTCAAATGGACAGATAAAATGATATATAGATAAAAATCTACATATAAAGATATATATTTTGGTAGTAATTGGCGGAACCTAACCCTGCACATTATTTCACTGTATAAAAAGGTTAATATTATGGTTAGCCACGACGCCTTGTTTACTACCTACTTGTGAAAAATGTCAAAGTTTTCAAATAATATATTTCATTTTTCTTCACACACAGACAGTCATTATTTAAATGAACCATTGAGTTTTTTTTTCACAAAGAAATATATTAAAATAAGTAGATATTTCACACAGATAAGCTGTGGTAACAGTACTGTGATATATTCCGAACAATCTGTTTTCAACATCAGCAACAAGATAAGATAGTAAAAGTACTATTCATATTCATATTGAATTTTTTACTGCAGTATCATTTTGGTTGTCATAAATCTGATTATATGTGTACTACATACAAAAAACTATGTTTATTTTTAAAAAAATCAGCTTCACGCTGTATCCCGCACACAGCAGGGTAGGCAGAGGGAACCTAGTGTTAAGACATTCCATTCTCCACTTTCTGCCGAATTTTGGAGGCATTGCGTGTTGAGTGGCAGAACTCAACGCCGCGCTTTGCCTCGATACCAAAGCGAAGAAATGGAAATATAAACGTAAATAAATATTTCACTTCCTCGACTGGGGATCGAACCTACAACCGTCGCTTTACGTTTTATGTTTATAATAATTAAAATATTTCTTAGCTCACATTTTATATTTTTATTATAAAGACTTATTGGGACCATGCTCTTTATTTTGCTTACTATAAAGAAGGAATGGTTATATTCTAAGATATAGAAATCTGATACAAAAGCTAAGTTTTAAGTCTTTAACCATCACATAGAAACGGGGTCCAACATGTGTCATGACATCCTATGACAATATTAAACTATTTATTTTTATTTTTGTACGATAAGGCTTAATTCATATTGAGGCTGTCATGGCGCAACGGTACAGCGTCTGACTGCAAACGTGATGATTGTGCCTTCAATCCCAATTGGAGGGATGGATCCTTATCATTTCCTCCCCGTTTCCTCTACTCAACACGTAATGTTTCGAAAATTGAGTGAAAAGTCGAGAACGTTGCATTTAAACACTGTTTCTCTCTACCTATCCTGCATTGCGAGAAAGAGCATGTAGCTGCTTATGTATAATATAAATATACGTAAACTGAATACATGTTTTAAATTAGAAATACTAAATATTTTAAAATTTCCAATTTACTATAACAATTTTAAGAAAAACTTATTAAAAGTTGGTAATAAATCTGTCTGCATCTAAAATGTAACAGCTAGCTATTTTACGAAAATGTTTTTGAGCTTCATACATTTATAAATTCCTGCATAACTCTCGGTAATAGTTTCGAGATGAGAGTGAAACATTCTGCATTTCAGCCCCCGGGACCCGATTAAAACAATTTGGAGTGTTTTAGACTAATTGAAGTTTTGAAGTATTAGAATGTATGAAGGCATCACATACTTTGTTAATGTTTTAGTTTCTAATTTAATTTAAGATTTATTAGGTACAAGGTGGAATATCATGAGAAATATGTAAGTAAATAATATAATTTAAATAAAATAATAAACGTGAAAAGAACTGGTGCATTCAATATTTTTAATTAAGGCGGAAAGTAGAGGGCGGAGTGTCTTGATAGACAGAATAAATCTACATATCAATCAATAATATAAATGATAACTAAAATAAAATAGTTTAAGCAAATCAAAAAGGAGTACAAACTTTCTTAATATTACCTTTTATTAGATAAGTTCTTTCATTCTCTTGAAACTTTTATCCGAGAGCAACTAGGTTGACTTGTGAAAATACTTTTGCTGAATTTCTATTCTTTTATTTTGAACCAAATCGGTTCATTGTAGTAGTTGCAAGAATTTCTCAAAATCTAGGTCTGCTAGGAATTTACTTTGGATAAACAACACAATTACTTTGAAAATGTTATATATCGGTTGACATACAAAAGGAAGATATTTACTTATTTAGGAAAAGTATAAAAAAATGAACGTATCGGGATTTGAACTCGCGCCTTTATATTGTTAGTACCTACTGATGAATTATATACATTCATTTATAGTATCTAATAATATAAGGTTTGAAGCAGGTAAAGAGGATTAAGTGCTAAGCGGTACGATCTCGGCATACTTCTTTTGCTTCTCCAAAAGTCATTATTCTATTCATATATGCAAATTTCAATAGGCATCGTCTACTTATTATGCATATAATTTATGTGTCGAGTTATTTACCTAATATTATATTTAAAATATTTAATCTACTCTATAATAGAGAAAATGCACAGAAAACAAACGATAACCTCAATCAATTTTCCCAACGACAGTCAATACCAGCATAAAAGTGAAATGATGTGAAAAGAATTACAATAAAAGAAAAAAAACTAATAAAATACATTTCCTGCTTATTCCCAAAGTTACGCGAAATTAGGTCTCTCAAGTAAATACGTTCTGGTACAAATATTATCTTTGAACTCACTGTGGTGTTTTCATAACGAACCTTCCGAACCAACAATATATCGAAGTTACATAAAAGTGACATGTTTAGTGTAGATATTGAATTCTGAAAGTTTGTGATATCTTTTCTCATGCTTGTTTTATTCTCATTTCTGTATCCACTTTTGCCAGTATTACGTATATTATAATATCATTAGAAATAGACGGCGTTTAACTCTAAAGACTATAGGCACTTGGGATAGGGATGAGTTCGATATAACAAAACGTAACTTGTAACCGATACGATGCCGAAACCATACCATATCGTTATCTGTTTCTAAAAAACCGTTATCATAGAAACTTATCAAAACTATCAGATGCGTATTAAAACTTAAAATCACACACAGCAACTATCGCAACGAAAACGTAAAAACGAAAACTTCGCATAACACGAACTAAGTAACTACCTCTCTTTCTAACTATATGTTTCTCACGAGTGTAAAAGAAATGAAGCGAATATCCGATAACTTGCATCTATAGGATATTATTACTTTACGTTACAAAAAAGAACTTCTATATAATGGGAATAAGGTTGAAATTTGGTTAAAATATTCATATTATTTTCACACTTGAGTGGATTCGACTTTTAAATTCTAAACGTTTGTTTTTAAGTGACAAATGCTTATTTGAAATTTATTTTCAAATTTTTAATATTTTAGAAATAGTTTAGTATTGTATTTAGTCCTTTGCGATACGTATTGCGGACGAGGTTTCCTTAAAAATTGTGCATTTCAGTGTGTGTATATACTTTTTTTTAACAACAATTTCTATATAGTTTAAAGTTAATTAGTGTTAGTGTATAGCTTAAATATATTAGTGTATATAGACATAATTTTTTTCTTAAAAATGTCGCGTAAAGTCTCTCATCTCTCTGTATACTTGGTGATTTACTTTATATTCATAATACTTTTAAAAAACGCAACCAGCGTTTAATGTCAATTTGCCTTCATTTTATATCGTTAAAAATGATTTAACGTTTGTAAACTGTATTATCAATATCGATATCTGAAAACCGTTTTTGATATCGTTATGAAAACCATATATCGGTTACATAACCGTTATCGAAAAAAAACGATAACGCCCATGCCTAACTTGGGACAATAAAATATTTAAATTAAATAATTTAATTCTACACGTAATATATGAGCATTGTGACATATATATTTTTATGATATTATTCGTGCTAATATTTTTATTATATTTATCTAATTGACATTGATGAGGATACACCTAGCCCTCATGCATGCCTATTTAGTCAATTTTACTGAGAAACACATTAAGCTTTACTTCATAGAACCCGTAACTTAATTACGTAAAATACAGAAACAAAGAAAGCACGAACGATCAAAATCTGATGTTTATATATAAAACTAGCGGCCCGCCCGCGGCTTCGCCTGCGTGAACTACGTTATTATTAGTTTCTGTCTCCATGAGTACTTAGGTCCTATAAGTGACGTCCATGCAAAATTTGAGACTCTTAGCATTTGTAGTAACACATTTTCATAAAAACTTTCAACCCCAAAAACAACCCCTTAGAAGTCGAATATTGCAAATTCCCGTTTTAGCGAGCACCTACGTTCTATAAATAAGTCCTATGCAAAATTTGAGATTCCTATCACATGTAGTTTTTTAAAATTTCCTGATGAGTGTGTGACCTTTCGATTTTATATAAGGGAGAAGTGGCATGAAAGAGCCAGTTTACTAAATGGAGCAAAAAAATATACTTTTAATTAAAGAAATAAAGATATTTTTTCTTCAAATTATTATTTATTTATTAAACTAGGTAATTTCGTACGAAATAACCCTTAAATACAATAATTAATCAATAAAATATTCGTTTTAAAAAAATGTGTCATTTGGCTCTTTCATAACGTTTCGGTATTGAAAGAGCCATTAAAAGTTATGAAAGAGCCAGTCTTATATTATGGGGTATAACAGTGAAAATTATGGTAAACAATATTAAATAAAAACGATTTAATAATTCTTATTAATAAATTAATTTTTAACAAAAAAAAACCGACTTCTAA
The DNA here is from genome assembly GCA_016802625.1 of Heliconius numata. NCBI lineage: Eukaryota > Metazoa > Arthropoda > Insecta > Lepidoptera > Nymphalidae > Heliconius > Heliconius numata. The sequence continues at coordinate 6,637,180 of JAEBDU010000001.1, read as the reverse complement.
CAACGAACTAAAAAGTGAAAAATAATTATACAAAGATTTTATAATTTTGAAGTCGGTGCCAAGTAAAACAAACAGGCTTAGTAATTAGATATTGTAGTAAAGGTGTTGTAGCATTAGCTTGACACCGACTTCAAAATTATAAAATCTTTGTATAATTATTTTTCACTTTTTAGTTCGTTGTTAGAAGTCGGTTTTTTTTTGTTAAAAATTAATTTATTTCACGATTTTAAGTGATGGGTAGATCTTAAAATGATGCTTCTTAAACGAGTGGTGATGGTGGTGGTAGTGGTTCTCAACGAGTGGTTGTGATTATCCTATGTAAAACTTCATTTAATTATGTATTATTTTTGTGCAAAGTTACATTTTGGTATATTAACAGGAACATACATAAAAAGTATTCGGGCGAATTGGGAATCTCCCTTCTTTGAAGTTGGTTGAAAATGAGAACATCCTCTTTTTTGAGTTTGGTTGAAAAGAAATGCAACGATCAGGAATCTCACTTCTGACATCAATTTAAAAAGATTTTGCTTGTAACTATTACAGTATAATCAATTTTTTACCAAAAAAAACAAACTCTCTCAATTTTCTCCGGATTCCATAATCGAAACCTAACCAAACTTTCACCAAATTATCCTTGAAGTGTATCCTTTCAAATAAAAAAAGAATCATCAAAATCGGTTGGCGCGACATTGAGTAATTCGGCTATTAGTCGCGCACATGCATAATGCAAATTTAAGACTTATGTGATTTTCTCATGGATACCATTGTCAGACATGGACCAAAAAAAAATGGGACCATTCGGGAAGCTATACCTTTCAAATAAAAAAAAAAATATCAAGATCGGTTCACCCAGTTAAAAGTTATGAGGTAACAAACATAAAAAAAAAAAATAAAAATAAAAAAAAAAAAAAAAAATACAGTCGAATTGATAACCTCCTTTTTTACAGAAGTCGGTTAAAAAGTAATGTTTTTTTAATTCTATCAGTCATTTTAAGTAGATAATTCTAACAAACTTTTTAATCTTACATTATTCAGACCAATCACATTATATGAATCCTTTGAGCCAATCATCACTCGCATTTTCAATTTCTTTCCACTTATCTAGGCAGAAACCATTGGCCATGGTCAATATTATATATGTAACGTAAATAAAACACGGAGTTCACTGAATAAGTATTGTATTGGCTAGGTAGCCTGACACGAACTAACTTGTCATATATAATTTCAACTTACCCACTTAAATTCCCTTTATTATTTAACAAAGCAAATAAGTACCTACATTTAAATCTATATAACAAACTTTGACTTTATATATGACATACCTCCCCAATAAGATAGCTTTACAATAATTTAAAAATCAACACAAAATAACATATACAATAATAACAATCAATTTAAACAATGAGCATTCTCAACTACTTGTGGCCTCTGATAAGGTGACTTTGCACGTACACTAAACTTATATTTTATTTTTCCTGTGCTATCTGAAGTACTAGGAATTCCTAACATTTCAGCCCATTCTGTGGCATCTGGTATAGCAATGATTTCTTCCTCTGCCTGACTATTCTCCTCCTCTTTGTTTCCATTGATATCATCCATATCTACATCTATATTCTCAGTAGTTATATTTGGTGATAAATGTTCACGATTATCATTTACCTCTCTCTCAGTTTGAGTTGCTGCTGGAGTCATTTTAATTAACTGGTCAATATGTCTATTAATAATCGTCCCCTCACTCGTCTTCACTTTATAATTAGATGGACCTGACTTTTCATTAATTACACCAGGAAGCCACCTTGGACCAGTTTGGTTGTAATTTCTATACATTACTTTCTGATTTACATTAGTTTCACGGGGTTTCTTTTGATTATTATTATAAATTTCCTGTTCATTTTTTGTATTTCTCAAATTATCTGGATGCAAAGTATCTAATAGAGTACGCAAACGCCTCTTCATTAGTAATTCTGATGGACTTTTATTAGTTGTTACGCATGGTGTACTCCTAAGAGCTAGTAACAAATTAGGAATTTTAACAGCCCACGATAAGTTATCCATTTTATTGAGTTTTCCTTTTATCGTTTGAACCATGCGCTCAGCCAAACCATTAGTAGCTGGGTGGTAAGGTGCTGTCGTTACATGCCTAATATTATTGGCCTTCAAAAAATTCTGCATATCATTTGATGTAAAAGAAGTGCCATTGTCTGATACTAACACTTCACACAAACCATGGGTTGCAAATACTGGTCTTAATAAGCTAATGGCTGTTGCAGATGTAGTATTATTTACCACAAACACTTCAGGCCATCTGGAGTATGCATCCACCATGATCAAGAAATATTTATTCTTATATGGTCCGGCCCAATCAATGTGGATCCTTGACCAGGGTCTTGTGGGCGTAATCCACTCATGCACTACCTTAGGAGGCATATGTCGATTTTCTAAGCATTTCGAACAACTTCCAATCATTAATTCAATATCTTCATTGAGACCTGGCCACCACACGTAACTCCGAGCAACTGACTTTGTTTGAACTATTCCTGAATGTGCTTTATGTAGAACTTGTAATACATGTTGTCTAAGTGCACTCGGTATAAATACACGACAACCGAGAAGTATGCAATCATCTTGCAGTGATAGTTCAAGTTTATGTAACCAAAATGGGCGGAGACATTTGTCATTAATTTTTGTTGGCCACCCATGCTTTATATAGTGCATCACTTGACATAAAGTTTTGTCTTGTTTTGTTGCTAAAGCAACGCGTTCGGCATCAAAAGGAAAATCAGCTGGTGCTTCAGCCATTAATAAAATATCACTCAAACTTTGCTCTGGTTGTTCGGCCACTGGCTGAGGCCATCTACTAAGACTGTCGGCATATCCAATTTGAGATCCAGGTTTGTATACTATTTCATAATTATGTGCAGTCAATGCAATAGCAATTCTAGTTAGTCGAGGCGAGAGCATAGTTGGCATAGGTTTTTTAGGATCGAAAATGCCAAGTAGAGGTTTATGGTCCGTAACTATACGAAAACGCCTTGCCATCAGGTAATTATTAAATTTTGTTATACCGAACATAATAGACGCTGCCTCTTTATCAAGTTGCGAATAACGCCTTTCGTGTGAATGAAGAGTTCTAGATGCCATTGCTATTGGACGTTCTTCCATATCCTCCATTTCATGAGATAATACTGCCCCAACTCCATACTCTGAACTGTCACAGGTGAGTATTAATGGTTTATTAACATCATAATGTACTAAGGTTACATCGAAGGTAAGTAAACTTTTAGCTGTTTCGAATGCACTCTGCTCTACTTTTGACCATTTCCAACTACTTTTCGCGTCCAATAAACGATGTAAAGGCTCTAATACCGTAGCTTTGTGTGGAACAAATCGCTCATAAAAATTGTATAGGCCAAGAAATGCTTGCAACTCTTTCTTGTTTTTCGGTGCAGGAGTCTTCACAATAGACTCCACCTTACTAGGTGCTGGGTGTATACCTTCTGAATCTATGACAAAACCAAGAAATTCAACCTTCTTCTGAGCAAATTTACATTTCATTTTGTTTAAGCGCAGTCCTGCTTTTTCTATTTTTCCGAGTACCATGTCTAAGCTTTCCAGCATTTCCAACATCGACCGGCCACTAATTATAATGTCGTCGATCAATACTGCAACACCTGGAATGCTCGCTAATAACGAGGTCATTAAGCGCTGGAATATTCCTGGACAAGCTTTAACGCCAAATGCTAACCTATGTACAGTGTATAGGCCTTTACAAGTATTTAAAGTAAGTAGTTTTGAAGTGTTATCGTCCACAACCACTTGGGTATATGCTCTGTCTAGGTCTAATGTTGTAAAAAATTTTCCACCCGCAACTGTGGCAAAAACTTCATTAGCCGTTGGCATCGGGTATGTATCTGATTCCGTCGCCTCATTCACTGTACTGCGGTAATCTCCGCATAGTCTTATTTCACCAGACTTTTTTACTATAGGTACCACAGGTGTAGCCCATTCTGAAAATGACACGGGACACAAAACTCCTTCGTGTTCTAATCTGTCTATCTCGTTTTCAACCCGTTCCCTAAGGGCATATGGCACAGGGCGAGCTTTTAAAAACCGAGGATTTGCACCAGATTTCACATGTATAGCAACGGGATTACCATTGTACGTACCAAGGCCATCTCTAAATACCTCCGTATGCCTTGTTATTACCTTCTGCAATTGCGCCAGATCATCGCTAGCAATGAAATTAATGTTCATTGTGATATCTAAAGGCGCGAGCCAATTGCGACCAAGTAGATTTGGACCGTTCCCTTTAGCTACTATCATAGTCAAATCTCTTAAGACATTCTTATATCGCACTGGCAATGTTGCCTGCCCAAGCAATTTTACAGGTGTTTTATTCCATGTACGCAATGATAACTGGATCTGCTCTAATGTGTTCCGCGGCAAGTGACTGCAGAGCACACTCCATGTGCGCTCGTTGATGAGAGAGAAACTAGCCCCCGTATCGACTTGCATCCGCACGGGCACGTCAGCAATAAAAATATCAACTTCGTAAGGTGGCACCCGCGTAGCACTCTGCATATTGTAAATGCCATTTAATAGATCTCCATTATCTTCAATCTGTGTGAAATTAACGTCCTTCTGGTTAGACTTTTTCTTTTTAATACAAATTTTTTCAATGTGCCCTCGCTTCTTACAAAACCGGCAAATTGCGTTGACAAAACGACATTCTCCCGCGTGTCGGTTCCCACATCGGTAACACAACCGATTAGACACTGTCGTTTGTACGGCGTTAACGTCCATCGGCTCGCCGGCGTCGTCTTGCGATGTCCCGGCGCGCACCCTCACGTCCGCGACGGCGCCGCTGTTGATGCCCGCGGTACCGTGTATCATGCGCACATCACGATCTGCACTTTCTGATGCTAACATTGCACTCACTACGTCCTGATAGTGTAAATTGTCGCGTTTTAATAGTTCGTATTGTAATCTACTGTCACTCATACCACACACGAGTTTGTCGCGTAACATTCTTTCTAAGTCTGTAAAATTACACTTGGCACTAAGTTTTCTCACATCTGTAATAAAGTCTGAAGCTAATTCACCGCGTTTTTGTTCCCGTTTATAAAACTTATATGACATTGTTATTTCATTTGGAGTAGGACTGTAATGCCTACTTAGAATTGCTTCTATTTCGGTAAAAGTCACATCGGTTGCTTTTCTAGGCGTAATCAACGCAACCAAAGTATCATACACTCGCGAACCACACACTGTGAAAAAATTAGCACGCTTAACATTGTCCACGATGACGCCATTTGCCTCGAAACAAAACTTCAATCGGTCTATGTAACTGTCCCAGTTAGCCGAGTCTGGATTGTATTCTTCAAATCTTATAGCTTTTTTATCCATTTTGTATAATTTTTAACTTCTCGTCGCCAATATTATATATGTAACGTAAATAAAACACGGAGTTCACTGAATAAGTATTGTATTGGCTAGGTAGCCTGACACGAACTAACTTGTCATATATAATTTCAACTTACCCACTTAAATTCCCTTTATTATTTAACAAAGCAAATAAGTACCTACATTTAAATCTATATAACAAACTTTGACTTTATATATGACAGTCAATTTAATTCTTCAATTACTGATTTCTAGGGCCTTTTTCGTTTTTTCTTTCGGCTCTTTCAAGGCCCGTCCACCCGGCTCTTTCATAACTTATTCTATAAAAAAATGTAACCTCCAAAATGACAACGATATCAAAACTTTTCAAACTCAATTTTAATGCAGTTACAAGGCCAAATATATACATAAACTCAATCTATATTCCAATTACCCGTATTTGTTTACAATGAAATACTAAAAAACAACTCAAAGGAGGTAAAATACTTACTTTGGAATGCCAAAAACTTCAACTCGACGTATCGGCGTCCGTTGGTTCCGATGAACTGTAAAATTTTTGTGGGTGGCGGGAAATCAATATTGCCATTTAAAAATAAAATATTCTAACGAATCCCTTCCTAAACTACTATAATATTGCAAGTGGCTCTTTCAAAACCTGGCTCCTTCATGCCACTTCTCCCTTATATAGATAAATATATTATTTATAAAAAATATTATAGTATTTTATCAGCATTTTCCACTATATATTATCGAAACTTATAGCCAAAAGCACCGTTTAGGTAGAAAAAACATCCGGCCACCGGATGAGCACGGGTGACCTGTTTTACCAGCATCAGCATACATTACGTAATGTGTAATCACTAATGTCTGTACCAGCCTTTGTACGGGACATTAGTTGATGAAACGGGAAAATTTGTTGCGGAATATTTTGGATTTACTTGTTATTAGGTTAGTTTTAATTATTGCTTAAATAATGTAATTGGTTGAAAACGGGGAACGGCAACGGGGTGTCTTAACATTAGGTTCCCAGGTTCCTTCTGCCTATTCTGCTATGTGCAGGATGGAGCGTAATGCTAATGTTAATTTAGAATAACATGCATTATAAACTATTTCAATTGGAGATACTTAGATGCTTTGGAGCTTAAATATAAATAAAATAATTTTAAAATAAAAACAATTAAGTACGTGTAACCGGTGCGAGGTGATTAGAACTCTAGAGGCAGCTGAGTTCTAATACTTCCTGCTTCCGGTCCTTGATCGAACAATTAAGCGATATTCTCTTGGGATCTAAATGTTAAACCAATACATATATAAAAGATTCCTTTTTATTCTCGTATAAAAACAGTTGTATCGTCATGTTAAATATAAGTTTAAGAGGCACAAGTGCATGACTGTGAACGCGAACGGTTGTGGGTTCGATTCCCACTCGAGAAAATTAAATATTTAATATCTTCATTTAATAGCTCTGGTATCAAGGCAAAACACAGCGTTGAGTTCAGCCACTTAGTATGCAGTGCCTCCAGTATTCAGCGGATAGTGGAGAACGGAGTGTTTTAATACTAGGTTCCCTCTGTCTACCCTGTTGTGTGCTGGATATAGCTTAAAGCTAAAAAAAAAGAAGATAAAAAAATATTTTCTATATAAATAAGCATACTTGATAAACTAAAGCTAAAATGGCCAACTAATTTATTCATACTTGACAACAACTTTGCAGAAAAATAGAAGTTTCTATAAAAAAAAGGATCAACAAGCAAAAGAGACTCGACAAGTTAAATACAAATTAGAAGGCAATATTTAAAATAATGGCTCGTTTAAATTAAAGAGGAATGACTAATGAAGTAGAAACTAACTAAGGTGTCACTTCATTCCAGAAATGAGTTTTCTCCAATGTCTCAAGTTAAATCTTTGTACAATTAAGAGCTATAATTACGCTGTTGTTTCAAACTGTTACTTTAAAGTTTGTATAATATATTATACTAACTTTATATTATTTTACTTGTAAATAGTTCACGTTAATTAATAAACAGGTGCTATGCTAATGATAGTTTAGAAATTTAATAACTGATACAGATATGTGAATATTTATAGAAAAACCATTAACAATTGTGAGTTTGTTTAATTCCACTGGCGCAGTGACACTAGTATTACAGTTATATAAATACACTAGTGGACCCGAACGCGGCTACGCCCGCTTGAACTATACATACATATAGAATATTTATTAAATATATTTATGAAATTATTTTCAGTTTTCAATAGAGAGATGCGTTAAGCAAGCTTATTTTAGTAACGTTTTCTAACAACAAACTTTGCTAATCATTGCTTAGCAACGGTTGTTAATAACATGGCGGAATAAATTGCATGTCAAATTAACAAGTATTTTAATATATTGCTATATGTCGAAAATAATACAAATATGAGAAAAAAAGTATCCTATGTTCATCCCAAAACCCTCAAGTATCTCTATATGAGCATTTTATCACAATTAAATTAGCGGTTTGGCCCTGTTGCATCTTTTATGCAGACAGACAGAGTTACTTTCGAAATTATAACATAGATATGGAGGTATGGATATATACAGTTTAATTTACAACATGCTATAGGTTCTTTTGGGAGGTAATTCTTCGAAAACACCGACAAAGTCAATATTAGAGTAAAATACATAAATAACAGAGTCGTGCGTTGAATGTGATATAAATTCCCTACTGAGGTTACTGCCAAAGCTTTATATTATCTGGCTTTTATAACATGGTCCTTTATTAGTTTACTCTAGCCCGGCGTAACAGAATAAGGGTATTTAGATATCGTGTATTTTTTAAATGAAACTTCATTACTGCTGCTAAAAAGTGTTCGAAACGTTGAGTTTCATTTAAAATGTGTAATAATCGTGAAAATCAAAGAATTTGTCATCGTCTATCTTAATTATGTTAGTTAGGGTTTTTCTATCTATCTTTCTTATCGTATATTTCGCACAATTTTTGACACATTGCATATTAGGTGGCGGTTTGTAATGTTAATAAAAATAATTCATTCGACTAAGTCAAAACCACAACCGTTGCGTTTACAATCATACGCTGAACTAAAAATATATTCGTCTCACTAAAAACTGAATAGATTTCATTTCAAATGTATATAAAATACACGAGTGCTTCAGATATACTCGTATAATATGAAAAAAAACATAAAATAAGAGGAAAAATATAAAAAAATATATATTATTTACAAAGAAATTGTATGTTATTCTGTCAAAACTATAATGTGAAAGACAGATAGATGAAAGAACGTCACTTTTGTAAGCGTTTCATGAAAAATGTTATGAAATATGTCAGTAAATATAAAAAAAAGTATTTGGTGAAACGAAAAATATATAGAGATACAGATGTTGATTTAACTTTGACAAATAAAATTGAAAGTTCTTAATATTTGATTAATATTTAATTTCAGCTTGATATCTTCTCGCTATCTTGAGATAAATGGTCTTAACGACAGACGGACAGAAAAGTGATCCTATACGCGTTACGTTTTTTTCTTTTTCAGGTACAGAACTCTGGAAATCAATAGACAATTCTCTCTTTTTTAGTTGGTTATAAACAATTTGTAGATATATTATATTAACATTGTTGAATTGTATTTTAAACGTGTGATGTACTGAGCTACTTTTATTTTTCTATGAACAAAATGAATCACTCTCTATTGAAGTTAATGTAAATACAATTTATTCAAAATCAACTTTTTTTATAATCAGCTTACAGCAGGATGGGCAGAGGGAACCTAGTGTTTAGAAACACCATTTCCCATTTCCACCAAATTCTGGAGGCACTTAGACAATTTGAAAGTTAAAACCTCACAATTTAACAAAAAATCCACCAGTACAAACCACCAAAAATATCTTACAACTCAACCACCAACCAGCACTTAAAAGAAACACACCCAAAGAAAAAAAAAAGAAAATGGTCACAAAATACTTTTATCCAAGCAAATTCTGAAATGTTAAACGCGAGTGAAGTGACCTCATAATTGCGGGGCTAAAGGGCTGAAAGGGTCTGTTATCATAGCTTTGGATGAAAGCTGGGAATTAAAATACGCTCTGGCTCACCTGACTACGCTGCATTCGCAAGTAGTAGTTCATAACAGTGTACAAATATACCAACAATGGACGGTTTAAGTGTGGAATTTATTGTGTATTTAAGATTACTTGTTGGATTTTATATTTTGTCTTTTTATTATTATTATTTGAGGTAGGCAGTGATAGCTTAGTGTCAAGACACTTAACTTTTCCGTCTTATTAATTATACTAATTTGAACGCAGTATTCTGTCATCTAGCATTGAATGACTTTATGAGTGGAAAACGGAGAATTGTCACTTATTTCAAATGAACATAATTATCTAGAATAGCAAATGAACTTGTAAATACTTTCATTATACTTAATCCGCAAAAAACAGAATAGACTGACAGGATGCTAGGATTAAGCCACTCTGTTCTCTCAAGCTCTACCCAATTTTCCAGACATTGTGTGTTGAATTATTTAATTTCCTCAAGTGGGAATCGAACCTACAATCGTAGCGTTTACGTTCAGACACCGCTGCACAACGGAGGCCTCGTTTCTTCTACATGTATCAGCCAATATTAAAAGGCTACGTGTTGGAAAACCACCTTTTAATAAAAAGAAGTACTCGTCCACGATTCGCTGATTTCAAATTCATAAAATATGAATAAACAGAAGGAGTATGAAATATTTTTTTCATTTAATGGACTTGAATTAAAAAGCTCGGTGCTAAGTTTTAAATGTCAAGGTTGTCGGTCTCAAGAGCAGCATGTTATTAAAACTGTGAAAATATAAAATGTTTTCGTGGTTGTATTAAAATAATAATTAAAGTTTTTGTGTTCTAGATCAGTTTTATCTAAATAATGAGATTTTTTTATAGAGGATTACTATTGTTATTGTGAAAATTGTAAATATGAGTATAGCGCAATTATTTACTAATTGATTATTTTTTTAAGCTTTCGTGTTGAGTGGCGGAACTCATATTTTATTTTCTCAAGTGGGAATCGAACCCACAACCTGTCACACGCTTGTGCAACTGAGCCACGACTAGTCTCATACTCAAATAACTCGCTGTAATATTATATTTTTCGTATTTCTAAGAAATAATTAATATTGTCAAGACAGAAAACATTACCAAATACAATTAAAAAATATATTTTAGATATTACTGGTTTCTAATTAGTATATTAAATTAATTAACCTAATATGTGATTTCTTCATCAACACCAATATTAACAGGAAAATGTAAAAAAAATGCTCAGAAAAGTATTTTAAGAAAAGTTATAATAGAAATGAGCTTATGAAGAACACTCAAACAAAATTGTAAGTGGATTCGGTCGTAGCGTAACAAAAACAACCCCAAAAAAATAAATATAACGTTTTACCAGTTCAAAAGACTTATTGAAAACTCTGAAGAACAAAATAATAAGTTACATAATTTAATTTAATAAAAAGATAATATTGGTTGATTATTGTTTCAATTTCTTTGTATTGACATATATAATTATGTTATTTATTTTGTCTGTAAATTCGACTCAATAAAATGCTTATTTAGAGACTTTAGACTGCAAATGCCATTCTGACATATTTGGTCCGCGTGTACCTCAATACGTGATGGATATGGGTTCGATTCTCAATTGGGGTGATAAATTATTTACTATTGTTTATTTACTCACCTTATTTCGCAAATATCACGAAAATATTATGTAATCTTAAATAAACTCAACGACTCGCTTTGTCTAGCAGAGCGGAGAAATTATAATAATTTAAATACAATGGTTTTTCCGAGTGAGAATCGAACCTAAGCCATCACGTTTGCATTTAGACTTTGCACCACTGCGCTACGAAAGCCTAAAAATGATATAAATATAATAACATCTGCAATAAATTATATTACGTCTAAAAATATAATAAAACACTAGTCCAGTTTAGTTCCTGGAAATGGTTCTCGCCTGAGGGTGTTTTTAGAAAGTTTTCTTACGCCTTGCATTTTCCCAAGTTTGTCCTAAAAAGGGTTGTTGACACAAAACCTTTAATAGATTGTACATAATAATTCTCATATTTTCGTTTATTATTTAATTTAGAACTTTTTTTCTTTCTTGAAGGGAAAGACAGGAAACACTAATGATGAATCGTTTTAATTACCACTTTCTGTGAAGGTTTTGTGTTGCTATAAACTCAGAAATGAACGTGCGTAACTCGAACTGACTGCCTTTATGTGGCGTAGGCGGTGTTCGTTAAATACAAGCCTGCTGAATTAGGAAAACTTCTTTAACTATACGTTTCTTAATGCCATTAAGAAGCATTTTGTATAGCCTTAATTATTAGTGCTATATTTTTTTTTGCGGTGTAGAGTTCCGCCACTCAATTTGCAATGCTACCAGAATTCGACAAAGAGTGAGAAACGGAAGTGTCTTAATAGGAATGGAGAGACTAAACACTAGGTACCCGGTTCTCTCTACCTACACTGCTACATGTATGGATACCACGTGAAGCTGAAAAAAAATTTTTTTAAATTTTTATCTCATCGTAAAGGACAGACAGATGAAGTGAAGTTTTAAGACACTCCACTCTCCACTTTCAGTCGAGACATTTTGTATGGAGTAGACACACCTCTTAGTTATGAAAAGTTTATTAAATAACATTCGCCCAAACTGCCTTCCATATTTAAATACATAATATCTACATACCTGAACTAAATCGCCATGTACTCCACCAGCAGCGGTTATGGTAAGCAGACAGACATACGGCACTAAATCTTCTCTTGGTCTATGTAACTCGAGCTCGTAGGTGCGCCCGATGTCCCCGTAGTAGGTCTTATTGCAACCTGACAACAAAATATGTATATTTAATTTTAATTATATGTTCAGGCTCTTATCGTGTATAGGAGGGTAGGTAGAAGAAATCTAGATACATCCGCTGCTCCATGACGACCCTTGGCTTGGCCTTAGCTACGAAGTGTATATTAATAAAGAAACGGAAACGGAAATTGTTAAATTAAGGACTCATACTAATCACTTTTTTTCAGCTTCACGCTGTATCCCGCATATAACAGGTTAGCAGAGCGAACCTAGAGTTTAGACATTATAGTTCCCCACTTTCCGCCGATTTTATGAGGCATTGCGTGTTGAATTGCCTTGGTAATCCCTTCTTCCCAGCGGGAATCGAATCCAGAACCAAAACGTGACTATCACACGTTTATGTACACAGCTTACTGTGCCACGGCGGCCTCAAACTCATCATTAGGTCAATGCTAAAGCACTTTAATAAAAATGAAATCTGAAATAACAAGTATATTATTATGCGTTACTATTTATAGATTTTAAATAAAAAAATAATAATACAGAATTGAATATTTTAAAACAATACAATTTTTTAAGCCATTGTTTCAGATAAAAACTTTTTATAGTGTTCTAATGAATATCTTTTGTTAAACTTTATTACGTTTTATTTTTCAATGTCAGTTTAAATTCGAAAATATTAAATAAAGTATTCTTTTGTTTTACTAATAATATATTATATCTATAATGGAAGTGCCGAGTGATAAATCCGCTTTTCTACCCGAAACATTACGTTAAGTATACGAGCAAGAAATGTCGTTTAAAATATACGGAATTTTTGCTATATTTGAGAAGATTCCCAAGGAAATATGTTTACAAAATGACTAAATATATGAAATAAAAATGCGAATTATTTTATATGGACTAGATATATATTGTAATTGTTAGATTTATTTAATTTTAAATAATTATTTTCTTATATGGTCTTTATAATAATACATTATAAAGTTTTCGGTATTTAGCAATCGTAAAAGATATAGATAAAAACATGACTTATAAAACGAGATTCATAACAAACTCTATTGTGCATATATCTGTCTATAAGTTAGTAGATAATGTATTGTAATGAAGGCATTCGTGCAAAGGAAAATTGTGGACTGCGTGAAAAATTTTGCGCAAAGAAATATACCTTTTCCCGCTTGCGGCGACCATGACCTATTTTACTTTGTACAGAGAAATCCAGCTGAAATTAGCTCATTTAAAATCTTTAATACTCGTTTTTAATATTAATGCTAAAAATAGGTAATTTTGTTCGACCTTGCTCTTGCAACATGACTAGAAGCCTTTTCGGCCATTGAAAATTATTTTTAGTATATATTTATATTTATAGTCTTAAGAAATACATGTAATACAACAAAACCACGTAGATTATAATTTGATATGAATATAGACTAGATTTCTCTATTTAAGCTATCATATAAATACCTACTATAATACAATAATAATAATCTTCATATAATACAATAAAATTAAAGAAATCTTATCTTACAAAAATAAATGTAACTCGACACACTAGCTACAAGATACGGCTTCCAAAGTTTGGGAAGCATTGAGTGTAACGGCAACTTGTACGGAACAAAGTTTGGTCTTGTATGAAAGCTTTCAAGTTGATTGCCCAAACAATAAATATGTGTCTCAGGCTTCAACGGTAGAACTTTGTCCTCTAAAGACGAGCTTATTTTAGAAAATTGTGGACAGAACTTTTTTGTTGTTTTAAAATTTATATTAAACTTTATTTTATTAATTCAGCAATGGTTTTAATATAAGTATATATGTATTCTGTAGTTATACCTTCAAATATTATAAAATAATATTAAAAAAAAACATATATTTTTGCAAAATACTAATATTGATGATCAAAAGTCAAATATATTCACAATTCTTTTGTTACTGAGTGATAGACATAATACACAAACGGAACTGCGCAGCGTAGAACGCTGAAATTTGTCTTGTAGATTCCTCTAGGCAAATATAGAGAGGCAATAAGGATTTCCAGAAATTCTAAGTCCACTCAAATAAAATTGGAAGCTACTACTATAATATAATAAGAAATTGTATAAAATGAAATTTGCATTCTTTCCTCTCTTGAAAAGAGAAAATAAAACAAGAATTTGATATATTTCGCAATATGCTGCCCAATGTGGGACGATCTAGTTTACTTTCTAGTATCAAGTTAGCGACAGACGGCCAAAGATATTTTGAATCGAGGCCCAATAAAGAAATATCTTTATGCAACTAATGGGTTCTATTGCATTGAGAATTTAACCTAAATATCTTTAATTTTAATAAAAAAATATATAACATTATATTTATATTAAACTTAGGCTATTATTAATATAACCATTTTTTCTTTTCGAGTAATTTGACAGTATGACAGAAATTGGCTGACATAAAACGTGACTGGAAAAAAATAAAATGTATTTTTTTTCAATTTCACGTTTTACCGTTCAGCGAGGTAGGCAGAAATTTATTGTGAATTGATCGATTTTGCCCGAATTCGAGACATTGAGTTGTAAATAAACGCCGCGTTTCTTTTCACCAATAAATAAAATCAGCTTCACGCTGTATCCTGCACATAGCAGGGTAGGCAGAGGGAACCTAGTGTTAAGACACTCCGTTCCCCACTTTCTGTCGAATTCTGAAAGCATTGTGTGTTGAGTGGCAGAACTGAACGCCGCGCTTTACCTCGACACCAGAGCGAAGAAATGGAAATATAAACGTTAATAAATATTTCACTCTCTCGAGTGGGGATCGAACCCACAACACTTACAGCCCTGTGCCACCAGGATTCTCTATTATGATATAATTGTACAATTTTCAGTGTTTATTCGGTATAAAAGTTAGTATTTCATTTTCAATACAAATAATAGAGTCACGAAACGAGTGACCTGTACTGTAAATGGACGTACTCGTATCAGAAATCAGTTCTAGGCCTTTGTGAAAGGCCAAAGGGTGAGAATAATATTTATTGTTGAAATAAATGTCAACTCAAAAGCTACTTCAAATAGCGATATGATATTTTTGTTTTATAACAAAATAATATTTTTTGAAAAATATGTCACTAGGAGGTAGATATTTATGATAATTTTATTATAATCAAATGTGATTTAAAAATATAAATATATTTGGTTAAAAATTAATTTAATTGTATCAAAATTTAATTACATCAAATGTACATTTTTTATTAAATTTAGCACAATAAATAACATACTTACATATATTTAAAAAAATATACTAATGAAATGAAGCATATATAAACATTATTTTATTCTATTTTTGACTTCCAAATAAATGAAAATTTCATCAAAACCTTCAATATAACCATCTCAAGTAATTTAAATTCCATACGAACCATTGAACATGAAGTACGAACATTACACTACCGTACCGCTAACGTATCAAAAACTGGCACAGCAATATTTTCTGAGAACGAAAATGCATCAGTTGCAGGGCACTTCCGTTGCCAAGAGAACGCTCTACAAACACCGACGACAAAGTGGTAGTGCTATAGCTTACCTACCAGTGCTATAGCTTACCTACCAGTGCTATAGCTTACCTTCCAGTAGTATAGCTTACCATAGCTTACCTATGTCTATGTCCTAGTGGCCAAGTATTGTACGCATCATTGCAATCAAAGAGAGAGCTAAAACCGAGTTTCATTTCAGACATTGTTTTTGATGTTTCGTGGACTTAGTTATTTGTTTTTGTATTGTTTGAATATAACGAATATTTGGGTAAAGGTGTTTATTATAATTATATATTTTAATTATAATAACTTTAACAGATAAGTAAATGTAAAAAAATAGTGTAATTTTCGCTTCGTTGCTCATTGCAAATATTCCCAACAGTCTTTCATGGGAACATTTTTAATTAAAAGTTTCAATATATATTTTTATTACAGCATAGATTTTATGCAAACCTGTGAAGTTTTAATTAAATAGTTTGAATTGATCATACATAAATTTATCATCATAATATTAAATTTTATTCTTAAAATAAATAAAATTTAATAATGTGCGAATTTTGTTAATTTAAAATCTGTCTAAAAGCTATTTGCCCTAGTTTGCTATTTTCCCTAGTATAATCTCGATGCATAGAAAATTTCAAAGAAAAACGAAAATGGACATGAAAATGCGAAGAAAAAAGAAATGTGATAAATAAACAAATTTGTTTTACGTTTTATAAGAAATAACATTCATATAAAAAATAAGAAACGAAATGACCACTACACTTAACTATAACAGTAAAGTATGTAGCTTAAAAATTAAATTTAATTATGCTATATTTTCAGCGTAAAATGTATATAAAAACACTTATAAAATAAAATTCCCTTATTAATGACGCCCTGTACGAGGCATAATGAGAACGCTCAAAATAATTGTGTGAACGTGAAAATTTATATGTAAACGGATTAAATGTCCAACATGACACAAATCATTGCCGTGAAATGGCATTAAATATCGAATAAAGAATGGATTTTAAATCATTTTTAAGCCGATTTAATGACAGTTAAAATTAATTGCTTTCTAAGAGTACCTGATTTGCTGCTAAAGAATTTATTTTTACTTACATTTCCAGTTATTTGTTTCATTTGGAAATAACCAATTAATTCATTCTCCGTCTGCCTATAAAGGTGGCAGTGAATTGTTTTCATTTCCTCTGGTAATATATTCATATGCCTCCAGAATTCGGTAGAAAGTGGGGAGTTCGGAGAAAGTTCGGAGTGTTTTAACACTAGGTTCCCTCTACCCTACTCTGCTATGTGCGGGATACAGCGTGAAGTTGAAAAAAAAACTAATAAGATATTTGTATATACCTAGCTTGGTTAACATTTTAAAATAGATATTAAAAGATTCAAACAAGCTGAAAGCCACTCCTTGTGATCCCTTAAAGACTTCATTCATCTCGTCTCGTTGTGTGGAAGGTAAATATCAAGGCAGAGCTTGCTCAAAGACTAAACATAAACAACGCAGTAAAGCGATGCACACAAAAGGTAAAGTTAAGGGAAGTTTTCATATTCGTTATAATATTATTAATAATTATTATTATGAATCTAGGCTGTAACTTGTAAGGGCTCTAGGGCTTGTATTTAAAAACAGCTTTCAAGTCTGAGATCGATCTTGAGATGCCATTTTCATTCTAGGCCATTATTTATAAGTGTAATAGTATTTATAAGTGAAGTAATCCAGATATTGCGTATTGAGTGACAGAACTTAACGCCACACATTAAATATATTCATTGGCTCGAGTGGGGATCGAACCCATAACTATCACGTTTATTAAGTTATTAAGTTATTATTATTTAGTTATTCATTCACGAGGATGATTGTAACGCGACGGTAATGGGTTCGATCCCCACTCAAAATAATTAATATCAATAATTTTATTCCTTCGGTCAGGCACAAGGCCGGGGTTGAGTTCCGCCACTGCCTCGAAAAATTGGGCGGAAAGCTAACGGAGTGTTTTAACATTAGATTCCTTCTGCCTACCCTGTAGCGTATGCGATACAGCGTAAAATTGACTAAATACGTAAAACGATTCTAAAATCAAGGAATTGTACCTGAAATAAGGAATATGGATACAGGTAGTGCTAGTAGGTCACGTGTTAATTCTATCGATTCAGAATAACGCCTGACGTGACGGTTAGCACCGCAACCACAATTGATTGGTCAACGCTTCCTAATATAATTTAACTTGAATAGTGAAAAGCTATTAGTATGCTAGATTTATTAATAGTAATAAAATATATGAGATGGAAACTGGGGGACGGAAGTGTTTTAACACTACATTACCAAGTGCTCTCCGTATCTTGCTGTGTACGGGATACAGCTAAGCTTAAAAAAATATGAACGATGAAAAGAGGCAAAGATTGAGCTCAGTAGCGTGCTAAAGAGGCCTGTGGTTGGAGACTTGGAGAGGCCTATGTCCAGCAATGAACGTTCAGTCTGTTGAGTTCATTTGTGAGAGTTCAGAGTGATGATAATATGGATAAGATCCGTTAATTACATTTACAAAGCTTTTCATGTGCAGTTTGCCTTGTTACAATGGAATGAACATATTAAATAATCTCCCTGAGTAAGAATCGAACCCACAACCAAAACACATATCTTTAATTAATGTATATAAGTTAAAAAATTATTATAAATTCCTTAGATTATATATTTTTATTCTAAATATTTTATATTTGTCCAAATTTGTTCATATCGGTTCTAGAAACACGGCATTGCAAACGTACCGGTAGTCATTTGTTCCCGCGTGCCGTTTGTTCCAAATGGTTCTTTAATGTATGTTGCCTTATAAATCAAAGAGAAAATATTTGGAAAATATTTTATTTTTAACGAATTAAGAACATAGAAATCTTTTCCGTTCTTATTAAATTTATATACCCGGAATCACGTAAAACTAAACAAATATTTTTACTTTGGTTGGAAATTATGTCTTTCCTTCGTCTAAGAACTCGTAAAATTACATTTCAGTATGAAAATTTTCTATACGTGACATCGTGACTTTTCAAAATTATTTTTCTCTGCTGGTTTGCTTCACGCTGTATCCCACATATAGCAGAGTAGGCTAAGGGGACCCGGGAACCTAATATTAAGACACTCCGTAAGCATTAACACACTTCCGTTCCTCACTATCCTCTGAATTCAGGAGGCATTGAGTGTTGTAAAGTCCGCCAGACTTTAACGCCTCGTTTTACCTGGTTAACAGAGCCAATAAAGCAGAAATTGGGAATGGAGTATCTTAACACTAGGTCTACGCTACAATATGCGAGATATAACGTGAAACGTGTTTTTTCACGTTTAATATATATCTTACAAAGGAATCATTCATTAATACACCCAATAATCATTGTTATATTTAGGCAAGAAATACAATTTTAATATAACATACTACCCTCATAATATATTCTGCTTAAAATAATTCTAAACTAAAAATAAAATGCTTCACAATACAGGTATATTTTAGCAAAAAAACGTCCAAGGTTTCGCTAAAAATAGTTTGGATTATGTTTTTAACATGAACTACATAGAATATTTATATCTTGGTTGGTCGATTTACTGTGCTTGAAAAAATCCAAACGTCCCTCAAACGAGAACAAATGCTAAAAACTAGGGCAGATGGAAGCCTACTTTAGAATGTATTGGTACTGTGCATTATGCTCAAAGACAGAGACTTTAAAAGAAATTAATCGTAAAACAAGAGTTGAGTTATTTTTCTTTTTTTGTTTTATATAGGTGTCTCGTGGAGTAGTTGGTTTAACATGTGTCATACAAACATAGAGGTAGCGGGTTCATATATCGGATTGTGCAATTTTAATACTGAACACAGAGTATATTCATTATTCAATGATTATAATGCATAGTCGTTAGTTTATTTATATAAATTTAAATGCAAGCATTATCTACAAATGAATTCAATCTATTTTAGTTTCAGTTTGGTTAACGCGTTTGTATTAATAGAATTGAATTCTATAATAGTTACCTATATATTTTTTTAGCTTCACGCTGTATTCCACACGCAGCAGGATAAGCAGCAGAGGGAACCTAATGTTAAGAAATTGCGTTCTCCATTTTCCACTGAATTCCGAAGGCATGGCGTGTTGAATGGCGGAACTCCACCAGCACAGAAGGTAAAATGAAAACATTAAATATTTCATTTACTCGAGTGGAAATCGAACCTACAACTTGGAAGACTGGCCTCTACCTATACAATATTTCAATATTTTGATTTAGCTAAACGTATCCCATCTTCGCTTCGTAAATTTATATAATATATAACATTTAACAGATGTGCATTCATTATTTGCATGGAAGCTAATCCCTAATCTAGTTGTAGAACAAGGCTTAGGTAACGAAACGCTGACTGCGGCGGCACACTCGCACCAACACTATTTAAACAAGGTTTGTCAATTTAAATAACATTTACAGTGAAGGAGTTTTAAGGTGGGGATTGAATTTTACGGCGTAGAGTTATTAAAATGTACTTTAAGAGTGAATCCCCTACTCAAGGGAATTCAAAATTCAAAATTTTCATTTCTACGTGAGTTCTGCCACTCAACACGCTATGCCTTAAGAATTCAGCGGAAACAGAGTATTTTAATATTAGGTTCCCTCTGCCTCCCTGAATGCAGCATGAAGTAGTTAAACAAATCGAACTTACAATTATCGCAGTTACAGACACTGACCCATTGCATCATAATGGCCTCTTCATTAATCACAATAAGTGATAATTGTATGGTTTAGTAAAGTCAAAATATTAGTCCATGCTATTAAACATATTAGCATTAGTATAACAATTATCTAGATTGTTGTTTAATTTAATAACAATCGTCTTAATAATTAATTCATTTCAATTATTAAGACGATTGTTATTAAATAATAACAGAATTTACGCCCATTTAAGTAGCAAAGACTAATTATTTTCTTACAGATTTCAATACTATTTTCTTATTTCAATGTTCTCTTTTTACTTGCTTAGTGTAATATATGTTAAAAAAAAATTAAATAAATGAAAATTGACTTAGATCTTTTTCTTCTTCTTGTTTCTGTCATTAATCCCGGCTGTAGCCAGGGTCTGCCTTCCTTCTCAATGTCCTCGGTGGTTAGACCATTGGCTCTCATGTCTTGCATAATGACATCCAACCAGCGCTTCCTTGGGCGTCCGGGAGGTCTCACTCCAGGAACTGATATAGCAAGGATTAGAACTGTTTTACAAATATTAGTTTTTCGTATTCGTCGATAATGAATATTTCTTCATCTTCATTTTCATCAGTTCATTTGACCTGATGTCCTTTGAGTTTCTCGCGTACTTTAATAAAAATTCCTTTTGTAATTATTCAATTCCATTATACTTACTGGTAGTCCTGTTCTTGTTTCTGTGGTTTTTCGCAAACTCATTGCATTAGCCCGTATCAATGTTCCGAGAATGAAACGGCGAGTCATTGCAAGTCATCACGCTTAAAAGTTTCCTTTCAGATAATTATATAATATAGAAATAGGTGCTATTGATATATTATAAGGGGTAAAGTTGAAGAAAAACTTTTAATATCTGTTTATCTTATATCTATTAATATATAATATTTTTTTATGAAAATAGGTGGAAAGGTTTCATTTCCTAATAAACTTCTGTATTTGGCGTGTCAATAGCTTTAAATTTTCTTTTAGCTGTACGCTGTCTCACAGCAAGGTAGGCAGAGGAAACCTGAGATTTTAGTGTTAAGAGACTCCGTTTCCTATTGAGACACTTTCGTTCCACATTTTTCGCCGAATTCTTGAGGCTTTGCATGTTGAGTGGCGAGACTCAACGCCGCACTTTCCCTCGTTACCCCCGTTAAAGCTTCAAAACTAACACTAGACTTTATACACATTAACTTGAAAATAAATTTTATTTTCAATATAAATTAAAGGCCCCTGAATTCATTGGTAAATAGGAACGGAGGTTCCCAGGTGCTCCCTGCCTACCCTGCTATGCGCGGGATACGGTGTGAAGTTGCAAAATAAGTGTAAGAATCGACCAACAGATTTTGACCGACCAACTCTTTCATTAAGTTAAAATTTAAAAATGAAATATTTTAAATACTGATGTCTTTAAAATGTAGAAAATGAAATAATGTCACTGTATTTTCTTTTATTGTCATTTAAAATGAAAAAGAAAATTTTCTCAAAGAATATAAAACAGTAATACACTATGTATCGATTAAGAGCAATTTATGAAAGAAATATAAAGAAATATTTTATCTTGTGAAAATAGTCTTAGCCGTTCAAAAATAATTTCACCCTAATAGAATGCGGTAAAAGGTTGAGAAACCTTTCAAGCACTGCCTTTGAAGAGCCGAAACTATATCGATCAGTAAAGTGCTCTAAGTTCGTATAACGTCTTAGAAGCTGTGGCATTTTGTTGGCCTTACTTATAAGATTTTAGCTACAATATTAAAATTCATTTTCATTTTTATAACGAAGAATTAGAATTTCGGAAAAATCCTTAAAATCGGAAACAGAAACGTTCATTAATATTTTATACGTAAAAGATGAATGTTTCAGAAGAATCGTGGTTTAAGACACTCCGTTCTTTAATTTCCGAATATTTTTTGAGACATTGTGTGTTGAGTAGCGGAACTTAACGCTGTAATTTGTTGACCAGAACAGGAAGTGGAGTCTCACTGACACTATTTTATAAGTAAGTATTAATATTTATATATAAACTTCTAAAAGTTATATAATACAAATAAAAGCAACCATTTTAACTTATATAATGGCGAATATTCTGTTTTCCCAAAGTTTGTGGCTGTGATTGATGAGATCGCTGATAGCTTGCGGTGACGGAAATTAGATCAGTTTTATAACACCAACCTTGAACTACTTTAGCAAATACAAGCACGGAAGCCTATTGAGATGAACGATAACGAATAAAAGAGAAGAAATAACAAATGATTTATTATTTTTTCATTTTATTTAATAGATGTTGTTGTTGCGCCATTATTTTTAAAACATTGAATATGTTTGTAAAATATTAATGAATAACAAATAAAGAAATAAATGATGAGTAAATAAATTCAATGACAAGTAATTTTAAAATTCTTTTAAATAAGCCATTTTAGCAAACTAGGCGGGGCCTTAATTTTCCCATTTCTCGTCCAATTTCCAAAAGATTTTGTATTTGTGCTAGGTGTGGCTTCATAGAAGTAACAATTACTTAAGATATAATTAATTAAGATATTTAGTCAAGAGACATATAAGAGCAAAATTGTAAATTCAATTACATTTAGATAAATAATTCATTCGTAAGTATAGATTTAAAAAAAAAACATTGTAAAACTTTAAAAATACATCACCAACTGCGCCTTTAAGTCTTTGTCTCAAATATGAAGTTTAAAATTTTGAACGAAACCGAATAGGCAGGATCTGAGTTTCAATTTAACTTGTAATAAGTTTAGCAATTTGTTGAAATTAGCTGAAAGTTGAATTTCCAAAGTTTGGAACTTTTTAAATAATATTTATTGTTGGACAAATATAATACCTATGGATATATAAGATCTATGTATAAATAATATGTTAGATGGATAGTGGGAGAAGGGATGAAGAAGAGAATTAAATTTAAGGAAACTCTTGAACAATTTGCCTACCCCGGGAGATAATAGTCACTGAATCAGATAGCTTAGACCATAGGGGATAGGGGGTGGAAAGACAGCTGAAACATTTTACCTACATTTGTAGATACAATTTTCTGTTATTTCTTAGTTTATGGCGTTTCAAAAGCTTTTCGAGCGTGCCAATTGATATGTACAATGTTAGGTAGCGGAGAAGACGGATTTACACATTTCACATGTAGTGTGTCTATCATGCTATATGTGGAATACAGCGTGAAGCTGAAAAAAAAAAACCCTTTAAAGTTGACTCATCCAAATTGAAATATATAAATGCGCTTAAAAATAAATTGCTTATATTTTCGTGCTTTATTCACGCAGAAGTAAGACAGTCCGTTGTCCAATTTCCATGTTGAGTAGTCAGATAACTTAACGCCATACTTATTAATAATACTAGTGGATCCGGACGCGGCTACGCCTGCTTGAACTATAAGAATATTTTCGCGTCGGTCAATACTCATACTGTGCCGCCCGAAGGGTAGGTCATTTCGAATCTGTGACATCTCCTTAATTATTTAATAGAATGTTATACAGTAAACTATAATTTCAATCTAGATAAAATGCTAAAAGTGACTATTATATTTATTTTCATAAGGATGAATATCAAAATGTCGCGGTAACGGTTGCGTAGCGACGCGACGGTTGTTATTAACATGGCAGAATAAATTGCATGTCAAATAAGAAAGTACTTTAAAATCAATTAGTTTATATGTGTAATGTAATGTTATATAGCCTATAGCACTTCTGAAGAATGCAGCTTTCATACAAAACAAAAACAAAGTAAATCGGACCAGTAGATCCAGAGATCTTAGCGTTCAAACAAACAAACAAACAAACAAACAAACTCTTCCGCTTTATTATATTAGTATAGATAAGTATAGGTGATTAATTAATTTAGCAAAATAGTGTGATAATATTCTCGACTTCATAAACATTTTTTTTATAAAGACTATGAATTTCAAAGTCCATTCACAATCAATCAATCTATCAAATCAGCCTATCGGGTCCACTGCTGGACATAGGCCTCTCCCAGGGTGCGCCAAAGCTCCCGATCCTCCGCCTTCCGCATCCAGTCGAAGCCATCAACCTTCTTCAGGTCGTCGGTCCATCGAGCTGGAGTGTCCATCCACGCGAAGTATCAAATATCAAGCACATTTTATTTAGTAATCTAACCATAAATATAATAAAATAAACATTTTAATTGCCACTTTAAAATTAATTACAATTTTGAAACAGCAGCAGTTATTAACTAAGTGGCGCAATTATGCAAATTGGTGTAATTAACGAAAACAAATTAGCACCTTCAGCTGACCTTAGTTGGAATTGCAGCCACGGAATCTACATTCATCTCATTTCTAAGGAAAGCTTTTATAAAAGTAAAAAATAGGACGAGCTAGCGTTCTCCATTGTTTTCCGCTGCTCAGTTTGGAATTTTTCTATTTAAATTCCTCATATCGTACACTTTTTTTTTTGAGCACGCTACTTTTAATATACTGGCTGACACTTCTCTCTCAGACAGCAACCCTTTTAAAATATGTTAAAGAAAACATTTTCAGTAGCAACCCTTGTTATATAATCAGAGTACTAAAATGTATGTTATTCGGTATTACAATCTAATTAAGCCAGCAATTACAAAGGTTCTGGTATTTAAAAGAATGAAGAAAGAACAGAATTCAAGAACAGCATAAACATTAAGATATTAGAACAAATGGATGAAGTGATATTTCTGGAAAGTTTGTTTGGTAGACGGAAGAAACGACATGGACGTGGAAGGGCTCTCGGTTTTAAGTTTAGGTCTTAGCTGCATTGATGAGACGGCGGACGTGTTTTCGAGTTTATTTACTATAGATTTTTATTTTAATTTCAATACAAAAATTTAACAATCTACTTAATCTCATAATATTACCAATTGTTGCACCTAAAGGAAAAGCTCTTGATCTTCGATCTTACTCAGGGGATTCGCTCGAACAAATTCATCGCTCAATATGTAATTTTTCGAATGTGGCCGGAATATGGAAAACATAGTGACTTGACGATAAGTTCTCTTTGTCTATCGCTACGCGAATGTAATTGTAAAAATAAGAAAATATTATACAAAACTCATTACGAAGTAGCAAGCTTAAAATGCAATTACAAACTGACATCTGTCTTTTTTAAAAGCTTTAAATCCCCAACAACATTTTGTTTTGCAAAATCAACTTTAATAAAATATTTATTCAGTGCCCGGCTTGGGAAATATTGCATTGTGATGCCCAGAGGGAATAAATTAATGTTCAGCGATACGAGCTCACTGTAGAGTGTTGCCATTCAAATATTTGCTCTTTTCCAATATAGAATACTAGCGCCCCGCGCGCGGCTTCGCCTGCGTGAACTACGTTATTATGAATTTCTGTCTCCTATAAGTGACGTCCATGCAAAATTTGAGACACCTAGCATTTGTAGTAAAGAAGTTTCATACAAACTTTCAACCCCAAAAACAACCCCTTAGAAGTCGAATATTGCAAATTCCCGTCTTAGCAAGCACCTATGTCATATAAGTAACTCTTATACAAAATTTCAGATTCCCAGCTCTGGTAGTTTTTGAGATTTCGTGATGAGTGAGTGACCTTTCGATTTTATATATATAGATGATACCTACATGTTATCTATAATTTTTTCATTCCGCTTCTTCTGTATTAAACTAGGGTTAGTGTCAAGCATCGATATATTACAATTTAACATGATAATTTCAAGAATTCTTGAAAGACTGTTAAACTCTACACCTACTCTATATGTAGTGCTATAATTTAGTAATAAAACCGGTTAAGTGCGAGTCAGACTTACTCGCCAAGGGTTCCGTACTAATTTTTTGATGTAATTGAACGGGAAATACTAATTATTATTTTCTTCTTTATTTGTACTCGAAGTACGCACATCTTGCCAAATTTCATATTGTATACCTACCCGTAGAGTAGGTCTATAGGTTTTGATTCATGCACTTATTAATTTTCACTTTGCAATATTTCTTTTTACTTTATTTGTAAGTTTTTGAGCTTTGATTTCATACAAAATATATAAAAACGATGCATAAACAAAGACACGAGATCTCTGGATTACGTTGACACACAAACATGAGTTTTTTCTGAACTTCATAAACGAAAGTTACATATACATTCACATTTAGTATGATAAATGTCCATTTTAAGGCATTTCATTATAAAACATTCATTTGGTATTTGGGTAGTGTAATATTGCATAGGACGGCCAGAGGGAATAAATTAATGCTCAACGATGCGAGACCGGACTCGGGTGTTGCAATTCAAATATTCATTTCTCTGTATTTAAATGGAGCTCAGTATTTAGTTAGTTTTTATATTTGCAGCAATTAGTAATTTTTTTATTTACTTCTTTTTACTTACATAGAACTTAGTTTTGAGGCACTCCGTTCCTATAAAACACTTTTTTCTGAAATCTCAAATTCTCGAGACATTGCGTCTTGAGTGGCGGAACTCAACGCTGCGGTTGTTACCAGAATGAAAAAATGATGTGGGAAATGGAATGTTCTTATGGGGTACAGAATGTCTTAACACCAAGTTACCATATGCCATGTACTAGCAATACTAAAAAAACTTTCTCAAAAAATATTTTTTTAATGGTCTTTAATTATTTAATGTCCGTCCTACAATGAGTGCTTTTGCTAGATTAATTTGGGGTTCCGTACCTCGAATGGAAATATACGGAACCCTTATAGGATCACTCGACATCCGTTCGTCTGTCAAGACTCTTTTTCTCAGGAACCATAGGTATACGAGTCCGACTCGCGTTTAACCGGTTTGTTATTTTTTTTAATAAATATAAACACTTTCCTACCATTCCACTGCGCCATAATATGTATATTCTAAATGAAATAATTATACCTAAAACATAATAAGATATAATTAAAATATAATTAATGGCTTAGATATATTCGATAATAAAATTACGCCCCGTATAATAACAATTAAGTTATAAAGGCACCAAATTTGCTCCATTTCAAGAACGCTTCGTAATTACATGGCAGGTATATATGTATTTATTAATTTAATATATCTACATATATGTAAGATTACATATAGCATAGATTTATAATACAAAGTATATGCATAACAACGAATGTTTCAAATGAAATCAATAAGTTCTGGAACTTATG
This sequence comes from Heliconius numata, assembly GCA_016802625.1. Lineage (NCBI taxonomy): Eukaryota > Metazoa > Arthropoda > Insecta > Lepidoptera > Nymphalidae > Heliconius > Heliconius numata. Next base: position 6,609,576 of record JAEBDU010000001.1, on the reverse strand, counting down.
TAATATCGCCAACAAGAAACAAGTAGTAGTGCGATTCATCGTCTTGGCTTGCAAAGCAAACTTTCTTGTATGCCAAAATATCTTCAATTCTCTACTTGATTTTCATAATATTTAAAATTATTACATATTATAAAAATATGTAGGAGAGTAATAAGGTTTTTTGCCGATTTGCTACAGGTGAATCAAGAATTAATTAGGGTTCCTTAAAATATAATGTTTGTTTAAGCTAAGTAATATATATATTTTTAATATTCATCCTTATTATAGTAATATTTTATTTATAAAAAGTTTTTGGGATGAAGTTAACATATGAATTAAACACCGCTTCTAACTCAGTGGCTTTTGATTGTTGGTTAAAAGTTTGACTTTACCTGATCTAAATATTATACGATGTTTTTTGTAGCTGTATAAAGTTTTATGATATATAATAATATAGATATTAACATATGTTCATATTCATGTGTTATATTCATGTATATTTCCATTTCTTCGCTCATGCATTATGGCAAAGCGCGACGTTGAATTCCGCCTTTCAACACGCAATACCTCCAAATTGCGGAAAGTGGTGAATGGAGTGTCTTAACACTAGATTCCCTCTGCCCTCCCTGATGTGTAAATATACTATGAAATTATTCTGCATACAGAAAATTTACTAAAGCATGTAAAATTCCAGTTCTAAATAACCTTGTGCGGTTGTTTAAATTTTAATATCCACTAGCAGACCCGCGAACTTCGTATCGCCTAACAGTCGATTTTTTTTAATATGTATTCTGCTATTCGCGACACCGGGTCAGCGTGTAAGATAAAAAAAATTAAAACTTAAATCATTTTTAATTCTTATAATATTCATTAAAAATGATAATAAAAATAACAATTTCCGATATCTTATTATGATACCTACTTATTATATTTTATTTCATTTTTACTTATTCTAAATTCAGTTTCATTTTCATTGTAGTACTTTGTGGTACACGTTATTTTTTGCTTGGTTATCTGGCGCGTAAACAAACAGAGCAGATGGTTTTCTAACACACGAATAGGCAACATACAATAAACCATGCGAGAAACATGAGATTTCTATATTAATACCACAAACACTTAATAACTGCCCCTGGGATTTGTTTATAGTCATTACGAAAGCAAGCCGTACTGGAAACTGTAGTCTTTTAAGCTCGAATGGTATGTCAGTCGAAATCATTGGGATGCCCCGCATCTTCAAAAAGTCTTCTCCTTTATACTTTCCTTTCAATATGATTGCTTCTATTACGTTATTCATTATTTTTTTATCACTAATCGTGTGCCGTTACAAAGTTTCTTTTGGTTAATATTTCGCAACATTATAACTACACATTCAAGTTTTAATTGAAGGCTGTGAGGCGGCAATCCTGGCAAATCAAGTGAGTTTAAAAATTCCGGTGGATAGTTCACGACATCATCTTCATTAGTTGCCATATCAACTGACTTATGTGTCCTTATTTTGCCAGGAATGCCATCTTGAAAATTTATATATAATTCATTTACATCAGTGTGTTTGGCAGCCAGTAAAGCTCTTTCGCACAACCAATTATGGAATAAATAATCAGCAACATTTCAGCAACATTTAGAAGCACTTTATGAATGAGTTCATCTTTTGATTACGTTAACTGACAAAAACTATCAGGAAAGGTGATGCAGCCAGTCAGCGCATATATAGGAAGTTTGCCATTACCAATATCAATGAGTTGTTTAGAGAATATGTCTCCAGATAGATCATTTTGCAACATGACACGCATATTCTTGCTTAAATGTAATACCTTGACATGTTTCCAAAATTTCGAGGACTTTAAACATCTCAGCAACTCAGCTTGCATTTAACGTGGAACCACTGGCAATCCTCCTCCTTATAATAAAATCATTGCGCCACCAAATTGATTGCAAACTGAGTTTTTACAATAACCTTACAATATTGGCAAGCTGAGTTCATAGATCCAATAGCAACACAGCTGTAGGTACTGCTGGCATCAATTGATATATCGTAACAAAAAGCAGCTCGATCCAAATTTGCATCATTATCAGTCAACTATCGTGCTCACGTTCATTGCAATCTTCACGTTCTGGGCAGTACGATTAGATTCTTCTCCCTAAATTTGTCCACCGCCTTATAGAAGGCATATTTTTTTAAGTCACAAATACACAATTTAATTAATTTTATAAAATTTGTGGCTTTTAGATTTAGTGATATAGACGCACAATGAGACGTTCACATTTCAATTGACATCTTACCATAGAAATATTGACAAATATTGGGCCAGGCCAGGGCCCAAGTTGTTATGTTGATCCACTTTTACTAAGACGCTATCTTTATCTCTTCGAGATTAGATGGGCTGCCAGGTACTCCAGACCATAATTTTTGTTACGTATAAATATCTGGAAATTGTTTGTCAAAATGTTAAATTTTCCCAAAGGCAGTATATTTATATCTCTTATAGTTTAGACAGGCTTTTAAGATGCCACATCAGGTGTCCAGATTTTCAAAATAAACTATAGCCTAGAAGTTGCCTAGACTTTATAACTATACAACAAAAAGTTTCATTCAAATCAGTCTAGTAGTTCCGGAGGTTAGCATGTACAGACAAATAAACAGACAAACAGAATTTTTTTTGTAGATTTGGACTCTATTATTGTTCATGTAGCTTGGAAACGTCGACCAGTGATGAAACAAACTTATGTCTTCTGTTGAGGCATCCCTTGGGAATGTTTCCTCATAGGTGAAAGGAACTTGGTTCAATTTAACCTCCAGAAGACATAAGTTTGCACGTTTATCACAACATTTGTCGTCTTCAAAAACAATACCCTTATATAGAGCGCGTGACTGAAAGTATCGCGATCATGTAGAAAGCAAGGCCAAAATGGTCTTAAAGAAAGTGGTGGTCATCAGCAGCTTTATAGGATCGAGGTACGTTCATATATGGGGCCACGTTGTCTCTGGGCGGGTGCATCCCAGTGCCAGCTTGGCACATTTAATTGCTTACAACGTAGAACCGTTTGAAACAATGGGGAACCAATGATCTGTAAAAAGCTTGACACTTTAGCATTGCGTAGAAACGTCTTCTAGCTGTGTGTTCTCTATCGTATTTATCATGGGGAGTGTCCTGGAAAACTGTTTGACTTGCTTTCTGCAGCCGTATTTTCTAATCGTAAAATAGGTAAATCATAAACTTAAATACCATCCACACCATCTTGATAATCATAAGGGTTATAAAAACAATAAAGTTTTATTCTTTATTAAATGGATAGAAAAATATGATAGAAGACTATACACTAACAGCACGTTAGCACCTACATAAGTACATGTTACTTGTGTGTATGGTTGCACCCGTGCAGAGCCGGGGTGTGTGGCTTGTAACTGATACAATAATACTACAGGATATCTTTATCTTATACTGCATTTTAAATACCTAATAACTTGTAACATATTGCTTTGAAATGTATCTAGTAAAAGGTTATTATGAGACCAGTCGTGACGTAGGGGCATAAAGTGTGACTGGTACCGCAGCACGTTGTGGGTTCGATTCCCACTTGAGGAAATTAAATATCGAATATTTGCATTTCTTCGCTCTGGTGTCGAGCGCGGCGTTGAGTTTTCTCACTGAACACACAATGCCTCCAGAATTCATCGGAAAATATGAATAGAGTGTCTTAACACTACGTTCCCTTTGCCTACCCTGTTGCGTGCGGCGATCTACAGTCAACAGTCATAATATCTAATGTGATTTGTAGGTGCATGTTGGATACGGATTTGTTTTAAATGGTTAGTGTAGGCTTAGGAGATAAACATTTTCTATCATGGACTTTTACTTAGAACTTTTGAAGGAGAACAATTATTTTTCACATGTAATTTTTGCGTAGCTTTACGCGGTGGACGCATGGAACCTCTCAAGCTCTCCAGTTTTGCAACATTTTTTTATGTTTCTCCTCTGCGATTGGTTATATTGTGATGTAATACTTATAGCCTAAACATTCCTATATGTAGACACTATGATACACAAAACTAATTATTCAATTTAAATCCGTACTTTCTGAGATTACCGCGTCAACTAAGCAATCTCTTTAGTTTTATAATAATAGTAGTCATAGAAGTTGTATAAAATATTTCCTGTATAAATATAAGTTTCATGAAGGGAACTAAAAGATGTGTTCGCGAGGGGGGATGAATATAAATACGTATTTTGACAGAAATGAAAGAACGCCTGATATAATTATATACTTTAAAATTAGCATATATGTTTGCTTTTGAGATAATAATAGGCGCTCTTAACTAATAAAGTAAAATGAAGATATTTACTTAAATTTAACTAAAAACTATGAATTAACAATTCTAAATAATAATTATGATATTAATAAACGTCAAAAAAATGTTTATTACGTACAATAATTTATTTTAAGACGACAGATTATATATTTTTAAAGTTTAGTTGGGTGACTGGGGTTCCACTTTGTGGTAGGATCGATTTTTTTTATGTCAACAGAAAATGCTCATCACGCTAAATAACTTTTCCTAAAGCGTTGTATTGATATCTCTTATAGATTAGGCGGGCTGCTAGGGTCTCACATCAGGTATTCGGGCTATCAAAATAAATTATAGCCTATATGTAGGCGAAGACTAATAGCTATGCAACAAAAGAAGTTTCATTTAAATCCGTTCAGTAGTTTTTGCGTTAAAGAGTCACAACAGACAGACAGACAAGAATTCCAAAAATTATATTTTTACCTTCTATTAGTTGTATTAAGTCCCCCTGAAGTGTTTTTTTTAGTTTATATTCAATGTACAGATTTTACCCCCGTTACAGTTTTATTATATATATAGATATAGATTACGATATGTAGTCTCGGAGGAACAATTTAAAGTTAGACTTCCACTGCTGTTATTGCGGTGCAACTATGATTGTATTACATTTTCAAGAGATTTCAAACTATTAAGCATGTATGAAGCTTTTCTAAAGCCTTTTTTTATTTATTTTTGTTTTTGTCACAGGAACAAAAATATAAAAGAATCTAGTGCATTATTATTCTGGTAATGTATTTTGGCTCTTTATACCGTAGTATAATAGTAGGGGGACACTACTTTTATTTTACTTTTTTTTCTAGTTTCCGTTTAAATTTGAGACAATTCACTCCGTTCCCCCTTTACGTCGAATTCTAGAGACATTGCGTGGTGAGTGGAGGGACTAGTCGTATTTATAGTGACACTTTGTGCCCCCCATTAGAAGTCATTTCTTCTAGTTATAATAAAATTAGTAATGATAAAGAACTACTTTATATTATAAGGATGTAACCCATATCATAACATATTGTTAGCGTACTTGTGTAAAAGTGGGTAGATTTAGGTGAAAAGGACAATAAAAGCAGTGGGAATGTGTCAAACAGGAACAGTTGCTTGTAGGCGGAAGCCCTGTTTGGAAGGTATCTAGTGTATCTAGTGTGTAGTGTTGTTATTGAGTGATACCTGTCACTTATTGTAATTACGTGGAACATCTAGCCGAGTACGTTGGAAACATATAAACGGTATGTGTTTTTATCGTGTTATTTTAAAAACGCTAACCGCTTCCGATTTCTAACAGCATTATAATTAAGTAAAATTAAAAGTAAGCAAAAAAAATGCAATTTGTAATTTCCAACCACTCTTTTTTATTTTAAAATCTATTGAAAAATTATAAATGTTAGTAAGACTTTCAATTTCAAGAAGCATTCTCTCGGTTGATTTACATAATCTCCCTCGACTGAACATCTCGGGTATGTAAATAGTGGTCGTTAAGATCATCATAAATTATTCCATTTATCCTATTTATAGGCGAATACTGTATTCGGAAACAGTTGCATAATTTTGGTTTTTTTTTGTATTAAATTAGGATTTTTTAAAGTAAACAATGATAAATTAACCTAAGATGGGGAATTCGTTTTAGAGGAAATAATAATTAAGAAAAGGCAAGAATAAATCCGGGTGGACTGGAAGCATCTCGTCAGATCTTCCAAGAGGTCACAAGGGACAAGGGAATTACGAAAAATAAAAATAAATTACGCTATGCGTATGCGTAATTATTGTAGGTCTTATTCCGCTTAAATGTAGATTTATATTTTATTTGGGAACCTACTGATATCCTTCGTCTGGTTAGTTGACGTTATGTCACATTACAGTTAAGCATTAGCCTACTGCGCCACGATGATCTCAATTTGTTTAATCTTTTTTAGCTTCATGCTGTATCCCGCATAGCAGGGTTGGCAGTGGGAACCTGGGAACCTGGGAACCTAGGGTCTCTGCGCCACAACGGCCTCAGACGGTCTTCGTTCAATCAGTTTATTTTAAGTCCATCTAGGCAATAGGATATAAATTTATTATGAGTATTATATAACACATAACGGAATATCCGCTTCCGTTTTAGACAACAATGTTGCAAGCTCTCTAGTTCTATTGACCCCACTAAATACATAACATAAGCTTTATAAAATTCTTTACATATAAAATTACTTAAAGTTGCATGTCATGCCGTTGGGTGTGGGTTAGGTTACAGGGGAATCGAGGTCACTGTTCAAAGCCGCGAACGTAATCCGATTGTCTCGTAAAGGATCGAACGCTTTGTTATACGCTTCGTCACGTCTACGATAATCTAATTATGATTTCTAATTTTATACTGGGGTTGGAATTATATGTTAAGTTATTAATAACTTGGAGAAAAAGGTGGAGGCCAGTCGTGGCTTAGGGGCACAAGCGTGTTAACGTGGTTGTAGGTTCCATTTCCACTTGGAAAAATTTATAATTACTCATTAATATTTTCATGTCTTCGCTCTGGTGACAAGGTAACTCGAAAATTCAGCGGAAAGTGGAGAACGGTGTGTCTTAACACTAAGTTCCCTCCGCCTATCCCGCTGTGTACGGGATGCAGCGTGAAGTTGATTTAATATTGTCTTTTAACGTTATCATCAGAAATTCAAAGCTCAATACATTCAACAATCAACGGCGATAACTGATTGGTATTTTCACGCCTACCGGGTTTACAAAACGCTATGAAACATCTACTCATACTCAGTCAGTAGTACGTTTGAAGAGAGGGCGCGATACACTAGCTGTACGCACTCGTGGTAATTGCGGTCAACCGCGGTGTTTCAAATTCAGGTTAATTAAACGGTTCAGGAGGTATGTGCGTACATGGACGTACATACATACATGCAGGAACCTAATTGAATAGATATATTTTATTAGTAGGGGCACAAAGTGTGAGTGAACGCGACTGGTTGTGGGTTCGATCCCATTCGAGGAAATAAAATAAACATTTAAATTTTCATTTCTTCGCTTTGGTATCAAGGCAAAGCACGGCGTTGAATTCCGCCATTCAATACGCAATACCTCCAGAATTCGGCGGAAAGTGGGGAACGGAGTGTCCTAACTAATTATATTTTTATTTTATTATAAAATTATTACTATTCAAAAAGTAGGTGAAAAGTCTGGAACCTAAAATATTAAAACTAGGTTCCCTGTACTTAAACTACCACACGTGAAGCTATAAAAAATATTTTAATATCCCATAAAGATTTTACCTTATACTCGTATGCTGTATGCAAACTAAATTACACAAATTAATGAGTTCGCGATAAAACTCTAAAACTAAATATTTAATTTATATGCTTAAATAACGTATAACACGTGAATTTCCTATGAAAATGTTTAATATAGTTAAATATTCCGACTACCTATAAAGTGGTCCGAGTGGCTTTGGCTAACTGCCCACAGTGCAGAACTATAAAACATTAACACTGTGGCGTTGCTACTGCAAAATCTTTTTAAATTACTTTTATGTTTAAAAGTTTGTAAGAAAACTACACATTAAGTAGAATATACGAGTATGTTGTATATTTTTGTTAAAATATATACATTTTGATATGATTGTCCATTGAGCCCTCGTAGCGTTGGGCAACAGCGTCTGAAAGTAAACACGACGATAGTGGATTCGATTATCACTCCAGGGAATTAAGTATTTCCAATTTCTCGTATGAAGCACAGCGTCGAGTTCCCCCACTTAACACGCAAAAATTGGCGGCAAACCCCGTTACCACTATATACGTCTCATTATCATCACCATCAGCCTGTCCTCGTCCGCTCCACTCTAGAACGCGCTTACTCCAACGGTCATCGGTTCTGTGGCAAATGTGACCAGCCCATTGCCACTTCAGCCTGCTAATCCTTTGGGCTTTGTCGATAGCATTGGTTCTCTCTCTCATTGGTTCTCATATACGCCTATTTCAAGTTAATTAGGAAAATTATAAATGTTAATTATATAGATGCCACTTTGATCTAGATAGCTGTTATTGAACCCAATGTTACTAAAACAGAAAGTGAATCAATTGATACTGAGACTGACAGAGTGTGTATTGATATCTCTCTGTCTCTCTCTCTCTCTCTCTCTCTCTCTCTCTCTGTGTAATTTTAAAAAAGTTTTAAAATGAAAATTTCCTTAATCAAAAAAAAAACATTTTAAGATAACCACAACATAGTATGGCATATTCCACAACTGAAAAGTTTCCACAGAATATGGAATACTGCTACAAATGTCAATTTGATTATAAAAATTAACATGACCTACTTTTCCTATACATTACTTCATTAAAAAGGAAATCTCGTTTGTTGATCTAACTAGATGCATGTGGAAGAAAATTATGACTGATATCATTCTAAGTATGTTAAGCTTTAACTAACGGATGTGTTGAGCTAGTATATTTTTTTTCCAGTTTTACGCTGTGGGATAGAGCGTATGCATATAGCAGAGGGAACCTGGGAACCTCTGTTCCCCACGAATTTCCATGTTTTGCCTCGACATCACAGCGAAGAAATGAAAATATTGAGTATGTCATTTTATTAAGCGGGAATCGAATTCACAGCCAGTCGCGTTGCAAACACATACGTGTGCTGCGCTACAACTGCCCTAATATTACAGTTATTGGCACAACTTACTTAATTTTCTAGTTTTTTTTTAAAGAATAACCAACCAACGATGTATACAAAACAAAACAAAAAAGATATGAAAATTTAGTTCACTGGAAGCTTACCCATAAAGCTTTATGCACTTTATGAGAAGAGCTAGTAGCATTTTTAATCTTATTTTATAGGTCAACTTCAGTTTGCGATTTTGAAATTGCCTTGTTATTGAATTAAATCATCGTTTTAATAAACGTGCATAAAGATCCAATTAATCTAAATATAATATACTTATTAAAATAAAAAATAAATATATATATTTTTATTGCAAGTAATAGAATACTATAGAATAATATACTTACTGTATATTTTAATAATACTTTTATATTATGCAAATAATCTTAATTATCTAACATTATCTTACTTTTCTCGTAATGAGAATAAAAAATCTTATCTCTAGATAGAAAACATAAAGTGTTTTTTATCGAAGGTACCTTCGGCTCCTTACTATCTCTCAGGGGGAACCTTTCCAGCGATAATAAGGTGAAAGTACCTCTAAATCGGTCCAAATTGATAGCGCGATACTTAAGTTAAGGGAGATGGGTTGATGCGTATGCTTTTTATTGTAACAACAAATCGTAAATGTGTAGTAACGATCATTTTTATAGACATTGAGAATATAGTGACACATCACTAAGTTCATTGTATTTTCTTTCTTTTAGGGTTTCGTACCTCAAAAGGAGAAAATGGAACTTTTATAGGATCACTTTGTTGTACGTCTATCAAAACCAAAACACGAATATAAAGTACTTAAGTTTAAAGTCTCTTGAAGCACAGAAAAAATCAAGCTTCTAAGTCAACGCAATTGTTTTTACTTATTTTGTACGAAATTTTAACCCGTTTCTCAACACGCAATACCCTCAGAATTCGGCGGAAAATGGAGAACGGCGTGTTTTAAGCGTTATGTTCCCTATGCCTACTCTTCTGTGTGCGAGATACAGCGTGAAGCTGATAAAAAAATTAACATTATATAAGTAATAAATTTTGAACTAATATTAATTATATTTATTTCATATTTTCTATCAAATTAAGTAACATTCAGTTATAAAAATATTAATCTATACAATGAAAACAATAGAGTAAACACTTACATAGCGAATTTTCAAATCTTTTCCAACAGTGAATTTTCAAATATCCTGAAGAACTATTATATTGAGATTGAGTGTGCTCTGAAATCACTTTAAAAGTGTATTTCTACGTCATGTCTACAGCAATATTCGCCTTGAAACAAAAAAGCTTATTCAGGAAAAATTCTGAACGAGAAATGTGCTTTGTGTGAATTCATATTTAGGGGAAGTGATTTGTCGTTGAATTTGGTTTTCTTTTATACGTCTTAATTACTTTTTTTTACATACTAAGAAGAAAATAGTACAGATCGTATGTATATTATATATAACATGCAAATTATGAAGATAACTAAAACAGGATTAATATTATTTTTTATTTTTTGTTATATAATTATAAGTGAAAAATAGAAAACGTAATGATAATTAAACGTTGTTTAAGTGGAAAATAGAGTGTTTCCCTCCGACCGGAACGGACTGATTCTCTCTTCATTTAGTAGGAGAGAATCACTATTAAGAAAAACCAACAAGAAAATACAGCAGAAACAAAAACAATATCAACACATAAAAATCTCAAGAAATCCTTAATAGAGAGTTAGGTCGTAAAATATAAAAATACTATAGAAAGAGGCCTGCTTTCCAACTGACGTTTTACGAGAGCTCGTAACTGGGCAAGGGTTTATGTACGAGTAACGCAGTAGACGAACCACACGGTATTAATGGCTTGTTCAAATGTAATCAAGACGTTTGTGATATAATGCGAATTTGTTCGAAGTTTGTATGTAATTTATTATTTGTTTTTAGCTTCACACTGCATTCGTATAGCAGGTTAAGTAGGGCACCTAGTGTGAATACACTCCGTTCCGCACTTATCACCCAATTTTCGAGACATCCAGTGTCTCAAAATAGGTAATGAACCCACACACACACTTTTGCCATGCGTCATCACGGCCTCTCACGTTTCAATAATTTGCTATAATTCTTCTATTTATTATCAAAACAGAATAAAAGCTTATATTGAACTTACCCCGAAATTTCAAGTAAACATATTTCTGGATCGCAATCAAGAGGATTTATGAATTAAGTCCATGTTAAAAGTATTAAAGAGCACATCTTTCAACTGCAGCACTGGCGGCTAGCCAAGCTGCACTGTGAACGATTATATCCATTATGAGTTTTAACAATTCTATTACGAAACTGCCTTTGTTCGTGACTGTTATGTGTCGAAATATAATTAATCAAAAAAAAAACAGCTTCACGCATTGCACGCACGCACGCACGCTTGTATCCCGCACACAGCAGGGTAGGCAGAGAGAACCTAGTGTTAAGACACTCTCTGCCGAATTCTTTCATTCAATTAAGTTAAACTATTTTACACGATTATTTTAATTTTTAACCGACTTCTGTAAGAAAAGGAGGTTATCAATTCGACTGT
>JAEBDU010000001.1:6508099-6596642 GCA_016802625.1 Heliconius numata | reverse complement strand
TTTTCACTTTTTAGTTCGTTGTTAGAAGTCGGTTTTTCTTTTTGTTATTTATTGTAAAAACTAAAAACCTATTTAATTTCCAAATTAAGAGTAGATATATATCAGTATCTGTTTTCTAATAGGTCTAGTCTATCCTGACAATATACAGGAAATGCGTGAAAAGACCAGAACACACACGATCTCCCATCACGTAATATGAAAGAAGGTCATACTGCAATGTAGTTAACTAGTTCTTCCGTTTGTTGGAAGCTTTGTGTTCTGGACATATTTCACTTGTTTTAGTTGGTTTATAATTGTGTTATAACATTTTCAATTATTATTTGTTTATAGTCCCACGCTTGTGCCCCTGACTCACTTGTTTGTGGACTTCATTTTTTCTTATGTACGATATTAAAATTTCCTTTTCCCCTCATCATATTCCTAACTATTCCACAGTATTCGTAATACCATTAAAAATGTGAAATATTTTAATACAACAAATACAATACGATACAATTTAAACGCTCTTTTTGTTTCAATTCGTTTGGTGTAATTTATTTTTAATAAAATATGTATAAAGTTTATCGCGTGGCTACTGACAAATATGGAATACTGAAAAATATTTATATTTGTAAATTACTTTCAGCTTTACACATAAAGTATATATAAAAAGTACAACGGGACATAGTCCGAAGGAAAGCTTGATGGTTGCGGGTTCAGGCCCAACCGGGCCTGAACCCGGGGTGGATGATTGAATTTAAAATGCAAAGAGTTGATTCTTCTCCTCAATACGTAATAACTAAAAAATAATTAAAAAGAGGAGAACGTAGTGTCTCAACACTGTGTTTTAATGTCTACCCTGAAAAGTTCGGGGCATGGGTGAATTTAAACAAAAAATAATGTCATTGTACTTAATAGCAACCAGTAATTTAAGCTTATCCAATTTCTTAGACACGTACAAAGTTTCAAAGCGCTTCGTTGCCTTTTTGCACGTTTCGTATTATTTTCAAAGGGCTATTTATTAAGTTTTACTTTGTGCAGCAACTTATTTCCAAAAGACCGTTTCTCTTATTTCAGCATTTAAGTAAATTTTAGTCCAACTTTATATAAATGTGTTGTAATTGTATATAATATATTTATTGTGAGCTTTCACTAATTACTTTCTTTACATAATATTCAACTGATCTGAAGCCAGGGAAATTAAAGAAGGCACAAGCGTGTAGCTGTAACACGACAAGTGTGGGTTTGATTCGCACACAAGAGAATGGCTTATTATTGACTAGCGACCCTCTTGCGGCTTCGCCCGCTTTTACTACTGGATTATTCATATAATGTATGTTTGCAAAGCACTTAAGATAATGTGAAAATTAATTAAACCCTAATGCAACCCGCATTTTCGTAGTTTCAATAAGGATTTTCCAATTGTTTTACACAGCAAGGATTTTTTAGTAGGTACCGTAATTTTAAATCTGTGCTACTAATCTTTTCTAGTACTTATTAAAATATATTTAAATGACTATTTTTAAACGGAAGAAATTATAAACAAAAACCTACTTACCAATAACTACTACAAGAAATATGAAACCAAATATATCGCGCTGAAATAATACATTCAACTATCCAATTATCCAATACGTGCAAACGCATCTAAATCTTCGTTGCTATAGAGGCAGGCGGGTTTTCTTTTTTCGAGCTTGTGGTTAATGCTGAAGAGGGTATTCTGTCCCTGATGGAAAGCAAGCACTACGTGGCTGCCTGTGAGGAAAATTAAATAGAATGCATCGGCCGGGAATTGAACGCGGGCCGCCCGCGTGGCAGGCGAGCATTCTACCACTGAAGCACCGAGGCGTGTAAGGCAGGCGGGCGCGGCGGACGCATGGCGAGTGGCGAGCCGTTTCGCATCAAGGATTGTTTGATATTGTAACAACTTCTAAAGTACTTATTAAAATGAAAAACAGTAAAAGACAGTTTTGATCTACATTAAATGGCCAACGTAACTAATATACTTATTTATATGCTGAGAGTAAGGGATAAGTGAAACTTGAGTAACATACAGCTGATGTGTCAACGGCGAGATGTGTCAACAATTAAATGCGTTTTTCTGTAAAACTATTCGCAATTTCGAAATAGTGTAAAAAGCAAATTTTATCTTCGTTTAACGTAGAAAATTAATAAAGTATTTTAAAGGATAAGGATTAATACCATTATGGAAAAATATGACTCACAATAAAAAATATATAGAAATTATTATTTTTAGACAGAAAAATTATCACTACACGTTATTCTTAAAATATACGAATACGCCGTCGCGGAATTTTTTGTAGATCTTATTAAGAGGAATAATACTCCAGTACATTTTTTTCATGTAGTACTTACCATTAAAGCAGCGCATGCGCGAAAGTGTCTCAACGGGTAGGACTTTATACACATTTATCATATTTATGTTAATTTACATAAGAATGTACAAATAATAAACTATATATAAACCTTCCCTGAGAAATACTCGACCTAATGGTGAAAACCGCATAAAAATCCGTTGGGTGGTTTAGAAGAAGAAGAGTTAGAAAGTTCAGACAGACACGAAAAGCGACATTGTTTTATAAGATATAGGATTAACATTTTCATTTCTTCGCTCTGGTACTATAACAAAAGCACGGCGTTGAGTACCGCCACTTATGTACTCAAAATAAGTATAGGTAATAATTTAGGGTAAAAGTAAGGTTCAATACTAATAGGAAATGCACATAACGGTAAGTAATATTTTACCATTTATTCATAGAAACGTTGATAAATGACGTGGTACGAGAAGTATTTGATATGAAATGTCTAAAAAGAAAATCTCTCAGTAAACAACCTCACTCAGTATTGGAAAATTTATTTGGGGACTTGGGCTTGTGATATATTGAATGTTTCCTTTCAATCTGCTTTGAAGCTTTTCAATCAAAAAATGAGATTAAATGTATGAGTATGCCGCGATACTTGCTATTGATATTTCAATGTCGAACGATTTCTGCAGCATACTAATATATTTAAACGTTTGTCTAAACAAACTTACTTTTTAGTTTTATACACATTTTTATATACTCTCCATTATACACTCTCCTAATTCAATATATTCTGAGTTACCGGAGGAAATACTTTGAATATAATCACCAATGGAAATCGAACCCATGATCACTGTGCTTACAATCACGATGTCCCTGTTGATTTTTATATTAATATAAATTCTACTAGTCTAATAAATATAGCATAACAAATTTTCTTTCTATATAAATAAATCTATAATAAGTATTCTGTTTAGCATTCAATCTATATCTATACTAATATAATAAAGCGGAAGAGTTTGTTTGTTTGTTTGTTTGTTTGAACGTATCTCTGGATGTACTGGTCCGATTTACATTGTTTTTGTTTTGTATGAAAGCTGCATTCTTCAGAAGTGCTATAGGCTATATAACATTATGTTACACATATTATAATAAGATAGTGTAAGGTGGGAAAAAATAGTCCCCAATGACATTGTTTACGCAACCGTTACCGCGACATTTTGATATTCATCCTTATGAAAATAAATATAATAGTCACTTTTAGCATTTTATCTAGATTGAAATTATAGTTTACTGTATAACATTCTAATACATAATTAAGGAGATGTCACTGATTCCAAATGACCTAGCCTTCGGGCGGCATAGTATGAGTATGACCGACGCGAAAATATTCTTATAGTTCAAGCAGGCGTAGCCGCGTCCGGGTCCACTAGTTTTTATATAATTATTAACATAAACTGGATATCAACCTGGCGTTTCCCGAATAAGCTTTCTCTTACATTCAAACTATATATATAAATAGGTTTTCAAACATTACCACGACTAAAATTTCAACTTACAACCATCGTCTTCAATAAGCCACGCAACAATTGATACACTATAGCGTAAATTATCAATAATATATATTATACTCCCATATATGGTAATATATGAAATTATTATTACGGAGGTAATCAGCGATGATCCAATATGTAATTAAATTTCAATAACGGGAATGAGAGCTTTTAATTTTATCACACAATAACGATTTCCAACACGCATTTTAATCATTTATTGCTAGATTTATTTTCATTTTGTGTAGAATATCGTGATATATTTTTTAAAATTATATAAAATCAGCTTTATATTAATTGTCAGCTTCACGCTGTATCCCGCATATAGCAGGGTAGGCTGAGGGAAATTAGTGTTAAGACATTCCGTTCTCCACTTTGCGAGGCGGAGCTTAACGTCGCGCTTTTTTGTCTGGTTTCTCGCAAAACGGCGCTCAAAAAAATTTCTCCTACCTCTGGCGAAGAAATTAAAATATTTTTAAATAATAACACATAACTGTGAGTTCCGGTACTGGTAATGAGTTCAAGTAGAAAGTGGTTAATGGAGTGTCTTATCACTACTTTCCGCTTACCCAGCTATACGAGATAAAGCATATAACTAATATTAACTGATTTACGTTTCTCTTGCATAATGCGAAGTTATCTGCTCCGGTAATATAGTTTAGGCACTTTGTATTTAGTTTTCACTAATTTACAGAGCTGGTAAGTTTGCCACTAAAATATTAGCAGAATAATATAGTACATAAAAATATCTAAATACTCTTTAAGATATTTCAATTCAATTATTTATAAAGGAATATTTGGTTTCCTTGATCCTAAAACCTAAAATTGAAAGCAGGCTTTTAAAGATAAAACAAGTAATTTAATTTTTCATTATATAAAAATCATATTAAACGAGTTCTTAATTAAAAATATTCTTTACAATATTTACTTATATTTCTATCCCTATTATTTTAGAACGACCTAAGCAAAGATACTTTGTACAATGAAATTTCTAACAATAGCTTTGTGAGGCTTCTCTAACTTGTTGACGTCATAGTAGCGGGGTTTAGCGTGTATTTCAAAAAATATTATTGTGGATTCTGTTTGTTCTCTGAGGGTTTTTTTATTTATGAAATAAATATTTATTTTTCTGCTTAATGCAAAGCAGGTTTAGAAGGAAAACCTAGTGTCAAGATATTCCTTTCTCCACTTAATATAATATGTAATCATTTGAATTGTAATTATTCCCCTGAGGAGAAACTGAACCTATACCTATCGTGTCTACAGTTAGGAGCACTGCATCTCAGTTGTTTTAAATGAAATAGTTCATTTAAATACGTCAATGATTTGTCAGACAAAGAGAAAAAAAAACCTAAAATACTTAAATTAACTAAAAATATGTATATTAAATTACCTAATACATTATATTAATAAAATAATACATTTGTATCGAAGTAAACTTTAAGCATAGATAGGTTTTTCTAGTGCTTAAAAAAACACGTGGACATCCGCAACGGCGAGCCTGAGGCGGATTGAATCTGTCATTATTAAGTTTTAATGAACTCGTCCACAATATCGCCCTGAGGATAAACAAAGGATATTGTTCTTTACGTACTGTCAAATAAAGTTAAAAAATTCTATTTTGTTTTAGTGCAATGAAAATTTATTTATATTATCACCAAGTTTTACTAATATTTTTTCCCATATACATATTATAATAGATAGATATTGTTAATTTAGCATTAATTTGTTATTTCACATAAGTGTTGAAAAGGTTGTTAAAAATATGTGTAGGTTATGTTATAGAATTGTAATTTTTTTAGTAATCCAAAAAAGTACTGTAGTGTTACATTAAATATGCAAAAAGAAAATTTTTAAATATGAATTTACATTATAAGCAACAAAAAAACACATGTATTTAGGCAATAAAGACGAAAATAACACTAACTCTAGACATAATTGGATAAAAATGGTAATAGCTACAATCAAAAATGCTTATCTCCCCCTACGGCATAGACAGACCATAGGCGATCGTAATAGGTCAGCCATCTGCATGCTAATCAAATTACAAAAGCGAAATTGTACTCACGTTGCGAATATTGAGTGGCCGGTTGTTTATACGGTTACTGACACTAGAGCCTGCTCTAACGATCCGTGTCGTATGTGTATTTAATACATGGAATAATAGAATAATTAATATTACTTAAGAATTTCTTAAGTAAATGTATAATTTAATGCGTCCCATTTATACAGATAAGGTAGTGTTAAGACACTCCGTTCCCCACTTAAAGGCTTTGCTTGATATGTTCATAATATAAAAATGAAGCAAGACTGAATGGTTTAGGCCGTTGTGGCGCAGTGGCAAAGCGCGAAATGATTATTTTCATTACCTAGCCCTGGTACGCGACAAAGCACGGCGTTAAGCTCTGTCACTCGCACACCTCAAATATTTATTGAAAATTGGAGAAAGGAGCATTGCCACCCAGGGGAACCAGCGTACTCGTATAACTAAAAAACGGTAAAGTAATCATTAGCTATGTTAAGGAGGCAGGGTACTTCACTTGAGCTTAAAAAACTTTATTTAAGTATAATATATCATATTGCAATTATGAAATGTCTTCTAGGTATTTATATTTAAAACATAAACATAGGTTCAGTCTGTACAGACATGTGGTGTTAGTTCCGCCACTCAACACGCAACGTCTGTTGAACATGGGGTACAATATTTACTTGCGTGTTATAGGAATTGATTGTCCATGGGTGGGTAGGTGGAATTTAGTTGTCTTAAACTAACTTTGTATCAGAAAAGAAAATAATTTATAAGTGAAAGATGGGCTTTTTCACTTAGTAGAAATCCTGGGCTTAAATTGTTAAAATTGGGACAAAAATGAATTGTCAAATCTGTTTTATTCTAAATCTTTAACACATTATTTTATATGGAAAACAAATTCTATAATAACCGTATCTAAATTAAATAAATATATTTCAAAGATATTATGAACTAATAACTTTCAATCAATAATTTGTATTGAAATATGTAGATTTAAATTGATTTGCTCAATTCTAATTTAAACTCTCACGAGAAGCAACTTCGTAGCGAATCTATCAAGCTTCAGGTACAGTTGAGGCTTGTTTACAATGAACTAATTAACGTTTGATGCTAGAAGCGCGAACGCTGATTGCAATGTGTTTCGAAAACCACGTAAATACATATTAATGTACGTGACAAATTATTATTTACTTCATAATATTGATGTAATTTGCTGAACGAATTTAGATTAAACCTTACATAACACGTAGGCAGTAAGTTTAAGAGGCGAAGCTGCTTTTCAGTCGCTAGTTTTGTAAAATATTAATCTAAAATCTATAAGAAACAGTAATAGGATAAATATTTGTACTTTATAAGAATAAAAATAGTTATATTGTAATTTAAATATGTTTTTAGTATTATTAACAAATTTAATACATATAAAGTATTTTGTAATTAACATTTTCATTTACGCCTCAGAATTAATAATTTCTAATTTAAATTAAAAACCTTATGCTAAGCTTGGCCTTTTTTTCAAGCTAGTAAGCAAACTCCTGACTCCATAATATAACAAAATAAAAATGAGATACTCAGTAGTAACAGGCAGTTGTAGTTTGTATTAAAGCGCAAGATTAAATCTCAACTTCAAGAATTGGTTCGGAAGCTTCAACGTTTCAAACTTTCAAGCAACTCATCGTCATTAAACGTCAGAAGTTTTGTTTATTTAATACTATACAGATATCTAAGTTATATTAAAGAAAAGTTAATTAAAATAATGATCTCTCTAAAAGCAATGTTTCGAATTTTGGGGAAAATAGAAAACCGGAGAAAAGCCAGAAAAGTTTTGGGTTCAGCTTATACCAGGTTTTCTCGGCCTTCTCTGATATGTATCTAAGTTGTTAGGTATTTAATATTTTTGTTATTTTATGTGCATAATATAATTTTGAGACCGTCGTAGTGCAGGTGCACAAGCATGTGACTGTAACGCGACGGTTGTAGATTCGATTAACACTCGGAGAATAATATTTTTATTATACATTGTAAAAGTAATCATCATTTTTTTTCTAGAAAAGTCTAATGAAAAAAACACTAAGTAACAGATTGTTAGTCCGATCCCCATTCGAGCAAATTAAATATTTATTATTTTCATTTGGTGCCCTGGTGTTAAGGCAAAGTGCGGCGTTGAATTCCGCCACTCAACAGGCAATGCGATCAGAACTCGGGGGCAAAAATCATAGCAGAGATGCTTCAAGCCTTGAGGAGAAGAGACCGAAATAGAGGTAGAGAGGCAAAGCTAGCGTTGCCAGTATTTTTATCAGTAATTCACAAAGCACTTGCCAGCTAGCCAAGTAAGTGGAAACATAGTTATCACTTATATATAAAAAGTTATAAGTTATAAATCCATACCTGTGGCTATTTAAACTAGAAGTTGGAAATGAGAAGTAGCACTTCAGAGTGCAGTTGTGATCTGTATAAATTAGCATTAGATTAGTAGATGAGCTAGTAGAGAGTAGGATGAGGAGGATCGGGGTGGTTGTGGGGGTGATTGGAGGCCACTAACGAGGGACTAACCCTCGTGCCCTATATAAGTTAAAAGATAGTGTTAAGATGAATATTTCTCAGAACGGCTCGAACCCAAAGCCATGGCATGCAGTTGGGCACAATCCTTTTACCAATTCAAGATGTTGCGTGTCTCAATAGCCTTAGATGTGGTTTAATTGTACGTGGCGTAGGTGCAGAGCCTGTGGCTGTAAATACGAAAGATAGTAAGTTCGATTCCCACTCGAGGAAACTAAATATTTTTTTTTATAATAATATTTAATATTTGCTCTGGTTAGAAAGTAAAGCGCGGCGTTGAATTTCGCAACACAAATTTGGTGGTAAACGACCATGTTTGAATTGGAACGGACTGTCTTAACACTAGGTTCCATGCCCCCTCTGACTAGAGGAGAACCTAAAAAACATTTCTATATTTATTATAGATAACATCTGTTATATTTCGCAAAAGAAATTTCAAGACTTGAAATAATTAAGTATAATTTAATATTTTAATTTAATATTGACAAGGCAAAGACAAAGTGATCCACAGTAAATCCACTTTTACAAATTATGGAGGGAATAGGATTGGAATGAGCTCCGTGTGCTCGCGTTCATAAACTCAATTATAATATAAGGCGATTTTCAAAGAAAGAGGCTTTTGACAAGTAATATAAAATTAATGTTAAATATTAGGTATATTTAGTCACTAACTACAATACTCGTGACATAGGGGCACGAGGTGTGACTGTGAACGTGACAGGTTGTGGGTTCGATTCCCACTAGAGGAAATGACATTTTGAATATTTCCATTTCCTTCGCTCTAGACGCAAAGCACGGCGTTCGGCGGAAAGTGGGGAGTGGAGAGTTCTAACACTAGCCTCCATCGACCTACTCTGCTGTGTACTTAGTCTATGACACCAGGAGTGACGTTGTCCTCGATGCAATGAATGGATGTCCTCTTGTGACTTCAAAATATCTTCATTGGAAGATATTTTGAACTAAAAAAATTACCACTTGTTAACCTAAGTGCGAAGTACGGCTATATCATTTAGAAATAAATAAAATTATTCTCACAAATGGTATTACAATTAAATATATCCAAATGTATTTATACAAAAAGGTAATTTTCGGATAAAACAGACTCATAAAATAGGTATTTCTTATTCATATGGTGCTTCAATACATTTATTAATATATCAAGGAAATCGCTTTAGGAAATTTGTTCCAGAATGAAGCAGCGGATAAGTAGAGAAAGAATATGCAAGCCACGACTAAGTTAGATTGGAAGCCGTTTAAGTTGAGCGCGGAAATTGGAAATGTGATCAAATGTGATATTTACGTAAACCAAACATAAAGAGGATATTTATATCAGAATAAAACTTATAGAATGAGTGAAAAATCACTAAATAAGAGACTCTGTCACTACCGTCAATATCAATATCATACTGAGCTGAGAGGATATATTATTAAGGCCAACGTGGCGTAGGGGCTCAAACGTAACTGTAAGCGCGACAGGTTGTGGTTTCAATTCCCACTCGTGGGATTCGAACCCACAACCTGTCGCGCTTATATATGTCGCTTATATATGTCGCTTATATATGTCGCTTTGAATTATATATTTAATATTTTCATTTCTTCCCTCTGGTTTGAGGCATTGCACGGTTTTGATTTCTGCCATTCAACACCGCCTCCAGAATTCGGCGGAAAGTGGAGAACGGAGTGTCTCAGTACGAGGTTTCTTCTGCCTACTTTACCTACCTATTTTCCAAATGATATTTCCAAGTCATTATTAAATGGAAAATATGTAGCTTATAGTTCTTTTATAAAACATACTTTGTTTCTCATGAAATAAAATTCACTTCTCATATTTAATATTCCCAGTATAGATAATGTTACATGTAAGCTATACGGAATATTATACTAGAACTCTATTCAGAAAGAGATCTGCTAATGAGGGGGCTTAAAAAATATCCTGCAAGGAAATTATAAGGAGCGACTTTATGAAGAAATGAACGCCTATTTTAAAAGTTGAATGTGAAATATTTTTAGTGTATTTGTACCAGACGTAATCTAAAAAGTTACAAATAAAAAACATAACAAATCTATATTTAATATTTTTAAGAATTTGCTTACTTTAAAATAAAAAATACAGTTGTCAAATTTCTTGACTTTGCCTTAAACAAATGTTTTTATATAAAGGCTTTTTTAAGCCTCAATTTTTTATTACTTAAAATTCTGGTGTAAGAACCACACTATTATGAGGTGAGCATAGCCCACCCGTCCCCAGCATTCCTACGTCCTTGACCCAAGCACAAAAAAATAGTTCAATTAAAATCATTCCCACAATTGGAATTGAACCACAAACATTGTGATTTTTTTAAATTTAAAATCTAATAACTCACTTTTATTAATACTAATAAACATTTAAAATGTGTACTAAAAATATTTATAGTCGCTCTATAAAGTGCCGCTTTAAATAGATTTCGCTCTATGAAGTCGACTTACAACCATAGATAGGTAAACATACAACTACGATTTCTTGAAGAAAATTTTACAGAACATTTTCTTGGATAAAAGCAGTTAAAGTAGCTAAACTTTCGTAGCAATTCGTTGCAGTGAGGGGTTAGATAGATAGATCGAGTGCTTGTAAAGGGGATTAGTTATGTTTTCCGCTTTCTACTTGAATCGGAACGAAAGTATATTAAGATTACTTTAAAAAGATTTTAGGTTTTTCTTTCTTGCAATGTATTTAGGTTATTTTTATAGATATTTATATTTTTCGAATTCTATTTTGTGCTTTTTCGAGAATCGTTCAAATATTTGTTGCCTACAAATATAGCAATGATTATAATAAATTTTTAAAAAAACTTGAAATCAAATTTGAGATTTGCAAACAAATATATCGGAAAAGCTAAAATAAAAGTCGGAATTCAAATTTTTTATCCCAACATTGACATATCAGCGACACATGCCATTTTCAGGAAATGTTTTTGCCTAAAAACCCACTCAACCGACGTAAAATTGAATAAAACACAGCCGAGTTTGACGCTCAGCTGTTACATGACATGGACGAATAAGTCAAAATTTCATTTAAATGGATATTTTGGGTTAGAGAAAGGTAGAGGAGGAATGCTGGTATACGATATCCCCCTAAAAGAGAATAATAGGCTTTTGTTACCTTAAAAGTTCTTTTGATATTCTATTTCATTATGTCACTGTATATTTATTATTGTAAATGTTAAATAATATCATTGATACACGAAAAAAATGTGACAGCATCCAATTTATTTTTACTACGACTGATACTCTTGTATCAAGATTCACAATCGATTGTTTATTTATAATTTTATATTATTATTATATTGTTAGAAAACGGTTAACGTTTTTAAAATAAACACGATAAAAATACATACCGTCTATATGTTACCAACGTACTCGGCCAGAGGTTCCACGTAATTACAATAAGTGACATGTATCACTCAATAACAACACTACACACTAGATACCTTCCAATCAGGGCTTCTGCGTACAAGCAACTGTGTCCGTTTGACACAATTCCACTGCTTTTATTGTCTTTTTCATGTAAATCTACCCACATTTACACGACTACGCTAACAATATTACAATGTTTACATTTTTAATTTGACAACTATTTTTATCAGATTTAAATTAGTAGTAAAATAATTATCTTAACTCGTAGTAGTTTATGCACGATTTTTAGCAAAAAATAAAAAAAAAAATACTCACGTGTACAATGCCTTGGCTCATCTGATGCATCTCCACAATCGTTGCTGCCATCACAGAATCGATTAATCGGTATACATCTCTTATTAAAGCATTGATATTCTGATATTTTACATTTGCTATCATTCGCATGTAGAACTGGCAGTGGTTCAGGTTCTATTATGTCCTTATATGGACTGTCCTTTTGGTATACTACTTTTGGTATATCATTCAGTAAATCTCCGCCAGTTACGTTTATTGTTGCTATTATTATTACTCCAATAAATATAGTTTTCACATCGAGATCTGGAACAAGAATGTTATATATAAATTCAGGATCTAAAAATATTAGTTTCATTTAAGTTTATTTTTCATTTTTAACACAATATAAAGCAATTGAATCCGTCATGGCGCAAGGGCAGCGTGTAACTGTAAATGTGACGGTTGTGCGTTCGATTCCTACTCAGGAAAATGAAATATTATTTATTAATATTTTCGTTTGTTTGTTCTGGTAACAAGGCGTAGCGCGACGTTCATTTCCACACTCAACAACGGAGTGTGAGTGGAGAGCTAGAAGTTGAAAGAAAAACACAATATATAAATATTTTAAAACTTATAATACAAAATCATAAATACTTTTATAATGTGTTTATTATCCAAGAACTAATTAATATACATACAAATACATAGAGCATATCAAAGTAAATAGACATACTCGTAAATTATTATTATTAGTCACCCATATTGATATATTATGGTAAAGATATTACGAAGCAAAGCTATTGATATTTACGTAAGTTCAATAGATCAACGCTAACATCCTAGACGTACTCCTAAATGTTTGTGTTCAATTTGAATTCATGTGGCTTTACATCTGTAATATTTGCTAACAAATATACCTACATAATTGTTCGATCTTCTAATTTTGCATGTTTGTTTATTGATTGTTTGACTGTGCAAATGTTGTCAAGTTGAATGGCGGAACTCAACGCCGTGCTTCTATCAGAACAATGTCTATCAGTACGGGGAAATAAATATTAATCAAATACGATTAGTCCCTCGAGAAGGAATCGAACCATAACCATGGAGTTCATATTCAAGCAATTTTTTTTTCAAAACGTCTGAAAAATCGAAATAAAGAAAAATTTTATAATATAACCTACAATTATAAAAAAAAATATCAATTATTCCATTTAACTACGCAAAAATTCCTTTCATTAAAAAATATCTTCCAGTACATTTTTACATTAATTTTACATCAATCAATCAATCTTGCAAAAATATTCATTATTTAAAATCAAATATTGACAAATGGTCCCGAATTCGGCAGTAAGTAACATTTCTTGTAAATTAAATCTAAATCAATACGACGAGCTGGCTCATCAAGGAGGAGGAAGAATTCAGTGACAATTTATTTCATGGGAATTAAAATTGACCTCAATTTATTAAAAAAACTGTATAGAAGGGAACATTTTGAGTTATTTCAATTATTAAAATTTTAACAAGCTATGGTACTTGTCGTTGCTATTGAATTTTTATATAAATTCGAATCATTAATACAGATATTGAGATTTGTTATTACCAACATATAATTAATTTTTATAATTTTAACGTGGCGTGATAGTTGTGGGTTAGATTCCTACTCGAACAAATTAATCATTTTCTGCTGCTATATGCAAAAGCTAAAAACATTGCCTAATTTTATATAGTCTGTTACAATCATCACTTAGCAACAAATATATTGCTGTAAGTGAATATGCTCCAAGAAACTTAACATGATTGTTTAAACAAAGTTAAAATCTGCCAAAATACAACACAATCTTGAAAAATGCAAAGGACAGCGTTGAGCTACACCACTCAGCACGCAATGCCTCCAGAATTCAGAAAGTGGGGAACAGAGTGTCTTAACACTAGGTTCCCTGTTTCACGTAGATATCTCGTTATATTAATTCAATTGACAGTATGAAAGAATAGCTTATAAATATGTACCTACCTGCAGTTTATTTACGATACCTATTTTTCATCTGTGGCAAGGTATCTAGAACGCGTATTTCCATCTACTTCGGTTGACTTCATGAATCGATTTATGAAGATTAAACATTTTTACTGTATAGCTTTGTATATTTTTTCGAAATAGGACACTGGAAATTTGTTCCCAAAAAAGTATTAAAGCACATATTAAATGCTTTATAAAATATTCTTTTGTTAAAAAGAGGTAAGCAATCTAGTGTTAAGACACTCTGTTCGACATTTTCTGCCAATATTTTGAAATATTCAGTGCTGAGTAGTGAAACTCAAAGTCTGGCAATCGAAAGGCGTAATCTCATAACACAGTCATTATAGTTAAACAGTTGAAATTTTCACATATCAAGTATTTCACCATTTTAATAATAAAAAATATGAAAATATTAAATATTTCTTACCCCAAATGAAAATCGAACCCACAACCGTCGAGTCAACAGTCACACCCTTGTAACACCGAGCCTCAGCCGTCTCAATAGAAATCTTACACAACGAATATAATTTTATCAACAAAAGGGTAAATATTCCGCATACCCCCACAGAACATGTTAAAATTTAATTGAGGGTAAAAGTTATCTGAATAGTACTAAATAAGACTCTCATTTTCTCACCCTATTGTTTTCAGTATATGCGGATCCTAGTTTAAAAGGGATTATAATGAGAGGGTACTATTTAGGTTGGCGAGGTCCCTTGTGGCATAGTAATATGGTTATACTAGCCAATCAGTATATATAGATAGAGTATTAGATATAAGCTTATTGCGAAATTGATCAAATAATATATAGAGGTATACTGTTTCCCCCCTTTTCACCGAACTTTTGAGATATTGCGTGTTGAGTAGCGGAACTTAACGCTGCGCTTTGTCTTTTTACAAGAGCAAAGAAAAGAAAACCGTCCATCCTCCAAGATCACTAACTGTACAAATAAATTCAAATTCAAAATATTCTTTATTCAAATAAACTATGAAAGCTCTTTTGAATCGGCGAATGTATATGTCAACAAAAAGCTACCACCGGTTCGGAAGGCAGTTCTGCTGAGAAGAGCCGGCAAGAAACTCAACAGTTGCTCTTTTCAAAGTGTTAAAAAAGCATTAATTATACGTTTAAATTAAAATACATATTAAATTCAATAATTTAAAAACCTTTAAAAACAAAAGAAACATATACCTAATCTGACCAAATAACATTGTTTATTCGTCCAATGTATCATTTCACAGAATTATTACACGAGTTCTTCGTAGCGCAAAGCCGTAAAGCGGCCATGGTGCTATAAAAGTGTTTTATAACGGAAATTATCTGCAGATGACGTTAGAGACCATTGTGACAAATATAAGAGTCAAATTTTAACTCTAATATTTATTTATTTTTTAAATATTAGCAGGATAGGCAGAGGGAACCTAAGATACTCCGTTCCCCACTTTTTGCCGACTTCTGGAGGCATTGCTTGTTAAGTTGCAGAACTCAACGCCCCGCTTTGCTTCAACACCAGAGCGAAGAAATGGAAATGTAAACGTAAATAAATATTTCTCTTCCACGAATGGGAATCGAACCCACAACCGTCGCCGGCTTAAGAGCCGCGACGGCCTCAAATGCGTGTTTAATTTAATATCATTTAATAACACCACAATATACCCATATTTTAACCTGCATTTACAGTTCTTATGTGCAGAGAGAGAGAGAGCAAAAATAAAAAAAATAAAATAAAATAAATTTATCCAAAGCAATCAACGAAACGGAAAACACAATAAGAAGATAGAGGAGCTTACGTTGTAAGTTTTTTTTTTCTAGAAAATATTTTCTAGAAAAATATTTCTTATTTTACTATTTAAATCTTATTTTCACAAAGCTGCCCACTTTAGCTGGGCTTAGTACATAATTCTAAATGAAAGAAACCCGTCAACTTCAGTTGCCTACAGTGCCATAATTTTATGTAGGTACGTGCCAATCTTGTAAGGCTACTTAAGTTTGAAATTTGTTCTTTTACACTAGCAGTAGTTCCTTTTTACTGGAAGTTTTCTTCAATTTAAATGAAATATATTTATGCTTAAATATTTCTCTTTATGAAATCGTTCGTCTGTACATTTTCTACAAATATGTACGAGTATGTTTGTCGTGGAACAGATGCTCAAAGTATTTATTTAACCTTGAAATTCAACATTAACCAGAATAGAAAATATTTTATATCAAATATTTATTTTGTGGTCTGAGAATCTAAACTTCTAATAACTAAGAAAATGTTACTTGAATTTCCTTTTTTCATTTTTCATCATTAATGTTAATTAAAACACTCCAGGGACAAGTTAATTTGTTGTGAGTATTAGCTTTTATATCTCTTGTTTAAACTTTATTCTCTTTAGAGATTTCTTTACCATTCAAATTTGTAACAAACGGTATTGCTTTGACAATTAAAGTAAAAAGTATAAATTTACCAATTTGAGGTTGTCGTAGTCCAGTGGGTTAGCAACTTTAAATGAGTTTCGCCGAGGGAAACGGAGTATCTTTACACTCCTGCTTACACTGCTATAGGAGAAAATTGTGAATATTTCAATGTCATAAATATATAAAATATAGAGAACTTAGAGATGAGAGAGATTAGATTCTCTCGTTTTACTAGTACCCAGGTGAAAATAAACAAGGGAACCTGGCCGATAAAGACCTCACCAGGAGTAGAAAGTATTTTAGTACTGATATAAGCTTGCTACGAGGTGAAGTTAATTAAACAATGTAAAGGCTTTGATGCATAACCACAATATTAAATATATCAATATTCAGGATATCACAAATGCTATAGGTAATAGCTTGCAAAATTAACTTAACCTATTTGACATGGTAAATTTGACCAGAAAAAGTGAAAAATAAAATATTAAAAGTTTTTATTTATAATTTAGTGTTTTTTTAACTTATATTAGTATTTAAATTAATCTCTTGCTAGTATTAAATATGTAATATATTTACTCGAACATAGTGAATCCTAGGGTTAAGTGTTACATTAAAGTAATAAATTATAAGCAAAAAATCATTTTTAGAAAAAGCTTTTATTTAAACGCCCTAAAAAGGAAAAAATAAAATGTGTCTTTTAAATTTTAACTATCAACTCATAACCTCATTGTACACAATTTATATGACCATAAAAGCTTGTCGCGCGATTTACTTGTGTAACTAAACTAGTGCTAATACAATTATATAAAATCTGCTAAGTTTCAATTTAATTAAATATTGATTACCGCGACAAGCTTTTATGATCATATAAATTGTGTAAAATGAGGTTATGAGTTGATAGTTAAAATTTAAAAGACACATTTTATTTTTTCCTTTTTAGGGCGTTTAAATAAAAGCTTTTTCTAAAAATGATTTTTTGCTTATAATTTATTTTTTACTTTTTAGTTACCACTGGCTAGGTTTCTCACACTAGATGTCACATTATTTTTCTAATTATTCTCGGCAAGCCCTTTCATTTGATACCCGTATTGCAGATATGCATAAATAATAACTATTCCGCCATCTTAGATATTCCGCCATATTAGATTTAGAAAAACGTCACATTTTTCGAGTTACTCTCAACGAGCCCTTTCAATAGATATCCATATTGTAGAAGTAGACCTAAAAATAACTATTCGGCTATCTTGGATGGTCCGCCTTATTAGATTTAGAATGACATCACATCATTTTTCAAGTTGTTTTTAAGAAGCCCTTTCATTTGATACCCGTAATGTACAAGTGCAGCAAAAATAACTATTCTGTTACTTTGGATGGTCCGCCATATTGGATTTAGAATGACGTTACACTATTTTTCCAGTTACTCTCAACAAGCCCTTTTATTTGATACCCATATTATAGAAGTTCATGAAATATAACTATTCCGCCATCCTGGATGGTCCGCCATATTGTATTTAGAATGAAGTCACAAACCTTATTGTGCATTGTCATCCAAACGAAACGTGTATACAAAATTTCAGCTCAATCGTACGAACATACCTTTCATTATATGAAAGCACAAAAAACTTGAATGGTGTCAATTCTATTGGATTTCAAGTGATGTCACATTATTTTTCTAATTGTTCTCGGCAAGATCTTTCATTTGATACCCATATTGCAGAAGTGCATAAATCATAACTATTCCGCCATCTTAGATGTTCCGCCATATTGGATTTACTATAACGTCACATTATTTTTAGAGTTACGGTCAACGAGCCATTTCATTTAATATCTATATTGTAGAAGTAGACCAAATTGATACTCGGCTATCTTCAATATCCTCCCTATGGGATTTAGAATGACATCACATTATTTTTCGAGTTGCTCTCAACGAGCCCTTTCATTTGATACCCATATTGTAGAAGTACATTAAAAATAACTATTCTGCCACCTTGCACGGTCCGCCATTTTAGATTTAGAATGACGTCACATATTTTATCGTGCATTGTCATCCAAAGTAAACGTGTATACCAAATTTCAGCTCAATCGGTTGAAGATATCTACTTCAAAATTGAGCTCAAAGATTTCACCCGAACCCACATACATACATTGCAAGTTAAATAAAAGCTTTTAATAAAACAGATATAAAATCTCTAGAACTGTGAAATATATACAAATTGTAACAAACATAAATTTTAATAGTAAACTAGTTATACATGGGTACGGAAGTGTGAAACCCGAAAAGCTGGGAAAAGCGTTCATGTTCAAAACGTTTTACAACGGCCATTTAACTAAATTCATACTATAGATAGTGTTTATATGCAAGCTTTTGTTAAGAGAATAGAACCCCTCGTTTACAATTCATATAAAATAGTATTTAAGTAAGTAAAGGGAACCGCGTGCTAGTACATCTTGTCTCCAAAGTTTATTAATGTACCTATTTCAGATATCACTGGAAAACTTCGATTTCCTGAATTTCAAGACATTACACATTGAATGTTTTATTTATTAGAGTCAGAAAATAAAAATAATTCATTCCCCCGAATAGGAGTCGAACCCACAACCGTTTCGTAAAATATTATTCATTGAACAGTTCATAGTAGTTTTTTAAAGTGTTTTTCATTACTTGACATTTAATATGTGGCCTTTGTATGTAAAAAAAAATGTTTAGAGTTTTCAATTGAAAATCACATATGAATTCAGTTCGGTGATTTTTATTTCACTTTCATACCTTTCATTTCATACCACTGTTTTGTAATAGAACAACGAGAAATCAAAACTGTTGGCACACATATCGTTGATATCAGAAATTCCTGTCTTTTTAATATCACATACATCAATTTTTTTTAAGAAAAATAGATAATTTTTCTTTTTTTTTTAATTCAAAAAATATGTTTTATACAAAATTATAATGTTATTTAAAATTAGGCAATACATTCAAAATATCCATTTAACTGAAAAAACATACAGTCGAATTGATAACCTCCTTTTCTTACAGAAGTCGGTTAAAAAAAAGCGAAATATAATTTTTTTGATAGCGATTGATAAATTATTATAACGTCATGGTTTTTTTTTTATTCAGTCTCACACTGTATCCCGCATGGAGTAGGAAAGGTAGAGATAGTCTAGTGTCAAGACACTCCATTTTCGGAGAGCTTAGCCCCAATACCAGAGAAATGAAAATATTAAATATTTCATTTCCTCGAGTGGGAATCGAATCTACAATTCCTACCTTTCTATCCCCTACCTTTTATTAAAAAAAAAAACAACATATTTTATTTTACAAAATACTAGTATGAATAAAATGTTGTTATCCCAATTTATTAGTACAGCTTATAGGCTTTGTGGTGTCACACATTGGTTTTATTTAGGAAGAATGTAATATATTTTGTTATTCGGGCCTCGGTATTTGGGACGGAATTATTCAAATTTCATACTATTTAGTAGGTACTATACCGCGTTGTTTTAATACGAGTACGACCACCGCTATATTAAACAACTTCTATTTAACCCAGAATGCTACAAATGCTTGAAACTTTCAAATCTCATAATAGTTTTTCTGGTCAACTTTTATGAAAATCGAAAGTAGGTTCTAATTTTGTAAAATTTTTTTATGACACTGTTTTTAAAAATATTGTCATATTTTTTAATCAACAGTACAAAAAATATTTTAAACGAACGAACCCACAACTATCGCTTGACAATCAAACGAAACATATTGGCAACTATAGAACAATGATAATTACGGCAATGATAATGACACTTATTTTAATTAAAATACCAGTTTTTTTAAAAATGCATTTATTCTGGTTAATAATTATTATTTATACTGTAATTTGCTCTTAAAAAAGGCAATTATACGAAGTGAACACCAACGCTTCATGCCTCCACATATTCATTTATATTACAGCAAAAGTTTCACATATCTACTTTATTAAGTACAAGTCTACGTCGAGAGAATTCAACTAGTAGTTGCTAATTAGATTTGCCTCGTCTAACTGATAGCTGAAGTTTAAGATTAAATAACAGTTGATAAATTATTTAAAAAGGAATTTCTGTTTGTTTTTTTTTTTTATTTTCTTGTCTTAAAACTCATTTCTAACTCTATACGTATCTCCTGAACCTAATACCTATAATATGGAAAAGACAAGGCAAACGAGCGGACAAGACACCTGATGGTAAGTGATCACTGCCACTCGTAACACCAGAAGAGCTACAGATGTGTTGCCGGCCTTTAAGGTGAAAGTAAATACTTATGTATATTTATCTGAAAGTATACAGAAGTATTACAAAAAAAGACAAAAAGAGAAGAAGAACGTATCGTAGTTATTAATATAGCACAATATGCTCCACCTTCGTCCGCATCGTCACTTACCACCAGGTGAGATAGCGGACAAATGCTTGCCTATCACCAATAAAAAAAAAAAAAAAAAAAAATATTTTAGGAGTTGCCTTGCAAACATTCTACGGTCGTAATACAGGGTGGAAGAGGCAGCGCTTCTTTTATTGAAACTGCATATAGGGTAAAATATTTCAAACCCACACCTAAGAAATTAATCAAGGTACCTCAACAGTTTGGACGTAGGATTTTTTTTCATTTCACGATTTTTATCCATACCTGTATTTCGTGTGACGCACACATACGTGTGCGACGTTTCCCATTTGACAGGTAAGTGTGTGCGTGCCTATGTTATACTTTACAAATGGCGTTTTATTTTAAAACGATAATTTTATTATTTATTTTGTTTGAAAAAATAACTTTTTCATTTTTGGGAATTATTTTTTTTCCGAATTATATTAGGCTTTTATAGAGTAGTTAAAACTGTGGTTTAATTTAAAGTGATGCTGACAATTCCTCCCT
This sequence comes from Heliconius numata, assembly GCA_016802625.1. NCBI lineage: Eukaryota > Metazoa > Arthropoda > Insecta > Lepidoptera > Nymphalidae > Heliconius > Heliconius numata. The sequence continues at coordinate 6,575,220 of JAEBDU010000001.1, read as the reverse complement.
GTATATTGCCTAGCTCTACCTTTACAACGAATCGTTACAATTTAATTGATGTTCCAAAACGATCATAGTTTGTTGAACAAGCAAGTATGAATAAAATAGCCGTGTTTCTTTTTTTTTAGCTCCTATATTCCTCATGTAGCAAAGAAGGCAGAGAGAGAATCTTGGAGGCATTACGTGTTGAATGGCGGAACTCAACCCTGGAAATGTTACGGACTCACAATCAGTCGCCTTTACACTATCACTCACTTGTGCCCCTGCACCACGTATGCCCCCAAATTGCCGTGTTTCATTATATTTCACTTAAAAGCGTTAAACTGTTTTGTCACCGACATTTCATGAATATAAATGTTCTGCTATATAATTTACACGACGCCTTATGTCGCTCGTGAAACTTTTAAGGTAGATTACTTGGGGACAATGCCACAAACTAACGAATGGGCTGCCTCAGCCTTATGAAAAATAAATGACAAGTGAATACAAAAATTCAAGGAAATGAGACCCTCAAACGCGTAATGTAATAGACTTTTTTTTACTTCTAATTAATATAGAAAAACGTTGAAAAGACAAACCATTCCATAATTACTAAACAACCGTAACACGAGCGAGTCATAGTTTGGTTACTGTTTATTTGATATTCGTTTTATTCTTTGATGTGGTGGTGTAGTTTTTACTGTATAGTTATTAATAGTCAAATTAGACCTTTGTGCCTCGACCTACCCTAATAATATACGATAAGTAAAAAATCATCTAAATTGTTAGCATGAAAGAAAAACTTACCACTATCTTTTATGGCTTCGACTTTAAAACATTTATACAACTACGTCAAGAACGAAATTTAAAAGAAAAAGGAGATAAAATAAATTAAAGTCATTGAGGTCGCTAGAGGTGAACCTGACAAAGGTCAAAATCCCAGACATTTTTCACAGGTTTCTGACCTCGTCTGAGTAACAATAAATTTTATAGGCGTGTCTATGAAGATATCTTATTCATGACATCGTTTTGTGCTTCATGAAGGTGTCATTTCTTCGTAAATTTTACCATATTGTTTAATTGAATAAAAAGATTGTTTTAAAATGTCTGAATAAATACATAGAAACGTTTTTAATTAATGAATATTGCACCTCTAGAAAATCGAGATTTAATATCACTTTAATTCTTTCATTTTTTTCTATAAATAATGCATTAAAAAGAATAAGAAATAATTCTTATAATATATATTGTGGCTCCTTAGTTAAGCTGTTCTTTTAGCTTCACGCTGCATCCCGCACATAGCAGAGAAGACAGGGGGAACTAAGGAACCTCGCGTAAGGCACTACGTTTTCCATTAAGATACTTCTGATCTCCTCTTTCAGTCGAATTCTAGAGGCATTACGTCTTCAGTGGCGGAATTCAACGCCATTCTTTGCCTCGTTACCCGAGCGAAGAAATGATGAACATAATTTTAAACAAAAAGTACTGACTTCAACCGGATCCCATTATTAGAACCTAACCAAACTTTCATCAAACTATCCTTGAAATGTATCCTTGCTAATAAAAAATAATCATAGAAATCGGTTCACTCAGTCAAAAGTTCTGTAGTAACAAACGTAAAATACAGTCGAATTGATAACCTCTTCATTTTACAGAAGTCGTATAAAAATATTAAATATTTCATTTCCCTAGTGGTAATCGAATGGTCTACAATCCTGGTGCGCTTGTGCCCCTGCGCCACTATAGCTTCGAAGTTTAGTTAATCTGAGCATAAAATAAAACCTAATGGAAGAGAACCTACCTACAAAGAGTAATAGGCGATTACCTAAGTAGGCTTAACGTACAGGCAGTTTTAAAGGCTATAATAGTAAATGTAGATATATTTTATATGTATAATAAACTAAAAAGCTCATGAAACTTTAAGTATTTAGTATATGTATATACGAACAAAGTAAATTCTAGAACTTTTATTACTAGACATGTTTCCCTGGAACTACAAAGCCGTATAATAAATAATATGGACCAAATTATTTGTTTAAATAATATAGTGAGTTCTTTGAATTTCTAATAATTTAACACAAGATACATAACGCTACTGATGTTTAACCTACTTTGAAACCAATAAAAGATGGTTTATAAATGGAAAACAAAAGAAAAGAAAAGACAAAGCTGATGCTTCGTTCTTTTCAGCGGAGCGAGAAAACAGATTGTCTCGAGATTGTCTTTTTAGAACCACAGTATAAATTGGAATGGCACATAAAGCCTAAACTGTGCTCTCGCCTCATTTGCTCGACCTACGGGAATAAACATCTTTATTTCGATCGATTCAGCTAAGCTCCTTTAAAATTTTACTCCCAAAGTACGGATATTTGTTGGCCGACCGAATGCAATTTAAAATATAGAGAAAATCTCTTTAGCTCACGAATTATTTTTAATAACGCATACGAAATGGTTTTTGAACGGTGGATTTTCAATATTTCCACGTGAATGTGAATCGTATATATTGAAATTCGTTAATAGGCATTTAGCGTTAGCTTTTAATGCCAGAGTTTGCTATTCAGTGTGTATTTATACTATATACAAGTTTTTTTAGTTCAAGTTGTATCCCGTTCATAGCAGAGTAGGCAAAGGGAACCTAGAAACGTAGTGTTAAGATACTATGTTACCATTAAGATATTTTCGTTTCCCACTCTCGCCAGTGTATTGCGGTGGAATTGCGTGTTGAGTGACGGAACTGAACGCCGCTAATTATTGTATAACATTAACAATAAAAAAGTAATAAAAAAATAATTCAGAATTCGGCAGATAGTCGGAAACGGAATGTCTTAACACTAGGTTCCCTCTGCCTACCCTGATGTGTGCGTGATACAGCGTGAAGCTGATTTTAATTTTTATTTTAAAATAATAATAATAATAAGACTAATAAATGGTAACTCCGCAAGGAATCAAGAGACAGTTGAAACATATTTCCCTCTTCGTGCCACTTGATTGCTCACATCCGTAGAGGCAACGTAGAGATCTGTCAACTAAGATAATTGCAGCTTAATCAAAGACAGTGTGCGTAGTACAACAATGTACTTGTACATTATATTGATTACCGTTATGTAAAACAAGTAATCAAATTGTTATAGGTGACCTATTTAAAGCAAAACAGATGTTTTGGCCTTGGTGTAAAAGTACGGTTCTGTAAAATTAAGATAAAGAAAAATAACGCTTTACGCTTTATCCTGCACACAGCAGGGTAGGCAGAGGGAATCTAGTGTTAAGACACTCCGTTCCCCACTTTCCACCGAATTATGAAGGCATTGCGTGTTGAGGGGCAGAACTCAACAGGGCGAAGAAAAAGAAATATAAACGTAAATAAATATTTCACTTCCTTGAGTTGGAATCGAACCCACAACCATCGCGTTACTGTCACACTCTTGTGCCGCTGCGCAACTACGGCCTCAAGTAACTTTTAGTATGATTAGCCAATTTTGTCTTTGCCTCGACACCAGAGAGAAGATCCTGCATCACGACTTACCTTTAAAAAATGTTACTGCTTACAAATTATTAAAAGATAATAATGTGGTAATTAATATAAAAAATAGTGTCTTTTTTCTCATCTGGCGAGGCCTATATTATTTGTATATAACAATTCTAATTCTCATGACGGCCTTATGTCAGACGCGAGGATTGACTAGTCAAACCTAGGAGTGCAGGAGTTCCTACATTTGACTATAACATGTATATAGGTATATCAGCTACCTTTAACAGAATATTTCATATATTGCCATCTTATAGGAATTAATGAACAACTCTATTTATGTTGCTTTGAATGAATAGGTGAATGATAGGTCAGAGGTCGTAAATTCGATTCTCATCCAGAAATTGATTAATTTTAAGCAAAATTACTTATATATTGCAAATGGTTGTTAATGTATGCTTATGTACTTTTAATATATGTATTTTTTAAACTTATTTACATAACCAAAAAAAATTGTATTATGTTATTTAAATTAATATTATGATACGAAAAAGATTTAGGCCATATTTTTACAATGTGCCTAAGAAAACCTTAGTGTATTAAATCAACATGAAATTTAAAACTTTTTGCATATAAATATATGCATTTTGTTTTCATATTACTTAAGTAAATTCTATAAACGGTTCAGTTGTTTAAACTGTTCCGTCGACACTCAATTTGCTATCTCATGGGATAAATCAACGTCTCTAAGCACACTGCCCTAACAAAATGTTATTTTAGGCTTATAATATTTAAACGACGTCGTTATCGTAGCAGGACGGAGGTATTAAATATTTCATTACATCCCTTAAGGCTAGCGAAAATACATTTTACAAAATTTAAATGAAATTTTAATATTGTATCTTAAAATAAATTATCTTATATTAATTATTTAATTATATTAGAATACTTACAGGTAATCGTAGGTAATACGAAAAAGGGAAATCCGTAAAAGACTACATAAAGTATAGACTTAAAGTATATTAAATAATGTTTAAAAAACTTACCTTTTATAATTTTCATCTTGCTCAAACCAATTCTCCGTTGCTGTCACCAACTCATGTTACCCTAACATCAATTTCTAATATATCATCAATTTCTCCAAATCGGTGAACAAACCAACAATATATCATCTTATAGTCATCATTGTTCATTCAAAAATTAACTTTCCAAATCATCACATCATATTTAATTCCACCTCTCCCAATAAACCAGCTTCCGTGTTCAGCAAATGTCAAGATTGAAAGAGAGTGCAATTGAAAACAAGGTTGTAGCGCTAGCGCGGGAACGTGTCAAGGTTATGCACACCACAATAGACGACCACTGCAACTACACGAGCTACACAAATCTAAAATTATTATTATTATTTAAAAATCTAACACTTTATTATTAATAAATACCGACACTTGTTTCTAATAATAAAACGTTATTTCGATTTTAAATGAGAAATCGCGATTTTGTCCAATATTTTTCTATGCCGACCCGATGACATTTCTCGGATGCATTTTCAAATTTGTGGTAACATATAGTTCGTGCGATGCAATCTGGACCGACGCAACATCCCTCTCTCGTGGCGGAAGGAGACTGAAAGTGCCGACAGAGGCCGCTAGATGCAAAATTGGCGCAATTTTAACGCATGCGCGTGACATTCGCAAACCGGCGGGACCCGACGTGACCCGATGCCCCTCGCTTGATAGAAAAATCGAGGACGCAACGTGACGTCAAGCTCTGCCGCAAATACATTAGGGATAATAGAACTAAACATAAACAAGTAAGACCAATAATAATAACTAATCGAGAACTTAAAAAAACGATGTTGCCATTGAAATGGTAAACAAAATATATAAATTAAGCCGTTTTTTAGCATAATCGCGTTTTTTATATGTGGAAAGTAAAAAAAATCCGATAATCCTAATGGGGTGGAAGGAGGAAAATAGGGGGGATATTTTGAATATTACACCATTGTGAGCCTTTTTTGGGCAATTTTTAGCGGCACTCACGTAAAATGTTCCTACCTTTTCCTTATAAATGACACTTGGGGACGGAAGGTGTCTTTGATATCAAGATTAAAAAGGCGAGGAATTGTCAGTCTATACAATACAAAATGTTTCGGAGCGTGAATTAATATTCTTCCCCGTTTTATATTACAATACTAATGACATAATCATTAAATATACGATTCTTTTGAAATAGCTAAATGAGATATTATATTTTTTTTGCATATTCGTAAGATTCTTATACATTCTTAATTAAAAAGTACAGTATTATCTAATTTAAGGGTAGATTGTTAATTATTTTTGGTACTAGATAAGCTGCAGTGCATTCAATATAAGTGAACATTCGCGTAATTAAATACTTGGTTAATTTGGTAAGATCAATTGAAGGTACTGCCACTAGCACTGCAAGCTACCGCCACTAGCACTGCTCAGTTCAGGACCAGGACTAACCCAGGGGCTGTGCGTTCTAAGGCAGGAGTTCCACCGAGGCACCGCAGTGGTCTGTGAGTGATCCTGCAAGTATCTTATATAGGTAGAAATGGTTTCCACTATGTTTCAGCGGTAGTCTGGGGCTCTCTAGGTGAGTCACTTCGAATTGTAGCATTAGCTGTAGCAACCGAGAATTATTTGCTTATAACTTTTATAATTGGTACTTCAACACTAACAAGATCTAAATCGAATCACGATTAATTCGAGTTTGATCGCGATTGAATTGAGACTGCTGATATTATTTAATGTAATTTGAAAAATTTTAAGCGCCTTGTCAAATATATCTGCAATTGTTTCGTTGCACATCTTTTGTAAGCGTTTTATCACTACATATCAATTGAACACATATATTGTAGTTTCTAAACATAACTTCTATCTTATATAGTATATATTGTTTTTTAAACATCTGAGGATTTTCTCTGAATTAAAATAAATAATTAAAACTATTTTATAAGATTTTTGTCAGTGGGAATCAAGTCCACTACTGGTGCGTTTACAGCCGCACACTCGCGTCCTGGCAGATCTCTTATTCATACTTTTCGCCTGACTAAATTTAATAGCAATGTCTCTATGCGTAACAATATATATTCAGCTCAATTACTATACTTGTGTTACATTATATTAGTTTACATTGTAACTCCTCAAGAGAAGAAAAACTAGAGTTAGCTCGTAACATAGATCCATATGACGTGGCATACTTTTTACGATATATGGTTGTTCTTGAAGTAGGTGAGATCCAACAGTATTGGCAAGTAAATTTAAAATAATAAAATTAATAGTTATTCGTGCTTTATTCTAGTTTAGATCTAAAAAGATTTGTATAGAAATATTTTTTTTAAAGGCTTAACATGAAGCAAATATTGGTTTTCTATATAACAAATAATAATAATCTTTCAATGTTTTGACATTTACCTTACTTTAAATCAATATAAGTTAGCTTATAATTGTCTGTAAAATTCTTGTACCTTTATAAATATTTATTAATTTGACAAAAACTCGTCCAAGCTAGTCGATATATAATAGATTTATTTATTTAAATAATTCTCAAAATTCAATAACGCATACTGAGTAATTTAGAAAAGTAATGTTAGTAAATGTATAATAAGGTGAGATTTATGGCTAATTTATAATTTCCATACAAATAGTAGCGTTTCATCTTCATTGTAATGAAAAATGAGCATGGTTACTATTTCAATACTGATAGGGTACATGGCCCACTCCTGGTCCACAGTCGATATTCTCAGCTTTTAACCAATAAATAATGGATTAACAGTCACTTTTGTAGCCTTCGATTTACGGTAATTAAATTTTATTGCATTTAAATAAAATCTATTACTTCATAAGTCTTTCCAATAGAATAAGCTGGATAGTTTATAGTAAAGATGAGTTTGGTGTTGGTTTTGTAACCAAAATATTTATGTACAATTTGAAATAAAATCCTATAGATTTTATATTTTTTCAATATCTTCCTACTTGTGGAACAATTAATTAGAATTATGCTTTTGATACTGTAAAACGCTTTTTTATCGTATTTATAAACTGTATAGTCCGGGTGTCATTTTTCTACTCGGTATCTCTACTTGACTTTAAGTAGGTAACTATTGAAAGTGCTAAGAATGACCTGTTTGATTATCTATAGTTAGTTTCATACTTTCGATGGAAAAATAATAAATTTAAATGAAATATTTCAGAATGAAATATTTAAGACTCTGTACTATTTTTTAAAACTCTAAAAGGTACGTTTATTATACTACGGGTGACGAAGCGTAAAGTTGTTTCTTTATTTATCATATTTATTGGTCGTTACCAGAGCGAGGAAATTTTAAATTTTAAAACCAACGAGTGAGAATCGAACCCACAACTAGTGAGCCAAAACCACATTAAACTAATATATACCTTTATTATAAGAAAGTAAAACAAAAAAAACAACTTCTATTTTGTAACTATTAAAATGATCAATTCGATACAGATAAGAGGTTTATAAATATCTCACATAATACGTATCAAAATAATAGGAATAAGGCATTAAAATATTTCCAAACTAATCTCCAAAATAACTGACTTACGACTGTCAGCCTAATATCAAGTTAATACTATCTTTGTGGGTCCCACTTTAATGCCTTTGGTCTTATATGAAGTTAATGTTATATTTGTAGATAGATGTGATGTGATTACAACACTATGACAGGGGTAACATGAAAATCACTATATTTAGAAAGCCAGGCCAGAAATGGCGTAGGGGTATAAGTGTGCGACTGTTAGAACGACAGATAGTGGGTTCGATTTTCACTCGAGGAAATTAAATATTTGATATTTTTATTTCTTCGCTTTGGTAATTGCGTTGAGTTCCGCTACTGAAAACGTAATGCCTTTAGAATTTGGACTGTGGAGAAGTGTTTGAATGAGAACAGAGTATATTAACACTAAGAGTCCAGTTTTCCTCTGCCTATCCTACTATGTGCGGAAAACATCGTGATCATGTGTTTAGAATTAAACATTTTTGGAAGCCCGACGTTCCGATCTATTTAAACCCGTGGTCACGAGTAGACATGATTGATCCGGGTAAATAATTTAATTTAATATGTGTAATAATAGGGAAAGTCAAAGATCTTATTATATTTTCATTTACTTGGTCTAGAGGTCTTGGTCTTGGTAAGAGAAGTGCGGCGTTAAGTTCTGCTACTCAATAATGTATTGTGTTCATGTGTAAGGTGGCGAGCAGTGTCTTGAAATTAGTTTTACGTTACTTTCCCTACAACGACGTAAGGCTTAATCATTATATCCAATTGGTTAGCTTGAAAAAATGCTTTCTATTTTTTATATTACCTTACCCAATGAATCGAATATAATGAAAATTTATTATTATTTAACCACAAAATTCAATAAGCTCTTTTTAAAGTGTAATTCGACATACATTTTATCAAATTAATATTAAGCTGCAATATTGCAAGTCACTAATAATTAATTTTCAATGAAGCGATTAAAGCCATTCGGTAAGTAGTTTTTTGGATATGTCAGTTAAAAATGTAAAATTAAAATAATATTATTTTAAAATATCAGAAAGATAATAATAGATAATAGTTGGTTCTCACTCGAGAAATTAAATTATTATTTATTAATATTTTCTTCGCTCCGGTAACAAGGTAAAGCGTGGCGTTGAGTTCCGCCACTCAACACGCAATGCTTCGAAAATTATATATCTATCTATATATCTTTATATTTATGTTCTAAACTAAAAAAAAAACTTATGAAAGAATCACAAAGGCTAGTCACGTGTTTTTTGAAGTCGTAGTTCAGACAGTCTGTGTGACGTCTAAGTTGCTAAAATGGCAATTGAATTACGTCTTAGAACTCCTTCAAGAATGACCAAGTACTTTCGCGAGCAATTTTTCTTTGTGGAGATAAACATGTTATTCGAGATAGAATATTAGTTTAAGACTAAATAGATATATAATGTTAAGATTAAATAAGTGTTATATAATAAAGAATATTTTGATTTTTATACAACTTATTATAGTAGAAGACAGTCGTGGCGTAGAGGCACAAGTATTTGATTGTAAACGCGACACGGTTCGATTACCAGTCGAGGAAATGAAATATTTAATATTTGTATTTCCGCGCTCTGGTATATAATATTTTAATTTTCAGGATTCGGCAAAAAATAGAGAACACTAGGTACCCAGGTTGCCTCTGCTTACCCTACTATGTTCTGAATACATTGTAAAGCTGAAAAAATTAATAATACAATCTATAACAAAATTTTGAAAAAAATCCCTCGAAAAAGGTTAAAGACGTCATAATTCAATTTCTTCAAGGAACATTTTTCGCATTGTTAACGTGAAATCAAGATAACGTCGGACATCCCGTCCTATAAATCACTCTCGTTTTACTTATTCAACGACGACGCCTCGAGTGCGGAATTCAACGCTAGATCTTGTTATAAAATGTGAATAAAGGAGAGTCAGATAGAGAGATTCAATTCAACTAAGAAAATTTAGAACTATTTTTTTATTTTAAAAGAAACGTAGGTTTTAGTATTTAATAATCAGAATTTTTCAATCCTGGTTATCTTCCATTCGATAAAACAAATAATATTTTCAAATAGAAATAAAAAAAAATAGAATATGACGATAACAGTTGAAAAAGTATTTAGTTAATGTCATTGAAACTACTTAATCTCGGCTTATTATTAAACATATATGTGTCTATCTATAAGCAAAGGGGAATTTTAAAATTAGTGTCAAAACACTCCATTTTCAGCCCAACTAGACTCGAGACATTGTTTGTTTAGTGTCGTAATATTTGTAAATATATAATTGCAAATTTATAAAGACTATTAACCTAATTAAATGAAAAAATATATGAAATAAATTTCTTTGAAGAAAAGCTTGACTTTACTTAAGTTTTAAGCCTAAGCAACCTCTTTGATTAAATTAATTTAATATTTTAAATACTGCTGTTTATAATAATCCTATATCTTATAAAACAAAGTCGCTTTTCGTGTCTGTCTGAACTTTCTAACTCTTCTTCTTCTAAACCACCCAACGGATTTAGATGCGGTTTTCACCATTAGTCCGAGTATTTCTCAGGGAAGGTTTATATATAGTTTATTATTTGTACATTCTTATGTAAATTACCATAAATACGATAAATGTGTATAAAGTCCTATCCGTTGAGACACTTCCGCGCATGCGCTGCTTTAATGGTAAGTACTACATGAAAATAATGTACTGGAGTATTGTTCCTCTTAATAGGATCCACAAAAAAGTCCGCGAGAGCATATTCGTATCTTTTAAGAATAACATGACGTGATCATATTTCTGTCTAAAAATAGTAATTTCAATATATTTTTTATTGTGAGGGATATTTTTCCATAATGGTATTAATCCTTACCCTTTAAAATACTTTATTAAATTTCTACGTTAAACGAAGATAAAATTTGCTTTTTACACTATTTCGAAATTGCTAATAGTTTTAGAGAAAAACGCATTTAATTGTTGACACATCCCGCCGTTGACACATCAGCTGTATGTTACTCAAGTTTCACTTATCCCTTACTCTCAGCATATAAATAAGTATATTAGTTACGTTGGCCATTTAATGTAGATCAAAACTGTCTTTTACTGTTTTTCATTTTAATAAGTACTTTAGAAGTTGCTACAATATCAAAAAATCCTTACTGCGAAACGCGCCCCGCGACGTTTTGCTTATACAAGCGCGCCCGCCGCGCCCGCCTGCCTTACACGCATCGGTGGTTCAGTGGTAGAATGCTCGCCTGCCACGCGGGCCCGGGTTCGATTACCGGCCGATGCATTCTATTTAATTTTCCTCACAGGCAGCCACATAGTGCTTGCTTTTCATCAGGGACAGAATACCCTCTTCAGCATTAACCACAAGCTCGAAAAAAAAAACCCGCCTGTCTCTATAGCAACGAAGATTTAGATGCGTTTGCACGTATTGGATAATTAGAGTTGAATGTATTATTTCAGCGCGATATATTTGGTTTCATATTTTTTGTAGTAGTTATTAGTAGGTAGGTTTTTGGTTATAATTTCTTCCGTTTAAAAATAGTCATTTAAATATATTTTAATAAGTACGTGAAGATTAGTAGCACAGATTTAAAATTATGGTACCTACTAAAAAATCCTTGCTGTGTAAAACAATTGGAAAATCCTTATTGAAACTACGAAAATGCGGGTTGCATTAGGGTTTAATTAATTTTCACATTATCTTAAATTCTTTGCAAACATACATTATATGAATAATCCAGTAGTAAAAGCGGGCGAAGCCGCAAGAGGGTCGCTAGTTAGATAATAAAACAGTAAAGATTCTCGTGAAGTACTAATTTACTCCTGCTCATAACTAATGCATTCATAGTTTTATGTATGCCTAGAGCACATGAAGCTTTATGATGCGCTTATCGTGCTCTTGAGATGCCAACTATGAAACCTCATATACTTCTATCATTTATTGCTATTTAAGAATGGAATTTACAACAAATATTTAATATAAAATCTTCATTTTTTTACTTTAACTTCGATTTTTAGTGTTTTGTGTGACAGAAACCATTATTGACTTAAAATAATCCAAATATTTTCATTTTCTCGAGTGGAAATCAAATTTACACTTCAAAATTGTGAACTGAACTATGATGGCGTTAAAAAATACTTTTTTTATCAGCTTCACGCTGTATCCCGCACACAACAGAGTAGGCAGAGGGAACATAGTGTTAAGACACTCCGTTCCTCAAATTCGGTGTTCCTGCACCACGACTGGCCTCACGAAATATTTACATCTGAATAAAATATTTTTGTTTAAAATTAATATGGTACACGAACGATGTCCATTAGCAAGAATAATAACAGTGTATCACTTGTTTTCTTGACAGATAACTAAATGGTTTTAGATTCATATAAATGATCGGTTCTGTAGAAGGTGACGCTAACTATCGACTTCCCATGGGGTCGTTAGTTTTTGGGGTCAGATTAATTAGGATATGTTCACACAATATTTGTTTTTCCATTTAAATTTATAATTCCAGTTGCATTAGGTCCTTGTCTCTATGAGAAATAGATAGAATGTATCAAGATCCATGTAGGATCTTGATACATTCTATCTATTTCTACACTAAAAAAAGTCTATGGTTTTAGTAATGCAGATCCAAGTTTCTGAACGAGTGTATGTGGCTTGTCTATTTTTTTTATGAAATAAAATACACGAACCAATTATAAATATACGTATAAGATTATTAAATATATCATATTTAATAAAATACATAATTAAAACTAAAAAAATATGTCTCTTGAAAGGGTAAACTAATCTCTAATGTGTATGTAACCTAATGTATTCAACACAGCAGGGCCTTCCTGTTTTGGCCCGAATTCCTTCTATTTCACCTCCTATAAATTAATTTTATAGCTTAACATATACGTTTAATGTTAACAAAAACTACATAACAATTTGTTCCAAAGATTTTCATTTAGTATAATTTATAATGTTATGACAATTTATATTAATAAAATGCGTTTCAAAATTTTGTTGTCACCGTTACCAACTATCTGCAAGAAATTATGAATTACTACTATTTTGTTTTGTACCTCAGTACAAATATAATACATACTATTTAAAATAAAAAAATAAATTAAGCTAAATCAGCTTCACTCTGTATCCCATACTCAGCATGGTAATCAGAGGGAACCTAGTGTTAAGACACTCCATTCCCCATTTTCTGCCGAATTCTGGAGGCATTGCTTGTTGAAGGGCAAAACTCAACTACATAATATTTCTAAGGAAATATGAGCTAAGCATAAACCATTTCATTAATAGTTTTGTCGTTATGCAATAATTATCTATGAGAGTATACGCATATTATAATTAATAGACCAATAAAAAGAAAGAATTACAATTTGCGATATCTATAATAATTATTATATTATTTGACAGCATCGTGGCGAAGTGGAAAATTAAATATCTTCATATTTCCACTCTAGTAAAACAAAACCTCAGCTCAAGCTCAGACACTTAACACACTGTCTCGAAATCGATTGAGCAGCGGACGGAGTGTCTTGACACTATTTCTCTGCCACGCTGCGTGCAGGATTTATGTACCCACCGAGATATCTTAAAGCGTAATTTTAAAACAATATCGCACAAAACCTTTCTTGTATCTATATATATAAAATCGAAAGGTCCCTCACTCATCACGAAATCTCAGAAACTCCTTGTGCTAGGAATCTCAAATTTACATAGGAGTTACTTATAGGACGTAGGTGCTCGCTAAGACGGGAATTTGAAATATTCGACTTCTAAGGGGTTGTTTTTGGGGTCGAAAGTTTGTATGAAACTTCGTTACTACAAATGCTAGGAGTCTCAAATTTTGCATAGACGTGACTAGGACGTAATCATGGAGACAGAAATTAATAATAACGTAGTTCACGCAGGCGAAGCCGCGGGCGGGCCGCTAGTACATTATATAAAACAAGACCGCCTTCCATAAATCCATTACAGCAAACGGAGATCAATGTCAGTTGCCGTATATGCATACAAATTGGATAATAGCGAGCGTCGCGGACGTCACCAATCAGTATACTATATTGGCGCAAGTGCCGATAAGTGGTCCGTGTAATGTACCAGTTAATCCTGCTGTGGGGTTTCTGAACACCAAAAACCCTCACAGATTAAAATAAAAAGTTGTTTAAAATGTTTCTTTATAGTATGTTTTATTAATGATTTCGTTGTTCTTACATCTTGGTTGTTGCAACTAGTGTTGCTTAAAAATGTATATAAAACTTTGACTTTTACTTATCTTTCTATCCGTGACCTAGGCCTACTGCAAAATGTTTGAAACGTCGGGTGTCCAAAAATGTATAATATTAATATACGATTAATTGTAACAACGAATTTTCTTTAAAATATATTATAATCGAAAATATCAAACAACTGCTATCTCGTACATTTATTAATGTAAAATGTAGATACCTAGACAACCTAGAGATAAATTATTTTGCTTTCTTTCTTACGCTTGATCCGTCAAAATATTAAGACACTTCGTTTTTCGTTCAAATTTCGAAAAATACATAGCACTTCGTAACCTTGCATTGTAGCGGGGAAATAAAAAATATTAATTCCAACGAGTGGGAATCAAACCCACAATCATTGCGTTTGCAACATTTATATATTGATTCTAATTACCCTATCTTAATATAAATACAATTATGTTTCTATTTAAGTAAGTTAATATTATTATCGCTAATTAGATTTGATTCTTCCATCCCAATATCAATATGCGCCATGTTTATATCCAATAGGCTCGCACGAGTGAGTTACTTTTACGCGTCACTGGACTACTAAGGCAAGTTTTGACATGAAATAATCGAGATTGCCCTAGCTAAATAAACAAGCTATGTTTATATAGAATTGGATACTTTTGCAATTGGTTTTTATTTCATTTACTTCATAATGAATAATTTTAGGTACAATTTGAACATATTCGTATAAAATGTTTAAATTTTACGTTTAAAACATCGGCAATCCAATAATTAACAATTAAAATCAATATTGCTGTTGAGAGATGGTTTTTTTTATTTTCGAACTCCATAGTGTGTTGATTCTGACGTAGCTCTAAATAAAAACTCGCTTGTCCACTATATGCCAACGACGTGTTTTGTCATATTTCGGCCACACAATGGACAGAAGTGATGACAGTCTGGAAAAACTGATTGTGGTTGGAAATACCGAAGGCAAGAATCGTCATCTTAGAAGTTCTATACAGTTATGAGAGACGCGCTGGATAGTAGCTGGTAGAGGCACATCATCTACTCCAGATACTAAACTGACGCTGACCACGATCCTCAAACATGGGGGACGGACTACACAAAAGTCAATAATGGTGTTCAGATTGAAATCTTAGATTATTACATCTAATCTACTACTAGGTTAAATTATTTGCAAACCGCACTTACTTACAGACCGAAATTAAACCGTTTAAAATATTTTTTAAGACGGCAGCTTTTATGATAAGGAAATGGTTTTTGAAAATATTTTTGTGACGAAAGTTGACGACCAAAAATTATGTGACGTTTTTTAACAAAAATCATTAAAGTTAAAATTGAATACGACATTTAAATACTTTCTTCGTTTTTTCAGTTAAACATTCATATGTCAAGTATATATGTAATTATTATAAATGATACTCTTACACAGTTAGGAGAGAGTTAACGTAATCGTGTATACATTTATGGATTCTAAACGGTTATTGTTCCCACGTTAACCGTATGCGATCCTCATTACAAGCTTCCGCAATTAGCTTGGCTTTCTAACTACTGTTTGATCGTTCGTATAGTAAATAAATCTTTTATTTCAATTCTAAATAATAGTAAATATCTCTTAAATAAGTATATTTAAAAATATTTATTATTTAATACACGTCCTACAGATCTCTCACTCTCTCTCTCTCTCTCTCTCTCTCTCTCTCTCTCTCTCTCTCTCTCTATGGTAACTGACACAAATAAGACTCGGAGTCTCTCTTTAAATTAACGATATGAATTGATTTTTTTGTTCCCGCCGTGCATAAAGTGTTTACATAAAGATTCCATGATGCGGGTATTTAAATGTGAATCTATCATATTTCGTTTTAATCATAAGTTACCCGAAATTTCCTTTTTCTAGAATATTTTCAACCTTATGGCCTGTGCACTAGTACCTACAAAAATATACATTTTATATAATGTTACTTTTACCATAATTACGTTAAGCCAGAAAATAATTAGTTAAAGTTGGAACGAAGAATGCGATCGGTTAGACATTACAACGTTATGCATTTCAATTAAAAATGTTATAAAAACTGATCGACGTGGGCTTGAATTCTAATTAGCCGATCACAAGCTACAAGCCAGCTACATCGGCTTAATGAAATCTGGAGCCATAAAAAGAATTATGGGCGGACAGGCTGCATTATTTATTGCAATATTTTTATATTGCACTCTCAAAAATATATTACTTTATAGTTAATTACGTATAAGAAACTCTTTGATCAGAATGTGCTGCTGGACAGCCTGTCCTGCCTGGTCCTGTCTTGTAAAAAAATAATTTAATTAACACTTTCTAATCTAGCTTATTTTATTTAATTAATTATGAATATAAAAAATATGATAAGCACGATAACTAAAACTAAAACTCATCTTTTACCAGTTTCTATATTTTTTTTTACTATTGTTTGAACAATCTATAAATGTGAAACAAAACCTGTTATATTTATTTTGTGTAAAAACTAACCTGATCTTTATATATACAGGTGGTATCATTGTATTCTTGAAGCCCTCATTTTATCGCCATCATTGTTTTCTTACAACTCCTGCATTGTAATACCAAGAACTATTTAAAGCTTTGCTGATGTTCATACGATCTTTTCCATTACAAAAATATTTATATCACTCGTAACATATTAAATAAGCAATAATACGAAAAACTATCAAAGTTATTTGAAATATTATTCAATATATAAATACAATTTGAAATATCGATACAATTTAGGTTTATTAAAATTAATTCGATTTGAACATGCTATAATTTTTTAAAATATTACACGATTACGATACAATTCAACATTATGTACACGATTTTTTTTTTAAATGCTACTTAAATAAGTAACTTGATGCCATAGAAGATCCGTGAATATATTAAAAATAAAAACATATTTACTACAACCAAAAATATTATTGTCAAACGAAGAATGTTAGTTAGTCTTACAAATAAAACAAAGCTTAAAAAGCAAAGCCGATTATCTGTTTTCTATATAAAAACATCAGCACAATATATGTAGATGCACCGATGAAGGCAACAATTACGTGAGCCATTGACACGCGTGTCGCTGCCGGCGGTTAGACCGGCGCGCGCGCAGGTAAGCTCAGAGGGAGGGAGACGGCAATATGGGACCTCTCTCTCACAGCACGTGGAAGGGGCTGCGCAAGCGCGGGCGTATTTGCCGCCTGTGCTACATTTTTATTCAGTTTATAACCGTTCTCCGTTGATACAAGTGTTTTTGCGTTCTTCAACCGTTTTGTATTTCGATAACAAAGTGCAACAGATGAGTGACAAAACTTAGTTACGTACATCGGCGCTGTGCCGCCAGCCGGCTCAGCCATGGGTGGGCGAAGGATAATCAAGGCTGTGGCTCTCCTCATAGCTTTAGGATACAGCAGTTTACTTGTTTATCAAGGTGGAGTGAGTTTTAACTTCCAAGAAAGTCGGTCAGTGCAAGTTGCCGATTTATCTATAGAGCCCGTGACGAAAACCAGTATTTTTGACAGTGGCCAAAGTAAGAATATTAGTTTGGATGATGTTTTTATAAGTGTTAAGACAACTAAACATTATCAAAATACAAGATTGCCAGTTATATTGAAGACGTGGTTCCAATTAGCGAAGGAACAGGTAAGATTACTTTTTTTTAGTAACCGACAAAATGTTTTAACAGAATACAAAAAACAATATATTTCTTTTCTATACTAATTTAAATTTAATTTAAGTTTAATTCATAACAAGTTTGTTAAAAATAAAAAAAAAATATTTCTTTAATAACCGCTTTAATTAGTATCTAATATTATTATGAAACCGAAAAATAAACGGGAAACCGAGTGTCTTAATATTAGGTTCCCTCTGCCTACCCTGCTGTATGCGGGATACAGCGTGAAGCTGAAAAATAAACTAAAACGAAAATATACAAACAAATAAATATGTAACTTCAATATGAATTCACCGCTAAGATTATTTTATACGTACATACAAGAACACTTGTTCTAAATTGATAACAAACAGCTGGTGCAACGTTATAAGTATATAATAAGTGTGTTGGGACAGTAGACAATAACCAAAGCAAGATGTCAGTTATGATAAAAACTTAAAATGTAGCTAAGATTTTAAATAATATGGTATTGTTTATTCTCTAGCGGCCCGCCCGCGGCTTCGTCCGCTTGAAATACGTAATTATTTATTTACTAATCTTAATTTTCGTATAATAAAACAAACACTAAATGTTAAGGCACCAAGGCAAAAGCCCGGCGTTGAGTTCCGCCACGCAATGCCTCAAAAATTTCGGCGGAAAGTATTGAACGGAGTGTCTTTTCTATCTTGATTTTTTATAATAAATGTTAAGAAAGTTTTCCAAGATACTATAGTGAAAACTGTATTTAAATCGGTTAAGCCGTTATTGAGATTACCGTGCACGGTAAAATGCGCAGAAAAACAAACAGACAAAATGATTATTATTTTTTGCGTTTGATTAAAATTGGTTATTCTTACATTTGTAACATAATAAACGGAAAATAATTTCTTTTACATATTATATGTGATAATATGTAAAAGATCAAGATTGCGAGTTTGTATTTAAATGACAATATTTTGTGGTTTTACGAAAAACTTCTTAATTTTATTCACTTATCTCTTCATCAGTGATGGGTTATCCAGCATCCAAAACAAATTTTAAGAAACATCTGCCAAAAGTCGTCGTTAAAAACCTGATATCTAAATTATACAAGTAACGAACTTGTCCCACAAGATGTGTTGTTGGGGATCAGTGCGTGATAAGAATAAAACTTGACACTGTCATTTATTACTTAGAATAATAAAAAGTAAAGAAATAAATAATAAAATAATCGTGTTCTTTTTAAATTGCTTTTAAAATTTAAGAGAGCACGAGCTAGAGATACGGATAGTTTATTGACGAACTATATTTATTTTATTTTCTTTACAATTTATTCTTGCTTTAGTTTAAATGTTTATTTTATTTCACTTTTACAGTTACTTAAAAAAACTATGTTACAAAATACCGCAAATACTATTTCATTTAGCCACGACTGTTTCAATAAAGCGTCTAGAATCTAACAATAGACAACTGGTTGGGGTCAAGCGTGAGCAATACCTCGTTTAGCTCGTTTTCTGAATCTGGAGCGTGCATAATCGCCCGTTAATCCCGCTCGAAGGACCAACATAAATAACTATTGTACACGGGCCCTGCGCTCGCGCAGCGCGTGCCACGAGCGCGCTCGCCACGTGACCGGACTGTTGCCTTGCTTTCACCCTTTTTTGTATAAATGTAAGCTTATCGTTTTTGATTTATGTGATGATTAAGAATAGCTTGGTGTTTGAATATTTTGAATGAGAATTAAAAAAATAATAATAGTTGTAGTTTCGTTTTTTTTAAACTTGTTAAAACTTATTAGTAAATCTTTGGAGCTCTACGCGAATAATTTCTTAATATTTTACCTTCAACTCTTTAACTAATGACCGAGAGTATCAATATAAGTCAAATAAGAAAATAAGAGACGGTTACAGTTGTATAGTCATTTAAACAGAATGGTCCATATCCTTCTATAGCACTTGAGCTATAAAAATACTTTAAAAGCATTACTTGACTAGTCGTGGTGCAGGAGCACAAGCGTGTTGTAAAAGCAGCAGGTTGTTGATTCGATTCCCACTCGGAGAAATAAAATATTTAATATTTTCATTTTCGCTCCGGCTCAATATGCAAGGCCTTCATAATTCCGCTGAAAATAAAGAGCACAGTGTTTTAGCCCTCTGCTTATACATGCGGGATACAGCGGGAATCCGAAAAAAAAACATCATAGTGATGTTTTAGTATATTAACATAAAAAATATACATATTTTAATTTGTTTTCATTCAGTACTACATTTTCATAATAAACGTAAAACAAGTTAATTAAGAAATATAAATGGTTATGAGAGTAATTATAATATCGTAATGAAGATATCTTTTATTTAAAATATGATATTTCCGCATATCACATTTTTTCATGCCATAACATTTTTTTTTATTTAAACTCCAGAGTTCTGAGAAGTGAAAAGTTTGTTTAGCTATGCCAATGCATTCCTAGTATACGTTATCTGTGAGATAAACTTAGATAATATTAACTTTATCATTAGTAAGTTTTGTTGCTATGTTTACTCTGTGGTTGGGTTAACTAGAAGTTTATTTCAATACATTGTGATATACTTATTATTAATATTCTATAGTTAGTTGTTTTAAATATTAAAATAATTATATTTTAATAGCGTGAGGCTAGTCGTGTTGCTGGAGCACAAGCTGATTGTGGGTTCGATGCCCAGTCGAGGAAAATGAAATATTTAATATTTTCATCCAGTATTAAGGCACTCTGTTAAGACAATTCCGTTTCTCACTTACCGAAATTTTTAAAAAGTAAAATAAAAATTTGGAGACTTGTATTTTGTTTATTGATTAAATAAAAATATTGACGCGCGCGTTGCAGCAATAGAAAAATTGGGTGGATAGTTTGGAACGGAGAGTTTTAAACCTTCTCTACTTACCTTTTTCTATCCTGATACGCGGAAAAGACGGAAACCAGAACTATAAAAAGCTAAAAAATTAATTACCTTTTCCTTGTTTCAGACATGGTTCTTCACTGATATAGATAACAAACAACTCCAGGACCAAACAAGTAAGTAAAGATACTAAAATATAATACTTATGAACACACTAAAAAATGTTAGACTTAAGGTTTAAATATTTATTAAATTCATCCAATTTTAGGATTGAACATAAAATGAAATTGAATATTATAACTTCACCTTTACATTCTATTTTTCCCAACTTTGTGAAAAGCAGCGTAATAAACATTATTTTTACAAACTTTTGAAACACCAGCCATATCTCTAAATGAATGGGTACTCTCCTATATACCTATATATGAGAACGCTCGGTGCCGTCAAACTTTGAAAATTTCAAATCTCAATTCAAAGCAGTAGCAATTGAGCTCGATACTTCATAATTATCATCACAATGTAAATTGAACCTTGTACATTAGTAATAGAGTCGTAAACTGTTATTTTTTTCCACCAGACGGCCACATGGTAAACACCAAGTGCTCGGCGTCACATCAGCGCAAACACCTCTGCTGCAAAATGTCCGTGGAATATGACCACTTCTTGGATAGCGGTAAAAAGTAAGTACCTCAACATGCATTATATTAAGCTAGACGATGCTGAAATTGCCACTAATTTTGAATGTAAGCACGTGTTAGGTGTATGTTGTAACTTTTTTCATTTTTAATGCTATGAAAAATTTTAGGTGCTTTAAAAATATATGTTTTACATTGAAGGTATCATAGTATAGTAAAAATATTATTTATTCCCTTATTGCAATTGTTTATTATATTCTTAGGAAATCGATTGAGTTAAGAAAAAAGGAATATTTATATATACTCGTATCTTGTTCTTACAAATAGATGAAACAGTTTTAAGGCATAATACTTATGCGCATTACACCATAAACAATATTTGTTTTTAATGGTACAGACAAAAATACTAAGCAGGATAAATAATTTTTTTTTTATATTTTGTTATACCGGAATAGAAAAAAATAATATTATTTATATAAAAGCTTTCCTAAATTGAGAATCGAACCCTATACCCTAATATTACATACTATTACATGTACCAACAGCCAGAAGTTTCCACTGCGCCAAAATGGCGTCTACGGATAAAGCTTAGTCACATATAAAATTAAGCTTCTTTCGAACAATCTATCTCTTGTCACTAAGAAATAAATGTTCTAAGCTATTAAAAAGCAATTAAACTTTTTGTTTATATCATTATAATTATGATGGTAGTAATTAATCAACGTTAATCGTAAGATACTATAACAACTCTACAATTAATGCAGGACGTGACCGTTTTCGTAACGATTTAAAGTAGGAATATTAGCGATGACGTCATCAAATAAAAAGAAATAATAAAAATACATCTTATACAAGGAAACATGAAAATAAAATAAGTATGTAGTAGGAAAATTAAGTTGAGTAAAGTTATAAGCTATGGTTATATTTTTATACTGAACTATTTACTTACCTTTACATATTATCTATGTTAGTTTTTTTTTAGTAAAATTTGACTAATGATATCTAATAATTATTTTTTTGTCATTACATTTTTATCCAGAATAACTATATGGGGAACGAAAGTGTCCTAATAGGAACGAAGTGAAGCGAATGCTAACAAAATAAAAATAACTATATCAGAGTTACCAGAGAGAACTTTATATTAAGGAGAAACGCTTTTGTTCATTTTCCGCTCGAATTCGAAACATTGAATAGCGGTTCTCAACGCTGCACTTTGTTTTTCCAAAGCGGGTAAAGGAAAATAATTCAATAACATAAATGAACAGGAACTCAACCTGCTACCATCGTATTTACTACCAGACACAATACCACGCCAACTTCAAATAAATAAAAAATATAATTTAATATAATCTTTATTTAGATTAATCTAATATATTAAAATTCAATATTAAAATTAATTATTAACTTCAAATTTATCTCCTCCAATCACAATTAAATACCCCGCGTATGTTAATTAATTAATTAAAACAACAACAAGTAAAATATTTTGTTCAAATAAAGCATTTCGAAGTTTAAAAGCTTCTATAAAATATTTACTTAAATATTTCTGAAAGCAAACTAATTCATTAATGTATTCCGAAAACCGGCCGGTTTATATTGAAGTTGTATTCGTTTCTGTTATTAGTAAAAACAAAACGCTTTTAACTACTGTTTTGACAGGTTACTGGGTAAATAATGAATATGAGCATTGTAAGACGAGATCGTGGCGTTTGATTGTAAAGGCAGTTATTGTAGGTTCAAACCCGTTTTAGAGGGACAGAATTATAATATACTAGCGGCCCGCTCGCGGTTACACCCGCGTGAACTATGTTATTATTAATTTCTGTCTCCATGACTACGTCCTAGTGACGTCTATGCAAAATTTGAGACTCCTAGCATTTGTAGTAACGAAGTTTCATACAAACTTTCGACCCCAAAAACAACCCCTTAGAAGTCGAATATTGCAAATTCCCGTCTTAGCGAGCACCTATGTCCTATAAGTAACTCATATGCAAAATTTGAGATTCCTAGCACTTGTAGTTTCTGAGATTTCGTGATGAGTGAGTGACCTTTCGATTTTATATATATATATATATAGATTTTTATTATTTATTTTTCGTCATTGAGTTGCTACCAATTTTTAACATTAAGCTTTCTTTATACAGCATATAGAGTTTATATGAGAAATAAATATAAAAATATATATAAAAAAACTGTTGTTTGGAGAAAGTAATAACCGTTAGGTATACTTATGATTAAGAATAGAACGATGGGCTTAAGCGCGTTTCATTGGTCTTTATAAAACTGCATTTATCTAGCTTAACTGCATACAGCTTATATGCTTAACTCGTTGAAGGCTAATTGACCATATAATAAGCTTCACGTTGTATCCCGAACACAGCAGGGTAAGCACAGGGAACGTAGTGTTAAGACACTCCGTTCCTCACTTTCTGCCGAATTCTGGAGGCTTTACGTGTGGTAGAACTCAACGCCGTGCTTTGTCTCGTTATATATATGTCAAGTTATAATAAAAAACCAGCAAAGAAATTTTTTTTAAATCTTTTAATAGAAATGTTAAGAGAATGCAAGTAGCGAAAACAGTTTGCTCTCGTATTGTTCTTGGTGGTTAAGACGCTTCTACGAACTTAAGAATGCTGCTTCCACATCTACCACATACGGTATCTACTAAATCTACTGTACGGAATATTGTTATATTTATTTAATTCAGTTTTATATACACTTAACTCATTTTTTCATTGACTGACATGCGTGCTAGGTAGCATAATCTAACGATTAGATGTGAATTAAACAGACCGAAACGAATACGTGCAAGGATTATTCTCATATGTCATTAAAAACGTGTGAACTTGCAACCACTGCCTACAATAATAATATATTGTTATGACAATAAATACCTCAGGGGATATTTGCGATTTTTAGATATCTGTATTAATTATCATAAAATGATATAAAACAAGTGTTAAAACACTACTCTACAGACTTACACTACTACAGACGTACACTTAGGTCTACTTAGATCTTGCCAAGAACATAACGAATTTTATTGTGATTTTAATTATTAAAGCACATAGTATTTTTTAAGTTTTTTAAATTGTTATTTTACACTTAGACTTTATTTTAATCGTAAAACGTATAAGAATGTAAATAAGTTGTAAAAAGCGTGTAAAATTTCAACGTAGCTTGATGAGAACGTATACATGGGTTGAGTTCAGGGTTAGTCACATAATATTTTATCCATTCATTTAATCTATCCTAACTTTTAACTAATTCTCAATGAATTAAATAAATTAATTTCCTTACAATCATTACAAAAAAATGTTAATCTATTTATTTTTAACTACACATAAGTTGTTTAATGTTAATACCATTCAAAATCTCAACGCCTACAAACACCCCATAATGATCCCATGACAGAACTACCTGTTAAATTTACTTAGTTATCAAAGGCAACGGCTTCTAACTACCATTCAAGCTGTATACCCTTTAATATGAGACCTCCTATATAAGGTTTAAATAAACAACACTAGTTAATGGTTTTTCGAGAGCACGTCTAATATTATTTTGGGCTTACAATAATTTTTACGCGTTCATTAAAGTAAAGAAATGCTTTGTTTGGTTTTTCTTTAAATTTGTTTTTTCACGTGGATTTTTGTTTTGAAATATAATATAAATAGTGGAATAGAAGCCATTGTGACGTATTGGGTGACTGTTAATATGATAGTAGTGGATTCATTTTAATTATTTTTGTTTTCCTGCTCTGGCCTACGATAAAGCTTTAAGCAACATATAAGAAAGTCGTTTCATTTCGACTTTAACTTCTTTGAAAGGATGCAACTGATTTTAAGGCATTTTTCTTTAACTGCAAGTGATTCAAGAAGGTTTATGTTTGTATATTTTCTATCTTCCATATATACTAGTATATTCCAATTAGACAAAGCCGCGAAATTTACACTAGTATATATATAAATATACAAATATACAAGTTTTTTGTATAAAAAAAATTGTCCTTAGAATAAAATATATACCTTCATCATCGAATAAATTGCCAATTTGCTATTTCAAATTAAACGCTTTATAGCGAATATAATAAAATTAAAACTGTCAGTGACAATATTGCCTGGAATTATAGCCTCTATTGCTTAAATATAAAGTTCAATTTCCCTTGATGTAACATTAGGATCTTTTACAATAATATAATTTGCTTCATAGACATTTAATCATATTATTCACGCTTATTAAGCTATTGTAACTAAAATTATATTAAAAATAAAAAAGTAATGTAACTTTTATAGAAATATAAATATAATCGTTTTTAAAGCCGTTAAGAGTATAAGAGTTTTTCAGCTTTACGTTCTACCCGTCCCTACCTACATTGATTTTTGATCGCCATGATTGGCGTAACACAGCGCCGCGTTTTATCTTTGCCCAGAGCGGGAATATAAAATAGTTTAAATATAACTCGACTAAGTCACTACGACACTAAGACACTAAGTCACTACGATGGCCTCAAAATATCTTTAATATGGCTTATTTTTGTCTTAAGCGACGTTAACAACAAAACTTGTAAAACACTACAGTAGATAACACTACTTTCTCTCTGTCAATCCCACTACGCTTTAAGCTTTTTTAAAAAAAACTACTAAGCTATATATTTGGTAGCATTTCGTAACTAACTTAATATTAAAAACCTGTAAAAATCGTATTTTCTTCTCACAAGAGACGTAAATCTAACTAAAACACGCATATAAATGTATAACAGAGCTTCCAAATTGTATTCTAAGCGGAATTGGCGTTCTCTTTATTGGCCTCAGGTGGATATCCTGACTTGTGTAATGAGATAATGGTTTACATTCATATAAATTGATACTAGATGAGTACTTTTAAAACAAATGATCATTTTAAATTTTAGTTACTTTTAATTTTTGTTATTTTTTTACAAGGAATAATTAATTAATGAATAAATTATAAAGAGATAAATTAATTGATTAAATTTACCATTAGTTAATGTTAACAAATACAGATAAATGACTTCTAAAACTATTAGTTAAGTATTTATATATCCACTAGTGGACCCGAACGCGGCTACGCCCGCTTGAACTATACGAATATTTATTAAATATATTTATGAAATTATTTTCAGTTTTTAATAGAGTGATGCGTTAAGCAAGCTCATTTTGGGTGACTTTTCTAATAACAAACTTTGCAAATCGTTGCTTAGCAACTGTCGCTTAGCGACGGCGGAATAAATTGCATGTCAAATTAATAAGTATTTTAATATATTAGTATATATCGAAAATATTACAAATATGAGAAAAAAAAGTATCCTATGTTTATCCCGAGATACTCAAGTATCTCTATATGAATATTTTATCACAATCAAATTAGCGGTTTGGCCCTGATTGCGTAAAAAACAGACAGACAGAGTTACTTTTGAATTTATAATATAGGTATGGATTTACATATAATGCCTTATATAATTTTATACTAACAACCAAAACATAAGTATAAGGTACAAGCCTCATAATTTACATAACATAGTTTAATTCAAAATTCGACTACACCGCAAGCGGCTCGGTCAAAGGCACTTCCACATTCTCCACGTTTCCAGTTACAGTTTACGAGAGGTACCAATGTACGGAGGTTTGGAACTCGCTGGAGTAACTCCAACATTAATCCCCCAGGATATTTACGGCCGCGGTTCTGCTCTCTGTTAGAATACTCTTGGTGATCATTATTTAAAACTTTAATGCTGTATAAAAAGGAAATATGATAATTTGTTTTATATTGTTTTATTATATTTTTATATTATAGTATAAAAGCTAATATAAATTTGCTTCATTTTTCATTCTTTGTGAAGGCTAACGGATACCAACGTTTCTTCTAATTAGATCGAGTGGAATTGAAAACCACTAATATCTTACATAATTCACGATTATACTAACTAAGACTACGTTCATAAAATTTTAAATTATTTTTAAAAATTCAAAAAATAATCTTATTAAAAGCTTTTTTTATATATCATGGTAGGAACTAGCATATATTTTATATCGAAACATAGTTATTGAACATAACACGTATTTTAACAACTTATTGCTATAGACAACTAATAATATAAATTCATAACAAGACACCAAGGTTAACCACTAAATTCTCGAATGAACCCGATATGCAGAAATTGGATCCCTTATATTTTGTATGCAACCATTTGTCGTACGCCATCTTGCAATACAGCGTATCTGATTGCGCGGGCGCAGGTATTATTTGATCAAACCGTAATATCAGCAAATTATATGCAGTATAATTTATACTTGTACTTAAAGGTCTTGAAACAATTTGTATCGACCGTAAAAGTACAATTATGTCATTGTCATTAATGGAATTGAGGAGCAGATGATGAAGTCTTCGTCTCTTTTTGGGTAATTCGCAAAGATGACAACCGTAAAACGCTACCTGGTAATTTAAAGTAATTTTCTTAGGGAATTTTCGTTCCAGTCTTAATATAAGCACATTTATTATTGGGAAGAAAAAGATGTAGAGACGTTTTTTTTTTTGTATTTTAAAATTAAATTTGTAAGTCTCCCTTCAGAGATAACACCATTAATAAGTTGTAAAAAGTGTAAAAGAATTTCGACGTAGCTTGATGAGGACATATAACTTAGCGGTCAGAACGCTTGGACGGGTTGGAGAGGCGCGGGTTCAAATCTGGCTATGTTCAATTTTTTATATACATTTTGAACAGTTTATTAAATTTTATTTTGGATCTCCGTGCCTATGCGTATTGTATTATACTTTAAAATTTCAACAAATAGATTATAGTATTATATTTAAATTAAAAGACACTTAAATATGTTGTACGGTGTATTTCATATTATTTTTATTTCCATAGATGGTTCTGCCATTTCGATGATGATAACTACGTCAATATACCGCGACTGGTCACCATATTACAAACGTACAATCACCAAGAGGATTGGTATCTAGGAAGAACATCCATCTATGAACCTGTAAAAATATATAAGAAGCCAATTAGCAAGGTAAATAAATATTGTTTTTAAATATTAAGAAAAAAATTTAATAATAATAGTAATTTACTATTTTTCCCAATAATTTAATTGTACACATTTCTCGTGATTTTTGCCCTGTCCAATGCCGCACTTTGAGATACAATAGAAAATGGAAATAATATATTTTTAGTAGACCTCCAACTCTATTTCTTCTTCTTCTTCAATTTCAACTAGAATAGTTTCCGAGAACATTGTTTTACTTTCCATCCAAGATCAATTAAAAATCCAAATAAATCAGCGTGCAATACGACATTGCAGTTCAGCGCCAAATACGAAATGTATTTTAAATATAAAATAAATGCTTAAAGAAATGTAATTAAATGAAACTATTTGTTGCAGTTGCTATTTTCTTTCTGGTTCGCAACTGGTGGAGCTGGATTTTGTATAAGCCGAAGTTTAGCTTTGAAAATGTTGCCAGTAGCGAGGTAATGTAGAAAAAAATATATTTAATTTTAAATTTACTAGTAAAATCAGGAGAGTGAAGAAGAAGAAATCTTTTTTCTTCATATTTTAAATTATTCCTTTGTTTTTGTTTTAGCGGTGGCAGATTTATAAGTATTTGTGAGGGTATTCGTCTTCCAGATGATGTTTCCATGGGATTCATAATAGGTATGAAATTATTCTTCACTTATTAACTTTCATTAACGTTAATTTATTTAATTAACTTGGGAATAAAAATAAATATTATTTACTTTTTTTTCAATTGCTTTTTGAAATGTAGAAATCCAGATAACTTTAAATATAATATTCCCACAATAAAATATTCGGATTCGAATAACCCTGGTTTAGGTGGAAACGAAATATCTTATCACTGGGTTCCCCCTACCCTATTATGAATGGGATAAAAAAACTACTAGCAGCTATACTGTAAAGCACCTACTAAATCAATAGGGCAGTCAAATGACAAATGTCTATCATCATTTTTATTACATTTGTCAAAATAGAACGCTAAGCTCCGAAATGAAAGAAAGTAAATATAGAAATCCATTTCAGAACATCTTATGAAGAAAAATTTGACTCGAGTGCCAGAATTTCATTCTCACTTAGAGCAAATGAAACTCTTGATGCCGGAAACTTTCCGTGACCAAATATCCTTCAGTTATTCACACTCGAAGAGTGGTTGGAATGTTATAAACGTTCCCGGTTTCGATGTCAGATATGACCCAACTAGGTAAGATTTTTTTAATTTTTTTTATGTAGTAATACTTTTTTAAAGTAATGTTTACTTAATATATATGATTTTTATGAAAAAAATACTTATATTTTTTTATTTTCAAGTCTGATTTGTACCACACTTATTATTCAGTATATTATTGTATAACAGTTATCGAAAAAAAAATACAGTCGAATTGATTGATTGAACCTCCTTTTCTTACAGAAATCGGTTAAAAATAATATTTTTCTTACTTTAAAGTTCTCCATTATATGGCTAATATAAAATAGAATAATCTTTCTAGTTTATCGAGTTAAAGTCAAGAGTTACAACATTTTCAATTTGTTTCAGATTCCTTTCACTGCACTGCTTCCTTTTTCCTCATTTTAAATTCTGTCCGAGGTAGTGAAGAATAATATTAGTGTTAGACATGTCAAAATAGATTTACAGTTTATTTTACATTCCTATAAAAATAATATTAAACGTTCATTTTTAATCTAGATTTACTTATCTAGATTTATTTACAATATATTTAAAAAGATATAATAATGATCCTAATATACGATTAAAAATTTTAAAATTTTATATTTAATTGAAAAAAATTAAGAGTTTGAAAAATTTAATACATTGCTATAATATATTTTAAAATAGTGAGAGCATGAAAGTGTCTTATAGATGTGTTGTTAATTATATTATTTTTTTAGATTGTGATATTATTTTAGCAATCTTTGTTTATTTTGTAAAATATAAATTATTATCTACAATTCCAGATCAATATGCCTTAGTATGTAAAAACACTTTAATATATCCTAAAGTATTTGAATAAATAGCAGCCTCTCTCGCAAAATGATCATTCATTTTTGTAATAATATTTGGAAAGCACAAACTTTGTCATAATCTGTCTACAGAAGAGACAAGCTTACAAAAAATTGAAAAAGAAAACATTTAATTTCGTCGTGGCCGTTTTCAAGAAGTACGGCTTCCAACTCTGCTAGCTTTATTTTTTAATATATTTTTCTTCAATATATTCAAATCTATCTATTTAAATTAATAGCTTATATTTAACAAGACCTATGTCAAACAGTAAACTGTTCTTTTAAAATTATCTATAGAAAAACAAAAATAAGTCTAAAGTAGGTACTATATGCAATCTCAGCTTGTTTTTGTTTAATGTAATTTAATGCCTTATAACAATATGAACTGTGATATTAGATCTTATTTAATTTTTAAGTTATGTTTATATAGATCTATAATAACTAATAAATATGTATTTGAATTTCTTTCAGTCAAAACTGTTATGACGTTGTTGAATAGGTTGTTTATGAAATAAACGATTATAATTTTATATTTATTTTGTTTTAATTTTGTATTATTCTTGCGTTAGATTAAAGATATAGAAACAATAGGTAACTAATACTGAAGTTTTGTCATATTTTAGAAATATCATTATTTAATGCTATGGCCTAATATTTTCTTGTTATAAAGTCTGGGAAATATAGTTGAATTCATATAAATATTTGGTTCAATCGGTTACGACGGTACTGTGTTACTTCTATTTCTTGGTTTATACATTTTGCATATAATAAAATAGATATAAATGTATGATTAATAATATATTTTTAGCCATTAGTTAACACACATACTAAGCACACACAGATGAGGCCGAGCACAAGCGTCCGATTGTAAACGCGACAGTAGCAGGTTCGATTCCCGTTCGAGAGAATTAAATATTTAATATTTTCATTTCGCTCCAATAAAAGCGCGAAAGCGCGGCGTTCAACTCCGCTACTCAATACCTCAAGATGTTGTAAATAATAAACCTAAGCGCTTACATAAATAAAATATGAAAAAAAAACTTAAACATTTTTATCACCAGCTATGTTTATAAAAAGACAAAATAAAACATATATACATATAAACAAGATGGCACCCACATGGACCGAGTGCGACTCGCAAATCGCAGTTGTCTACAGCTCACTCAGCCGTGTTTAACATTCAAGGAATGTTAGGTTAATGTCCTGGCAACCTGGCATACGTGTCGATATTATAAATTAACTTTATATCATTGGCAAAAGGAAATAATAGAATTCGTTATTTTTCGCGGGTTTTTCTTATTTTTTTTTTTAATAAATCAATCTAGAGATGAGTCATTGTGCTGTGTTGTCAGATTTTTAAGGATTATGTTTTGGTTCTTAGTAGAATATATGTAAAAAAAGTCTAAATAAATATTCTTAAAAAAATATAATTATAGTAGTTGGTAGTCACTCAAATGGTTAAATTAGATAAAAAGTCAATATTCAGTTAGAAAGCTAGCACTGCTCAGAGGTAATAGAGCTTACAGCATGATGAAAGTATAAATAAAAATGATTACAGTTTTTTTACAGCTAAGTTAGTATAAACAGCTTATTAAAATTTATATTTGAATTTAATTCCTCTTAAGTCACGGGAAATCACAAGTTAGTTATAAAATTTAGTACCTACAATAAATATTTGTTGTATCTTATCTTGTCTACCAGTTCTTACAAAAACCATGTCAAAAAAACGAATACAAAAGTATTTAGCTTAATGAGGAAATTTAAATTTTAATAATTTTTAATAGCCTCAATTTTTATTTATTTAAAATGATAAAACATTGGCAACGAAAGCGAATCAACTCGGTCGTAACAGTCGTATTTATTAATTCATTGCAAAAGACTTAACGGATACGAGCCGTCGAAAGTTTAATTCGTACTTCCTTTAAACATTGCGAAAGCTTCACATCTTGCAAATTTAATATTTTAAGGACTTAATTGTTAAAGTAATTTTAAATTATAAAATATTATTAAGATGTAAAATGTTATTAAGATTTTCTTTTTCATGAAGGATATGTCTATCGCGCGACGTTTACTTCTGCAACGTTCTTTCTTCACTTTACCATTTATTTCTACTCATTTTAGAAGTATTGTCTTTTAGATTACCAACGTCAAGTAGGCAGAAGTAGGCAGAGGGAACCTAGTGTTACGGCACCGTTCGTTTCACAATTTCTGTGAAATTCGGGATGCATTGCGTATTGAATGGCGGAACTCAACGCCGCACTTTGTCACAACACCAGAGCGAAGAAGTGAAAAAAATGGGACTAGCTTTTACGTTATTCATAATAATAAAAATATGCTGATAATCTTCATCCGCCCAAATACGAGTAAATATCGAACTCATACCGACCTTGTACAATTCTTTTCAATTGTGCCAAAAAATAATATATTTTAAGTCGAAAAACATTATTTATGTATATTTCAGCCAAAAGAGTGAATCTCAACGATTAAGTAAAATCTATGATTTATTATGCGCTAGTGCTCAAAGCTGTACTCATGGTTAATAAACTGCATACATATTATAAGGATTTATCGCCGCTCTGGTAAGAATTTTAAAATTTACAACCTGAAATTCAATATTCAGTGTATTGAATTTTTCAATAACCGTTGGAAGTTAAATTCGTACCTTTAAAGCATCGATTTAATTGGAGGACTCGTTTACTTTAAAAGTAGTGTAGTATGTTATAGTATTTTAAAATACGTGTCAGACTCACATATCTAGGGTTCAGTACCAATTTCAGGATTGTATAAAACGGGAAGTGTAAATAATGTGGACGTATGCACTCATTCTGTATAAAATGAACTACAGTTATAAATTTGTCATGATTTTTTTCTATGAAATATCTATAAATTTACTTTTTTTCCTTTATTTGTACTGGAAGTTCTTACTTCTTGCAAAATTTCTCAACTGCTTGTAGATTGGAAGTAGGTTTTGATTATCCGGTCAATTTTATACAAAATTCAGCAAAAACGATGCATAAACGCTTGTATCTTTTAATTGCGTTGACTTAGGAATTTGATTTTCTCTGTACTAGGAATTTGTTTTACTAAGGAACCACAGAATTGATATCTCCGATCTCCGATCTCGAGACTTATGCTCTTGACAGACGAACAAAAAATCATCCTATAAGGCTTCCATTTTTACGGAACCCCAAAAATATATCGAACATACTTATAATTGACAATTTAACTTTGATTAATAGATGATAATGAATCCGAAACCCACATACCACTAATGTCATAAACACCTTCGTCAGCTTAACCCTTGATTGGATTAGGTTATGAAGCATAAAATTTCCTTTAAGCTTCTTAAACGATTAATTAACATTGACATGGTTGATCTGACACGCGGTGGCGGGTCCTGGCGTTTCCTGTGTAACCACCTGGCATCGTGATCATTTCTTTTTCTTCTAATCAATTTTGAACGACTGCAGACTCACTGTGCGTAATTGAGTTCTAGTTTAATTTGTTATGGGTGAGTGGCAACCCTACAAAGTTTCTTTTTAAAAGTAGTTTATATATAACAATAGTAGTCTGGTTCAGTTCTGGTTCTGGTTCAGTTCGGTCTCGTTTGACGTTATTAGTTTTAAAGATAATATAATTATATTAATATCAAATGCAATAATGGCGGGAAAGCGAAGTAATATGTTACCGATTATTAATATAATTATATATTATAAAATACCGCAAATATGATATACCAAATGCTTTTAATATACAAGAAACTGGCCTTCTTTGTCTGACTGTTTCTTTTCCCTTTTAGAATTATAATTTGAATTTAGAACGGCTTTTATTTTGTAATGTCCACGGTATTACAGTACTGCAAGATATACGGTGAAGTATTGTGAATTTATATAAAACTATAAATTTTAATCAATATAAGATAAAGTAAATGTGTATTAATTATTATAAAGTGATATTTATTACTGAAAATATCCTGACTGCGACAACTTATCTCTAGATTGTCTAGGTTTACCTTGCATACAGCAAGATATGTATGGAATTATAATACAAATTCAAAATATTTTCAGATTATTAAAGGAGAATTTATATTTTGAAATATTTCGAAATTCAAGTCTGCCTGCCTGTCAGTCATTTTGTGAAAGCAGTTCTACGTATGAATAATACATTCGACTCATATGTAGTTTTCATAAATCTTTAAAAGGAAATAGTGCTGTCACATTTAATTCTTAACGGTGAGATCTTAAGATTAATATAACAATTTCCGCCCAAAGTACTACCTACATTAGTAACAAGTATAAGCTCCTCCATTTTTATATATCCAATTATAACAGTTTCTATGAGTTCAGCTTCTTTATCGATTAATCGAACCAGTCCAGTTAATGGTTTCATATAAATAAGTTTTCTAAAGGCGCCGATCGAACTAAAAGTCATTACTTCGGAAATAACACCCAATTAAATTTGACTACCATTTGTACCTTCGCGTCGTCGGCAGCTTTCGTTGGAGCTTATTAATATGATACTCATGTAATGAGCGTCGACTTAAGTAATAAAATTTTAGATTATATTTTTATGTGTACTTAAAAAAAATAAAACTATAAAATCTTGGTTTTTTTTTCAGTAATACGAGTATATCTATATATACAGCAACGGAAACTTAGTAGTTAGAAACTCCTTTCCTCTCTTGACGCAGAATTTTCGAGGCATTGCGTGTTGAATGGCGTAACTCATCGTCGTGCTTTTCTGCCTTGATATTTGAGCGAAGATATGAGAATATTAATTAAGGCCCCCGAGTGGGGATCGAACTTAGGACCGTCATGTTACAGTGACACGCTTGTGTCCCTGTATCACGAAGGCTTCTAAAGAAAAGTATTTTATTTAAATTAAGCTTCAAAATATTAGTCATATAATTTAAAATACATATACATTTTTTTACATTAAAATTACACGTAAAACATTAAAAAAGACATAATAATACACATTGTGTATTTGTTTATTAATAATCCAAGCAGGTGGTAGATCCGCGGTATTGCTTCACCAGCAATTGCAAAACATAATGTAATCACAGATAAGCGTTCATGCAGATTAGTTAGACCACATTTGAATGGGCGTGACCTCACGACAGCCGCACCCTTGAAGCCTTGCCAGTTACTCATTTGTTGGTCCGGTAGTGAAAGGTTATGAGAATTGTGTTGTATTCAATTTGGATTTTTAATTTAGATAACGAATTCATTGTTTGGAAAGTAGGTATATAGATTAAGATAAATTGTATTATGGATGGTCCATCAGGGAAACATAGATTATAGAGGCGTGGCAGGCAGAGAGTGTGATTGCATAAGCGACAGGTCGCTGGTTCGATTCCTATCCGAGGAAATGCAATATTTATTATTATCATTTTTTTGCTCTGTTGTCAAGTCAAAGAGCGGCGTTGAGGTCACCGCTCAAACCACAATGTCTGCAGAATTCAGCGGAAATTAGGGAACCGAATATCGTAACACTAGGTTCCCTCTACCTACCTTTAGGTTTTAATTATAATATACAATAGCAACATTAGATTTATTTATGAACCTATATTTTATTTATTTACCAATGATGTTGCGTAATAAATTTTTAAATAATAATTGCGTGTTTGACGCATTTATTAATTAAAAGTTTTGAATATTTTCAAACAGGATTGAAAGTAATATCCGTTCTTTTACAATCAAATGTAAATAACTGTGAAATTATGTTTTTGTTGGTTCTCACATTTTATATTTCTTATATCTATTTAGATATTTTGGATTTATCTTTAAGATACGAAACAGAAATTTGTAAGAAATGTATATTCGTACCAATAAATAAAAACAATTAAAGCAATTATATATTAGTCAAAGTTAAAAAACCTACCTAACGCAAATTAAACGAAAATATTCCGTTCCGTTAAACGAAAATATTTCTAAAATAGTCTATAGATAAACAAACCTTACCCGGCAAGTGAAGTATGATAGTGTATAAAGGAGATCTTTTGTCGTACACTAAAGGATCAAGCTTGAATGGTTATCAATGAACTCATACTATATGCTAGGTACCATATAGATACCTATGATGTAGAACATTAACGACTTGTGATTTTAACATGACACATTCAGGTCCCCTTCGTTTAACATAGATTGCGTGTGAATGGGAGATTATTTTTTTGTACTGGACTCTATAGAAATGCAAATTTTGTAATCTGTATTTGTGTTTTTTTAGATGTATGTATATACTAGGATTTATTAAATATAATATTTTGTTTGTCAGGTCGTCGTGGTACAGTGGCACAAGCTCGTGACAATAACGTGACGGTTATCGGTTCGTTTCCCGTTGGGGGAAATAAATTATTACTTATTAACATTTTTATTTCTTCGCTCTGCTGCCATAGCAAGAGCACGGTGTTGAGTTTCACCACTCAATACACATATACGTATAAAATATACGGATGCCGCATGAAGCTGAAAAAATAAATTTCTAATATCTGCTTCAATTTATTAAATACAACATTCATTCATTAGTGAATGGAAAAAATATTATAATTTAGTAATTATTCTTGTGAATCCAATTGAAATATGTAATGTACAAGAATGCAATGTTTATTTATCGTTTTTCAGATAAAAATATAATAAAAACAAATGAACTAAATGAATATTTACAGAATGTAACCAATAACACCCATAAAATAGAAATAGAAAATATAAAATACACCCAATTTATCTTAGTCAAGTAGAAATATTACGATATCTATCTACTTGTCATTATCAATGCAAACGAAATGACAGTGCCCACTCACAAGCTGGTCTTGCGATAATTAGACATTACAGTCTACAGAGGCGGGGCAGGTGTTAAGCAAATAGTGCCAGTAGGATTACCTAAGACTGAGAATATAGTTTTAGTAAAGGAAATAGTCGATTAATTTAAATCTGTCAAATACTTTAACTACTAGTAATTGTAAATACTTTGTATTCTTAACCTACCTTCTTCTTAACCTTCTGTATGAAAAGGAGGTTATCAATTCGACTGTATGTTTTTTTTTGTTTAATATAATTTATAGGTGTATAAGTCTACGATATACAACTCTATCTTCCAAAATGCTGAATTTAAATTCATCTAGGCAATGTTTTTGATATTCTATTTAAAGAAAATGCTAAAATACCTGTTTAAGTTCAACTCAAAGTGAACAATGTACACTCAGAAAAGAGAGCTATCAATGATTTTTATTTAATTTTTTTTTTATTTCATTAAAATTTTACAATAATTCCGCACTAAAAAGATTTTGGTGACTACGAAGGCTTACTTAAGTACCTACCGTATTAGTATTAATTATTATATTACATATAAATATAATTTGACTAGTATGAAAAACAGTACCTTTTTGGTTCCTTGATATAAAGTTAAATGAATATTTCGTAACTTTATTTTAAACATGAATGAATCTTTGCCAAACTCTATAAATCTAATGTTTTACGAAATAATTATATTTCCTATAAATCTGACCTAGGTGTGGTATGCCACTGTGCACGACCACACCCCTTTGATTCTACGTTTAGTGGAAAATGTATCGTATAAATACTAATATAGACAGTAAAATGGTTGCTACAAACAAAGTTAAATTACTTAACGGTATTTCAGCTAGGCCACTTGGAAAATGTCAAAAGTTGTATTATCAACATCAACTGACTTATATACGAGTTACACTATAAATAAATTTTTAATTAATCCCGTAAACTATAATTAGCTATAAAGAAACGGCTTAGAATTCCGCTATTTTGTAGAGCAGAGAATGAAATGTGTTAACACTAACTTCTATGCCAATATAGCTATAATTGTTATATAAAGCTCAGAAATATTTTTTCATTATTTTTATCATTATTTTCTCTCCTTTATTAATGCATTTGTATACTATATACACTTCTTTAAAAAAAATTTTTTCATTATTTCGAAGACCTGTATCGCTATTTAGTTTAACAGATATGAGAACCTACAAGACGCAACCAATTCTTAAGTGCTAATATTAATCTGAACTAAATTGCATTCGGGGGTCAAGTGTTGAGCTTTTAGTGAAAAATTTAAGTAATATTTTTAACTTATGATTTTTTAAAATCTATAATATATTGACATATTTTAAGTACTAATATCATTATAATAATCTACTCATAATAGGACTTAAACGCGGATCTTACGGTCGGTCCTAATAACTTATCTATCTTTAACAATCTGTCAAATCTATTGTATACAGAATATTAATGTTTAATGTTAAGTTTAACATGCAAATCTTATAATACATATAAATCTATTGTATGTCTGTATATGTATCACTTAACAGATTATTAAAGGTATATGAGTTGTGAAGACCGGCCGTTAGAAAGATCCAAAATAAATTCCGCTTCGTACTTTTTCGACTTAAGGGTGCGGGTAACTGTATTTTGAATGTATGGTGCTCGAGCAAGTAATTAAATAACTAAAAATAAACATGATTGAACTACATGATTAATCATTTAATAAACAGAATTGACAGTCAAATGTGTTTAATTATTTTAATTATTGTTTTTAATAATTGATGGGATTAGGCTTTATAATATTCCTTGTAAAATAACTGTAATGATTGCATATTACAAAAATCGAATCGAATAATCCAATATCTCTATATATCATAAGTTTTATTATATATAGAGATTAAAAAATAAATAAAAACTCAACCTCAGAAAGTTAATAATAAATTAGACATTTACTAATCGCTTCTTTCAATAAACTTGGACCAAGCTAATAAATGCGCAAGTAGCAGGCAAATAATGCGGAGAAACCTCGGCTTATAGGTGTGGTTTCCAGCATCTAGTGCACTTGTACTGTTAAATTTATATTAAAATGTTTTAGTGAAAGGCAGTTTTGAAAGTAATTATTATTAGATTAAGGATATGATGTCGAATTACTTCTCGATCATGTTTTAAGTACATTTATTTAGCGTAATTTAAATGTATGTAACGGCAATGTTAAAGCGGATGTACTCGTATAAAAACGTGTGAACAAAATTAGTACAGTGAGAAAAAGTAAATGTTGTAAATAATTTTAATATTTGTTAACAAAAATAAACTTTTAATTACTTTTCTCAGATTGAATTTAGTAATAAAATTTAGAGCAAAGAATTTGTAGCTGCAATATTAATACGATGTAAAATACGGTCCATGCCTCTGATGTGTATTAAATAGCTTGGCATATTGTGTATTTATTTATGTAATTTATGTTGCTTATGGCAATTATAAACGGTAAGATAAAACCAAGATAAAATGTTAAAATAGTAACTTATAGAATAGCTTATGTATTAGCATATATTTAGCAGTTTCAAAATTTAATATACAAAACAATTATTTCTACCACCGGAAGAGAGGAATATTAAGCTCCCAAAACTTATTATAACTCTCTACACGCTCTTCAAAGTATATGAATATATCAAAAATATGAAGTTTCAACTTCTTAGTACTTGCCTACTTAGAATATTTAATATGCTTAAATATGCATGTTGTATATTAAAACAGTGTAGGTACTTTATGTAATTTATAAGCAAGTAATCAAAATATAAAGTTAAAATGGCTAGTAATTTATTACTTATGTAAGAAATTATAAATGCGACAGGTTATGAGTTCGATTCCCACTAGAGGAAATAAATCATTTAATATTTCGCTCTTCCAGAGAATTCGATTGGCAACAGAAGTTACTTAATGGGGACTTAGTGTTTGAACTAGGTTTCTAGATTCCCTCTGCCTACCCTGTTAGTGCGGCATACACAGCGAGAAGCTAAAAAAACAGTGTATTAGTAAAGTTTTAAAATAATCAATAGCTTAGTACTATTAAAAACAAAACAAGTAGTAAATTGTTATAAAAATCAAATAATTTTAAACAAAACAAGCCAAATCCCTGTCATTTTACAATCATAACAACACTCCAAATTAACACGTTTAAAGTTATACTTCAGCTATAAAATCATAAAATCGGTTATGCCTACACTTACCGGAACATTAAAATGTAATACCGGTCCAAAACCGCACCCCGTATAAACCCCCTAATATCTTTCATTTAACTTTTTATCTGACCGCGACTGCAAAAGTTTCTATATAAAAACCACTAATAGACGACGATGTGGTTGAAAAACTTGGCTATTTTACTCGAGAACGTTGAAATATTTGTAAAGTTACAACATTTTTTATTTTCTTTCAAAAATTTTTAGGTACTATTTTAAAATGGTGCACATGTGAAATTATGTATTTATAATATTGTTAATATTAATAGATAGTAAAGTGGAGAGTATCTAAAGAAATATCACTCTATTCTTTACTCTCCGACTATATTAGTGACGTTATGTTTAGGGAACCGCACGTCGTACGGTCATATCTACATAGTTTAATTAATTTTGTGCTTTTTATGTTCATATTGCTAAGGATGTGTCTTATACCTGACTAAGACTTCCCTCATCCGCTTTCCGCTGATTTCTTGAGAATAGGTGATGAAGAATATTTCATTCCTCCGAGTGAGAATAGAACCCGTAACCGTTGCGCATAAAATCAAAGCTTAAACCCCTGTGCCATGATGACATATCATTGATATATTTAAATAAAATATTTTATTTCAAACCATATAACAAGTATAATCCAATCTTTTTTCAAATTTTTTACTACAACTCCATATTCTTTTTAAAATAGTATTCGAATCGCTTATCATCATGCATTTTATATAAGCCGTGTTGGTCAATACTAACTAAGCTTCATACTCAAATTCAATATATTACTGCCACTTCTGAATGAATTCAAGTCTGTTTTGCGGTTTGCAGTTATTATTTAGGATTCTATAAAGAAACTTTTTTAAGTAATTTCAAAGTTTGGTAACTGTTAAAAAGCTCTTTAGTAGATAAACGAATAAAATTTCGTTTGCTAAATCGACTCGCAGGGTTAACTTTGCTGTTTTTAACCGACTTCTGTAAAAGGAGGAGATTATCAATTCAACTGTTTTTTTTTTCAAATATTTGTTATTTGGATGATTTTTTTTATCTAAAAGTGGGTGCTTCCCGTGTGGGCTTATTTTTAAATTTTGATTCTGATAACGTTATCCATGAAAAAATCCACGAAAAAATATGCGCAAAATGGACGAATAACTCAAATTTTATTTTATTAAAAAAGCATACACTTCAAGGGTAGTTTCTAATTATGAGATCCAACTCAAGTCGGTTTTTTTTGTTTAAAAAAAACATTTCTATCTAAACGAGCTAGATACAACTCCCTAGTAATATTTCTTGTCGTTCCATAATTAATGTTCAACGTAAGAAACCTAAAGCTGAATAAAAATAAATGTATGTACATATTCTATCTACTAATATGCAAAAATCAAGCAAAAAGGGCTTCACTTCTACGAAACTTTAACTCGTATCTTATCGTTTGCATTTTATTACACTTTTAATTTACATACCGTAGTAACAAGCAAGCAAATTAAGGACTTGCAAAAGACCAGCTTACTTCAGCGCGTGTGGTCCAGCATCCTCATCCAGATACGAGGATTTGTGGACCATTTCATTTACTTTGCATAGAGTTGAGTGCTGCTGTAAAAACAATGTACTCTCAAGAGACACTGTTCACGTGAATTTAACAAGCGAATTTATGATAAGAACAGGACAGAACTAGACTATGTTTTGTATTTTTTTCTATTGTAAAATGTGTTGTAGTAATTACATTCCAGGGTAAGTAGAGAGGTGTAAGAACCTGGGAACTTAGTGTTACGACACTCCGTTTCAATTAAGATACTTGCTTTCCCCCCTTTCCGCCAATTCAAGAGGCATTACGTGTTGACCAGAGGAAAGAAATAAAAATATTAAATATTTCATGTTCTCGAGTGAGAATCAAAATCACAATCCGTATTCGTCTTAATTTACAATAGTTCGTTAATAAATCGATAGGTGCGATATATATACGAACCATTTAGTTAAGACCATATGACTAGAAATTCGTTAATATTCTTTTGTTAAAATTCTTCTTCTTCATCTTTCTTGCTGTATTAAAAAAAACACTCATTTAGTTGTAATTCTAAGCTTCTTTAAAACATTACTATATTTTTTTCACAATTTTTGTGTTTAGCCTTACCTGAACTGTACGTAAGGAATTGCAAACCAGTTTATTCGTTTTACATAAACTGATAGGACACCCGTTTTAACTATTCATGAACAAACGTACATTTCTTACTCCCGTAGAGCAGATAAATCCTCCGAAATAACATCTGCAACATATATTTTGTGTTATTTTTTCAAACACAATAACTAGAGTAAGATTCTCTTGCCAAAATTTACTTTTGTATAGAACAAAGGATAAGTTAAAAATGTAGTAAGTAATAAATTTTATCCATTATTAAAAACTAAAATAAATAACTTTAGTTTTATTCTTTTTTCGCATAACAATATAGGCAGAATTAAATTATAGGCGGAGGTTTATATTGATTTTAGTGAGGATATATGTATATCGATATTAATGATTTCGAGATGAATGGTCTTGACAAACTGACATACGGATAACATAGTGTCTTAACACGAGGTTCCCTCTGCCTACCCTGCTGTGTGCGGGATACAGCGTGAAGCTGAAGAAGAAGAAATAAAATTATAAAGGCGTAAGTGTTCCGTATTAATCTTTTGAGATATGAAACACCAAAATGATTCTGCGTGCTAAAATGATGCTTTGCCGAGGATATATATTTAGAAAATTAATTCCAAGGGCTTCTCAACAAAATTTAAAGTTAAATAAAAACATTCATATTTGTCAAATATTAACGATGAATGTGGTATTTTCAGGATTTTGTCAGTCAACAGTCAGTCAGTCAGTAAAATTCTTATTTCGAGCTAGACGAGTAAGTAATGAAATTGTTGGACATACATATGTAATTTAATGCCTTATAATTGCAGCTGATGAGTGTTTTGGAATGCTTCCTAAATGCTATAATACTGTAACATCACATACTATTATAAATTAAATTAGATGAATTCGAATTATTTATTATTTATATTATTTTATTTATTATTTTGATTTAATAAATGCAATTTTTATTGATATTGGTAACGTTGACAAAGGTTAGTAAGCCACAAAGTAATCATTTAGTAGATAATTTCGGGATTATTTATAAAAGATAATTCAAGTCCTTCTACGAAAATTACGAATAGTTTCTATGTTTGGTCACAATTAAAAAAAAATAAGTCCTTCCGTTTCTAAACACATCAACTATATAAATATAAATAATATAAGTAAACAAATATAAACGTGAAAAACACATATCCCCCAACATAAAGTATCCTGTATCTCTCCATCCTCTTCAAACAAGTGTCGGCACCCCCTAGTCCTGTACGCGGCACCATTTCCTGAAGAGGTGGTTCTTTTTAGTTTTATGGGCGCCGAGAATGTGTGCCTTGCTCTTAATTTACAATGACATATGACATACATTCCCATGCTTGTTGAATGAAGGCTAATGTTACAATTTTGTGTAAGTTGTTTGTTTATTTGTTTTTTGTTTTACGTTTCCAATTGTATCGAGTA
Organism: Heliconius numata; assembly: GCA_016802625.1. Taxonomy (NCBI): domain Eukaryota; kingdom Metazoa; phylum Arthropoda; class Insecta; order Lepidoptera; family Nymphalidae; genus Heliconius; species Heliconius numata. Next base: position 6,531,234 of record JAEBDU010000001.1, on the reverse strand, counting down.
AAACATTGATTCATCCAATTAATTTCTTTTAGGTAATTTAAGCGATACTTCAAATACATTACAGTTAACGTATCTAGTCCTTAAGTTTTCTATCTCTATGGGTAGTTATTATATCTTTTAATGTAATTTAGAATACAATTGTTAATAATAGATATATTTATTAATATAAACTGCATCGTTAGAGAAAGCATCTCTAAGGATACCTAATTAATTATTTATTTATGTAAATGAAAACAAAATCTATGTAAATTTATAAGTTTAAGACAATATTGTAACTATAAGCTTAGACATTATCCTAATTTGAACTTTTATAACATGATTTCATATAAGAAAGTAGGTTCAATTAAGCAATTATTTAAATCCCAAAAGTCCTAAATCAGATTACATAAAATAATTACCTCTAGATAAGGGTTGAGAGAAAGAGATATTTGAAGGCAATATAATGAATGTTATCACTCTGTGGTAGGCTGCTTTATAATCATGAATATTAATTTACATAATTACGTCATTGATAAAGTTAACCGCTTAAGAAATATCCTTCTGTCCCAAGGAATGAAATTAGTGTTTTTACTATAGTAATATAAGAAAAAGGAGGGAGGAAGGTTAAATATAAGAAAGGGGGGTAAAATTTTTGTTTAGGATATTAATTTGAAATAGATACTGTCGTTATAGTTGAAAAAGTTGACTAAAGGCAAATCATCTTCAAGCTACTAGTTAAGGCAACCAGTTTAATTACGTTATATTTTTCTTAATGTCTACTTAGGTATACTATACAACGTTTTAAGAGGACAGCTAAGGTTTCATTTTAATGATTTTAAAATATTCTATGCATTTTAATGATTTTAAATATAAAAGATATAAAATAATCGTTAGCAAGAGTAACGTTGTAAACAAACTTGTCTGTTATTTCAATAAAATGATTCATCAATTAGTGTCGCCGTGTAACGGCTTTGGTCCACACCGCAGTACTTGAATAATGATTAGGGGAACGGATAAGAACAGGATTTATCTTTGGAATCATTAAATTAATTGTTGAAAGTTGAGAATCATTAAGTCACGTTAAATATGACAAAAGGCTTACTGTAAACACGATGGTTATGGGTTCGATTCCCACTTTGGGAATGAAATATTTAATATTTTCTTTTTCCTTGCAACGAGGTAAAGCATTGCGTTGAGTTTCCCTAAGTTCAGTGGACCCAGAAGTGTTTATTTTGTAATCTTTTTTCCAGCTTCGAACTATATCCCGCAGAACAGGGTAGTCTTAATGTATTTATATCGAGACACTTTGTTCTCCGCCAACCAGTGTTTTCGGTGGAGTTACTCAACACCGCAAGTTATCTTTATATATTAAACATTTAATTTTCTAACTAAATATATAGTAATTTTACAGTTTTTAGAGTTCTTACAACGTTAGAGTTAAACATATCATTTACAAATTTTATTACACAATCAATAAACTCGATACTGAAGTGTAGTAAACTTGTAGTTGAAGTTTTTTTTAACTTGTTTATTTTCATAGAACTACATATTGGAAAAGGATACTCGCCATGTGACTTCTACCATTTAAACTTTTAATGGTTTTCAATTCACAAAGCACTTTTAACTTTAAAAAATCTGTGTAACTTTTTTCGAAATTAACCCTAGATGGAACCAGATTGAACTTTACTGGACCTTATTTTAAAGCTTCGATAGTCTTGTTTGAAAATGTCACTTTACTTTTCTAAATTTTGTATGTAGGTACTATCCGATTTTTTTTTAGTTTTTTGTTGCGTCTATATTAAGATAAAAATATTTTTCCTTCTTAGTATTTTAATCTAGAACTTCTATGTTATACATCCTACAAATGCTAACTGAATGCAATAAAAAACAGTTACCAGTATTAATATTTTTTATTAAAAACATAATAAACTATATAAATATTTTATATATTAAACGATATTTAGTATTGTTTAATTTACATTATATTGAGATAGATTTTGATGGCATAATTTTGAGTTATAAAAATACTTACCTACTTTTACAAATTAAAACTGGACTGGATTGACGTATATTCCATTAGTTTTAATAATCTGAACTGAATAGATGGGTGTAATAAGACTGTAATATTAGTATCTTAAGCTTTCATATTAAAAAATTGTGTATATTTCTATTTCCAAACTTAGGTTTTTTGATTTTGCACTCATAGTAGGGCAGGCATAGGGAATAAGTTAAGATACTTCGATTACCACTTCCCACTTAATTTTCGAGACTCTGTGAGGAGACTGGCGGAACTTAACGCCGCTCTTTAATTGCCAGAGCATGAAATGAAAATAATTTAAATATAATTTAAATTTCATCACTTCGGGATTTGGTTATAAATATTTCGTGTATATTACTGTACACTAAGCGTAATGTAGGACGTCTTCCAGCTATATGGGGTGATGATATTCGCAAAGTGGCGAGCAACGGCTGAATGCGAAGAGCTGAAGATCGAGCTCAGTGGAATGCCTTTGGAGAGGCCTATGTCTAGCAGTGGACGACGACCGGCTGATGATGATGATGATGATGATGATGACATGCACACTTATCAGAAAATATGTCGCTGCGCTAAGACGCTCTCAAATAAATACTTATGTGAGTTTACAATTTTCAATATCCTTTCATAACTGAATTAATAAAAGAAATGTTCAATAATAAAATATTCATAATTAAACTAAAAATATATATTAATAAAACATTCCTTAATTCTCCATACTCTAAAATTATTTATTATTACCATAACAACGTTTTGAGACAGATCGTCCCTAATTATTATGCAGTAGTCGAGCAATCTCGACGCGTATTTGTGGGCGGAGAGTACAGTGGGTTATGTTCAAAATTATACGTTCACCGCATACCCCGTAACGAAATCTCGTACAATCAGTGTTATATAATTTTATTAACATTCTTATTGAAGATTCACTAAATTTGTGAGGGGATTTACTTGAAAATGGCATTTAGTTATTTTTAAGCGAAAATATTTATAGTATTAGGCTGTTTAGCGCTGCTTGGAAAGTGCTTATATTCAAATTATTATTCATTTTTTCATTCTAGAAGACGAAGAACGACTAAAAATTACCGGAAAGTGGGTAACGGAGTCTTAACACTAAGTTCCCTCCGCCCACCCTGATGTTCTGGAAGCTTTAGCTTTTTTTTATGTTCTTCGTTAATTGTATTATTACTCTAATGATTCATAAATGTTGGCATATGGTAATAGAATTTAAATATTAGGGCACTTATCCATATTCATTATTATTTAAACGATAAAAAAAAATTGTACAAATTCTGTATTAAGAACAGACTAATTTAAATCATTACTTACTATTATATATAGCGTTACCATTTTGTTATAACAAACTAACATACAATTTACACAAAGAAATACTTGACTTAGTAATAAAACGTATCTTTTACAGGTATTAGATTGTAAAACGGCAATATAAAATTATGTTAATGAACGTGTGGCTATCGACGGAGCGAGACCGCGCCAGGCAGTGTGGCAATTACGCGTATAATCGAGGGTGGTGTAGCATTGACCTCACTGACGCCGCAACACACCTAATTAGAGCACTAGCGTTTAAATGTACTTGCATTTACCTATGTGAGAAGTGATAAACCATTTTTAGTAGGTTTCAAAGTTTGGTTAGGTTCTTTTTTAGGATTCCGTAGCTTTTATGGAGAAAAGGAATCCTTTTAAGATCACTTTGTTGTTCGTCTGTTTGTCAAGAGTCTTTATTTCAGGAACGCTTGGAGATACTGAGTTGGAATTCAAACCATATATATATTCAGATCTACGGCCCCATGATTTCCTGGAAAAAACGTATTTCTATATTTACTTAATGAGAGAATATGGCCTTAATAAACATTTGTGGTTAAAATTTTGAAAAATAATAGCCTTAAAAGGTATGTAAAATTTGGGGGCAAGTTCAAGTGAGGTATCAGATGAAAGTGCTCTACCTAAATTAAGCTTCAATTCCAGAAAAATTTCGAGAACTCCAATTTTAGTACGGAATCCTCGGTGGGCGTTTTTAAAGATTAAATTCTATCTCTCGAAAAACATATATCTTAGAATTTTTTCTTACTAGGTTCATCACATCTACATCTTAATACAAAACGTAACTTTCATAATTCCACAACCATACATTTACTACCATAACATGAAACTAAACCAAGCACACATAGAATGACAAACCATTTTGAAAGTCCTACAACAGTTACTATACGAGTATAATCTGATAACGTTCTAATTTTCTAATTATAGTTGCAATGCAGGCCTCATATTGTTTCTTAATCGACTCATTGCCTTTGAATCGTGTTCATTGATGTTATCATAGTACTCATTTGTTTCAATTTAATTTTAATCAAGACAGTGATTTGCAAAAGCTGTGGAGGGTACGGACAAGGAACCCTCTTGGTGTGTTTCCTAACGTATTAACTGTCTATCTATCTACGATAATATAATAACAATGATTTTTCTGTTGTTTACCTATAAGCGGGTAAATAAATAATCCATTGCAGTCTGAGCCAAAGTTACTTAACGTAATAATATTTTCTAAGTTGATAAGCGTAATTAACACTATATTAACATAATATAAAAATTAAATCTGAAACGTGATGAAAAATCAAAGCATTAGCTTTAATATATATTATAATTTGTTTAGTATGATAGGATCTATAATATAACTAGATCTTTAATTATTTAAAATTTCCTCTATTATATTGGTCCTATAAGAAGTATGGAAATTATACTTTTGAAAAAGTTTTTCATTGAGGTAGGCTTTCGTTGAATTTAAATTATTGAAAATCCAGGTCATTGTTGCGCAGTGGGACAGCGTGGCATGTTGACTTTTTATGATGATATTGAAGTTTCTATATAGCCTTTATTGTAAACAAATATTTAAAAGAAATTAATTAACTAATTAATTAGCAATATGTTCTCCATACTTGTTTTGTATCTTTTACTTATCTTATATGAAACTTGAATAATATAATTTTTATCTTCAAAGTACGTGTGTAATTGTGTATGTAAATATATATAACCTGCAATATTTTAAATACATCTTTATATCTCAATAATTTTCAAAATTGAATTACATTGATTAAATTGATTTAAATGTCGAAATAAAGCTAAACAAACATTGTATTTAGTCATTTAGTATACACGATAATTTCAGAAGCAAATTAGATAGTATTGGCAGTCCAGGCATAATTATTCAAATAATTATCTATGCAATATTCTAAATTAGATATAATTATATAAAATTATTCTACTGTGAACTTATATAAAAATGGAATGGACAATATTTAGTTCCCTTCGTATCTCTGTGAATATGTCCTTTAAGGAGACGTAAGTCCTTTAGAATTTTATTTCTATTCCGCTACATTTCTATATTTTTACACCAATTAACCCAGTTAGTGATTCTGAAGTAAATAAAACTAACTTATTATTATGAGACGTAGTTGGCACATGAATGAATAGATAGTTGTAAGTTCTAATTTTTTTTTATTACCTTTTTTCTTAAGTATATTTTTTAATGGTAAAAACCTAGGTTCCCTCTGTTTACTTTGTCAATTATTGTAAGAGATGTGCTTAATGATTTCTTTTGGCAATTATTACGTGTCACTAATTGATCATACATACATATTGGAATCTCCTTCGTGTATTCTCCATACAACAAGACATTGGCGAAGTGATTGGTGCTCAACTGGCACGCTCAAAGCGCCATAAATTAAGAACTGGAATATATGTTTTTTTTAATTTTATTTAAATTATTTATTATGTAATAAAGTATTAAAACAATAAATAAAATGAACTTGACTGGTAAAGGTAAGATTTACCTTTATAAAAGTAAAGTACATATTTATCCATTACCTAAAAATAATAAGAAAAACGACTTTTGAAAAACTTGACGTTGGTTTCCTAGTTTCTTAAATAATAATAACATATATTATCCTATATCTTATAAAACAAAGTCGCTTTTCGTGTCTGTCTGTTGTTTCTAACCCTTCTTCTTCTAAACCACCCAACGGATTTTGTTGCGGTTTTCACCATTAGGTCGAGTATTTTTCGTAGAAGGTTTATATATAGTTTATTATTTGTACATTCTTATGTAAATTCACATAAATACGATAAATATGAATAAAGTCCTACCCGTTGAGACACTTTCGCGCATGCGCTGCTTTAATGGTAAGTACTACATGAAAAAATGTACTGGAGTATTGTTCCTCTCAATGAGATCTACAAAAAAGTTTGCGAGAGCATATTCGTATCTTTTAAGAATAACGTGTAGTGATCATTTTTCTGTCTAAAAATTGAAATTTCAATATATTTTTTATTGTGAGGGATATTTTTCCATAATGGTATTAAACCTTATCCTTTAAAATACTTTATTAATTTTCTACGTTAAACGAAGATAAAATTTGCTTTTTACACAATTTCGAAATTGCGAATAGTTTTAGAGAAAAACGCATTTAATTGTTGACACATCACGCCGTTGACTCATCAGCTGTGCCGACTCAAATTTTACTTATCCCTTACTCTCAGCATATAAATAAGTATGTTAGTTACGTTGGCCATTTAATGTAGATGAACTGTCTTTTACTGTTTTTTCATTTTAATAAGTACTTTAGAAGTTGTTAAAATACTAAAACATCCTTGCTGCGAAACGCACCCCGTGACGTTTTGCTTATTTATACAGGCGCGTCATGAGCAGTCATCGGTGGTTCAGTGGTAGAATGGTCGCCTGCCACGCGGGCGGCCCGGGTTCGTTTCCCGGCCGATGCATTCTCTTTAATTTTCCTCACAGGCAGCCACGTAGTGCCTACCCAACCGGTGTCGCTGTTTTAACAGCATTAACCACAAGTTCGAACAAAAACCCGCCTGCTTCTATAGCAAAGAAGATTTAGATGCGTTTCACATATTGGATAATTTCAGTTAAATGTATTATTTCAGCGCGATATATTTTTTGTAGTAGTTATTAGTAGGTAGGCTTTTGTTTATAATTTCTTCCGTTTAAAAATAGTCATTTAACTATCTAAACATAGTCATTTAAATATGTTTTAATAAGTACTTGAAAAGATTAGTAGCACAGATTTAAAATTACGGTACCTACTAAAAAATCCTTGCTGTGTAAAACAATTGGAAAATCCTTATTGAAACTACGAAAATGCGGGTTGGATTAGGGTTTAATAAATTTTCACATTATCTTAATGGCTTTGCAAACATACATTATATGAATAATCCAGTAGTAAAAGCGGGCGAAGCCGCAAGGGGGTCGCTAGTTTCTTAATAAAATTTAACAGTACGAATGCCATTTATATTAGAATTGTCTACTCATGTCGCCGACCGTACAGCGGGTGAAAAACGAATGCCGCGTAAACTTGACGTCAAACAATCTGTCACCAACAAAAGAAATATTTTAATATCAGCTTAGCACCCTCAGGGAAGATGTTTTTTTTTTTTTATTTTAACCGAGCATCTCGTTATTCAGGTTTCATGTTGTAAAATACTAGCAATGCCTTTTAAAATTATATTTCATTACACTGCTCTAGTTTATTTTTAAAAGTTGTTATTCCAATAAAAATTTTTTTTAATTAAAATATATTTACAAAATACTTTACTTTTCCATATATATTTTTTGGTTTTCTTTTTTTTTTATTTTTGGTTGGTTGCAATTTCTGTTTGATATCAAAATCGTCGCTTAGTGTTTCTTACAATTATGTTCTTTTGGATATGTTAAATTGTCAATACTACGCCATGACATCCTATCCTATCCTATCCTATCCTATCCTATCCTCCTATATCTTATAAAACAAAGTCGCTTTTCGTGTCTGTCTGAACTTTCTAACTCTTCTTCTTCTAAACCACCCAACGGATTTTTATGCGGTTTTCACCATTAGGTCGAGTATTTCTCAGGAAAGGTTTATATATAGTTTATTATTTGTACATTCTTATGTAAATTAACATAAATACGATAAATGTGTCTAAAGTCCTACCCGTTGAGACACTTTCGCGCATGCGCTGCTTTAATGGTAAGTACTACATGAAAACAATGTACTGGAGTATTATTCCTCTTAATAAGATCTACAAAAAAGCCCGCGAGAGCATATTTTTATCTTTTAAGGATAACGTGTAGTGATCATATTTCTGTCTAAAAATAGTAATTTCAATATATTTTTTATTGTGAGGGATATTTTTCGATAATGGTATTAATCCTTATCCTTTAAAATACTTTATTAATTTTCTACGTTAAACGAAGATAAAATTTGATTTTTACGCTATTTCAAAATTGCGAATAGTTTTAGAGAAAAACACATTTAATTGTTGACATATCCCGCCGTTGACTCATCAGCTGTGCCGACTCAAGTTTCACTTATCCCTTACTCTCAGCATATAAATAAGTATATTAGTTACGTTGGCCATTTAATGTAGATCAACACTATCTTTTACTGTTTTTCATTTTAATAAGTACTTTAGTAGTTGTTACAATATCAAAACATCCTTGCTGCGAAACGCGCCCCGCGACGTTTTGCTTATACAAGCGCGTCGTGAGCAGTCATCGGTGGTTCAGTGGTAGAATGCTCGCCTGCTACGCGGGCGGCTCGGGTTCGATTCCCGGCCGATGCATTCTATTTAATTTTCCGCACAGGCAGCCACGTAGTGCTTACTTTTCATCAGCTCGAAAAAAAAACCCGCCTGCCTCTATAGCAACGAAGATTTAGATGCGTTTGCACGTATTGGATAATTGGAGTTGAATGTATTATTTCAGCGCGATATATTTGGTTTCATATTTTTTGTAGTAGTTATTAGTAGGTAGGCTTTTGTTTATAATTTCTTCCGTTTAAAAATAGTCATTTAACTATCTAAAAATAGTCATTTAAATATATTTTAATAAGTACTTGAAAAGATTAGTAGCACAGATTTAAAATTACGGTACCTACTAAAAAATCCTTGCTGTGTAAAACAATTGGAAAATCCTTATTGAAACTACGAAAATGCGGGTTGCATTAGGGTTTGATTAATTTTCACATTATCTTAAGTGCTTTGCAAACATACATTATATGAATAATCCAGTAGTAAAAGCGGGCGAAGCCGCAAGGGGGTCGCTAGTACTTAATATTTTTGGAATGTTCTGCTTTACTTCTTATTCAGCTTATCCATATTCCATATAGGCAGAGAGAATCTATCATCAAGATACTCTCTTCGCCACTTTTTTCTCCAAATAAAAAAAATGTGTCTATATGAAAAATGTATAAGTAGTTATCGTTTTTCGAGTAGAGAATGAACCAACGGGTTGTTGGTTTTAATGGTTTGGCGCATTTATAATCAGATGCAGTGACAGATATTTTCAAGTGTTTGTAACTATTTCCGTTGTTTTTTTCTAAATCGAAAGTTATCGAATACATCCCTTCTTATATAAATTGAGCTTTCTTCAAGTGGAATTCAAACTTCCAATTATCATGGACGCCTTAAGTAGGTAAATTACACCATAGGGATTTCTGAAAAGCTATAGCAAGCTATTTAATTATTATAGATTTTGCCTAATTTCATACTCTATTTCATCCAATGAGCATCAAATTCTATTAACATTGTTCTATGATAACAAAAGGTTGTTATTTTAGAACAATATAGCTAAAATATAACACAACAGTTTTAACACAAATAAAATGACAATGAAAATTATCACGACCAGCCAAGGCTAGCCAATTAACGAGTTATAATAGACCCACTTTTGTAGTTCACTCGACGTTGACCTTATATAAGGAATACAAAGCGAAAGAATTATTTATAGCTACATATTATATTATATATACAACTTAACAAGGTCTATTTAATTTTTGTGTAAATTTTCAGTGAGTTGTGGAAAAATATATTTTTTTCTTTTTAAACTTTTATATAGAAGACTAAGGCAATATCTACGAGAAAAGCGTAAAATAAAAAAACACAATTAAATTATATTATTTATAATTTGTAGGGCATAAATTCAAATTTTCTACGTCCTGTGAGACTATTAGTTAATAATTTCAGCCACAGCATTGATTCAGCTACAAACAATAACGATAGACTAGAATAAAAAATAATATACATAACGATGAGGTTTTAGTCTTATAATGTTTGTATAAAATATTAGATTTTATGGTTTTTGGATATACATATAGATATAGCAAATCATAGTAGGTATCGATTGAAATACTTAATGTAAAATATTTAAATATGAGAAAAAAGCATCTTCTAGAAAAAAAATTTAAGAAGATGCGATATTAGGTGAAAATGGTGCAAATTTGTCGAAGTTTTACCGGTAGTTTGAAGTGTATATGAACAAGGTAAGCATCTAGGAAGTATCAAATTTAATGGTTTTTTTATTATTATTTAAACAAAAATCAAGTACAGAAGTATGGTAAATATATTACTTTATTAAGCTTCAAAGGCAACCGCTATAAAAATAAATTAACTTTAGATAACTAACTCCAAATTTAGGACAGTGTCGTATCAGATGCTGGCATATACAAACTTAATTATTTAACTAAAACAAACGGTTCTTCCGCCCACTCTTGACCACATCAGCGTCGGGCGCCGCCCACGTACCACATTATTCGTGTTCCAAATGATATCTAATAGATATAATCAAACTATATTTTTTTTAATTTGATTCAATTGTTGAATCATTGAATTAAATTAGCGTACTGTATTGCAAATATATTTGTGACAAAAAACATATAGAGCGCAAAAAGAGTGAAAAGAACGAACTGTCTTTACATAAGGTTCATTGTTTTATATTTTATTTTATTCCACTTCACATTGTATCTAGAACCTGGGGATCTATTGTTTAGACATTCCGTTCTCACTAAGATACTTTCATTCCGTAACTTCCACCGAATTTGACGGAACTCAACGCCGCACTTTGCCTCGTTACCAGGGCGTGCCTCATTACCAAGTAAGTATTAAATATTATTTAATGATGGGATTTGATTCCCATTCAAGAGAAGAATGGGAATCAAATCCACAACCTGTCGCGTTTACAAACGCACGCTTGTGCCGCTGTGCCACTAATGCTCTCGGAATTGTTTTATTTAATTTAAGCTATTTTTAATCTTTTTTGTAGCTGACATTAACCAACTACCATACATATGAAGGGAAAAAACCCTAAAGTACCAAGTGCTTACAACGATGTAATCAATTAAACTATTCCTTTCCTCTGTTAAATTCAATTCTCTATATGAATCTGAGATGTCTATTATTGTTCTATATTGTTGATAAAACCATTCATATAATGGTCATTATGAAAGAGCATTTCTTAGAAGAAGACATGATAGTAATCTAAAATTACAATCTAAGACTACATATATACATCAAAAATAACATTTGATTATAACCTACTCTAGTTTCAATAATTAATTAAAAATTCTTAATAAATTCAATTTTTTAAAACCAATAAATAGTCAAAATACATTAATAATTTACAAATACAATTCTATTTATTACGTAAAAATATCGTAAAACTCGCTCATATAATACATTAAGACAAACCCATGGGACATCACTATTTTACCATTTAATTAACAGCATCCACGCATGGCATGACCTGTACAGACGAAACCCAATACTATATTTATTATGTGAATTAAATCACGCTAATTCATGCTTTATTCCTTGCACAGAAAGGTTATAGTTCTGTGTCAAATTTTTGAAAAAAGGCGATGTCTTTTGTCATAGTCATTGTTAGCCACAAATCGGAATGAGTAAAAAAGCTTAATGAATAGCTTCGTTGATCGCAGCTTTTGAAGCGCGTCGCTTGAGGGGATCGTTCAAACGATTAAACCTGAATATATATAATTTTGTAATTCGAACTGTGTTTATCTGTATGCATCGATGGTTTCATTCCAATCATAGAATTTCTTAATTGAGTGAGCTTCTTGGTTTTCTTTATTAGTATTATATTATTAAGTTATATTAATAGTAATAATTAAATGACAAAACGATATTTTTTCATATTTTTCTTTTTTAACTTTATTTTTTGCTTAAAGAGACCATACGATAATTTAATTTGAAATTTTTATCTGTTGTCTTGATTATGTTATTAAAAAAATAAATCGTTGTATAACAGCCAGCCTTGTACTATGTAATTTTTTTTCTCCTTTTACTGCTTATTCACATATATTTATCTATTCTTATTCTATAATATACCTTTATAAGAAAATCCTTAAAATGTCAATAAAACACAAACAATTTGACATAAAAATGTTCAAATTATTGTTTAAACAAACACATAAAATCCACTTAATGGGTCTTCACAGAAATTAAAAAGCGTGGGCTCCAGCCAATTGTTTTAATTAACGGAGAGCGAAATGAAGCCTGTTTCCGGTCAATAATTAAACGGCGATCAGATATGAATGCACCTACTCGTATGGCAATTGAAAAACGTTGGCTGACTTGCGTAATGACTTCTGGCGATTTGTACTGAAACACGTATTTTATTTCAATGTTTCGAACATTGAAAGTTAAGTAATAAAAATGATTTTTTTTATTGAGTGTAAGTTTTATATTTACAATTTATTTATTTATGGATTTTTTACATTTCTATTTAACTCCCACATTGCTAATAAGAAATAACTAAATGATATCTTCTCCTCACCTCTCTTCTCCATTTCTATACCTGCTCTTGAAAATATAAATTAAACAAATATTCCTCTGAGAAGAATTTAAATCCACAAACACGAGGTTCTCAGAATCATGTTTCTCATTTACAGTTCCTTTTTTTATTTTAGTAATATTAAAGTAACATAAGAAAACTTATACAACCCAAACGATTCCAAAATATTCTTTGGAATAAAACAATAAATGGCAGAGAAAAAGACTATATTGATTTAATGGCATCGAACACTAAATTGGGGCAAAGGTGCCAAAAATACCCTTTTGCTTTGATAAAGCACTTTGTGATTCATAGCATTCATTTTTCATGCCAAAAATTTTGTGAAAATGCCAATTGATAACAAATTGTTTTAGTATAGTTTAAATGGTTTATTTTGTATAAAATATGCAAAAATAGTAATTGATATATCTATATCAATCGACTTTTGTTTTGAGTAATTATAATAGATAGACAGATAGATAGAAAAACTTTATACAAAGAAAATTACAGAAAATCTTAAATTTAATATAAAACATGCAAAGGTGGCCTAATATATAGTGGCATAGCTAATGGCAATCTCTAACCGACAACCCGTAAAGAGAGGAACTTACAGTTCAAAACGCAAAAAAATAAAATGGAAAAATCTATCACAATTTAGTGCTAAATGCAGGTAATTAATGGAAGACAGAAAGTCAAATCACTACAGACTAAATCGAAATAAAATTATAGAGCTTTATTTACTCTATTTAACTCAGTATTGAGGTCAGTCGTGACTCGTGGAGAAGTCGCAGCAGTAGTGCCAAACGATTTCCTAGCTTGAGCAATGTTTCCATTCCGTTGACCGAATAGCCGTTGGAGCGAGGTGTAACTTCAAACTACCGGTAAAACGTGCCTGTTCATCTGATAAGCCTTCATTTTACATATCTACCTGAAAAACGTGTCCTTTTTTCATAGTTGGCGCGTGTCTTGGTGGTCGTGGATTGAATATTTTTTTTGTAAATTTGATTTTCTTAATATAAAAAGTCCATAATTTATTTTTTATATGGCATTTATTTGGTATTTTCATCTTAGGGCCTCATATGGAGCCCGCACATAGCAGGGTAGGCAGAAGGAACCTGGGAACCGAGTTTTAAGATACCCACCACTTTCTGACAAATTCTGGAGTAATTACGTGTTGAGTAGCGGAATTCAACGCCGCGCTTTGCCTCATTACCAGAGGGAGGCGTCATAATGACGTAATTTTTTTAAACTCATATAATATGTAACAATTATTTTATATTACAATATGATATTTAAATAATAATGAAATACATTTTCATCATTCATAAAAGCGAAATTGTTAAATAACACTTCAATTAATTTTCATAATTATTTTGTAAATTACATGTGCTATAAAACAATGTGTTATAAAATTTTGTAATAACCATTTATATTGCCATTAAGTGTGTAAACTTGTGTATTATGAATATTGTATTGTTAAAAATAAAGCTCAATAGGAATTAAAATATTAATTTAAATTTATATTTCCTTTTCTTCGCTCTGGTGTCAAGGCAAAACGCGACGTTGAGTTCCGCCACTCAACAGGCAATGCCTACAAAATTCGGCGGAAATTAGAGGAAGTGGAGAACGGAGTGTCTTAATACTAGATTCACTCTGCCTATGTAAAATAAAGTATTTTCAACACAATAGTTTTGCAAATTATCGATAAAAAATCAGCTTCACGCTGTTTCCCGCACGCACCAGGTTAGTTAGAGTGGACAGGGTAGTTTTTTTTAAATTATTTATTTGTAAAAAAAAATGTAAAGTTAGTGTTAAGACACTACGCTCCCCACAATAACTGCTTCCAATAAATGAAATAAATATAAAAGACAAATATAGTTTATAAGGAATTCATAAAATACAAAGATATCTCTACCTACAAGCAGGCAGATGCGTCGGTCAGCGCACGCTCATCTCTCCGAGCGGTTTTCGCGGTTGTTTATTTATGCAGAACCTTAACTGTTAAGGCTGTAGCTAGAATGGATTCAAAATGCTATATTTATACGAAAAATATTTGGTCTGTTTGGTGCATCAATGACATATTTGCAATTTTTGTTATTTGTATATTTGCAATTTTTGTAAGTAAGTTTGTTTGTTTGTGTTTCTTTCTATATTAGCAATAAATGTTATAACATACAGATTTTCTCATATATAAAACATTATTATATGATTTTCTGTGAACATATTATTGCCATGCCAAATTAAAATAAGTGATAAACAATACTCGATTGAACAGATTGAACCTAGTACCAAGACACTCCGTTTCCCACTTTCTGCCGAATTTTCTAGGCATTCCTTTTATTTACGTCATTTGCTTTGTTATCATAGCGTATAAAAATATACATAAATATTACTAATTTTCCCCGAGTGTTAATCGAACCTACAACCTTGGCGTTGACCCATTTGTGCCACTGTGCCACAACTGTACCGTTCGAAGGTAACCCTTACTTAAGGCGTGGTCGTTCACGATCCCCCACTGCCGCTGGCTGCTGTTTATGAGATGCATTTGTTATAATTTCTGCGGATATATTACGTCACTCCTTAAACTATAAACTGTAGATGCAGCTTTGAAATGCTGTGAGCTATATAAGAAAGAGATTTTAATGTTTTATTTAGTTTAATTATAGAGTATACTAGCGGCCCGCCCGCGGCTTCGCCTGCGTGAACTACGTTATTATTAATTTCTGTCTTTATGAGTACCTACGTCCTATAAGTGACGTCCATGCAAAATATGAGACTCCTAGCATTTGTAGTAACGAAGTTTCATACAAACTTTCAACCCCAAAACAACCCCTTAGAAGTGGAATATTGTAAATTCCCGTCTTAGCGAGCACCTACGTCCTATAAATAACTCCTATGCAAAATTTGAGATTCCTAGCACATGTAGTTTCTGAGATTTCGTGATGAGTGAGTGACCTTTCGATTTTATATACCTACTAGCGGACGCGCGCAGCTTCGCTAGCTTATTTAGGGGTGAATTCTAATAAACCATGAAACATGTGTTCAATGGAATATTTTTAAGAGTCGAAATTTCAAATTTTATAAAAATCGGTGGCGATTTGAAGATTTTTCCATACAAACTTTCAACCCCTTATTTGCACCTTTAGGGATTGAATTCTAGAAAACCATGAAACACATGTTCACTTAAATATTGTTAAGAGTCTAAATTAAAATATTATAATAATCGGTGGGGTTTTAAAGATTTTTCCATATAAACTTTCAACCCCTTATTTGCACCCTTAGGGGAAGAATTCTAGAAAACCATGAAACATGTGCTCAATTAAATACTTTTAAGAGTCTGAATTTCAAATTTTATAAAAATTGGTGCCGATTTAAAAAAAATTCTATACAAACTTTCAACCCCTTATTTGCACCCTTAGGGGGAGAATTCTAGAAAACGATGAAACATGTGTTCAATTAAATACTTTTAAAAATCTAAATTTCAAATTTTATAAAAATCGGTGCTGATTTAATTTTTTTTCCATACAAACTTTGAACCCCTATTTCACCTCTTTAGGGTAAAAATTTTTCAAAATCCCTTCTTAGTGGATGTCCAGATTACGAAAGTAAACATCTGTCCAAATTTAACGTTTCTACCATCAGCGGTTACGGCTGTGCGTGCGTCTTACCTCAGTCAGTGAGGACAAGTCCTTTTATATATATAGACTAGTGGCCTGCTCGCGGTTTCACCCGCGTGAACTATGTTATTATTAATTTCTGTCTCCATGACTACGTCCTTGTGACGTCTATGCAAAATTTGAGACTCCTAGCATTTGTAGTAACGGAGTTTCATACAAACTTTCGACCCCAAAAACAACCCCTTAGAAGTCGAATATTGCAAATTCCCTTCTTAGCGAGCACCTACGTCCTATAAGTAACTCCTATGCAAAATTTGAGATTCCTAGCACATGTAGTTTCTGAGATTTCGTGATGAGTGAGTGACCTTTCGATTTTATATATATAGACTATATAGACTATAATATAATAAAGCGGAAGAGTTTGTTTGTTTGTTTGTTTGTTTGTTTGTTTGAACGCTAAGATCTCTGGATCTACTGGGCCGATTTACATTGTTTTTGTTTTGTATGAAAGCTGCATTCTTCAGAAGTGCTATAGGCTATATAAAATTACATTATACATATAAACTAATATATTTTAAAGTACTTTCTAATTTGACATGCAATTTATTCTGCCATGTTAATAACAACCGTCGCGTCGCTACGCAACCGCTACCGCGACATTTTGAAATTATACTTTACTGTATAACATTCTAATAAATAATTAAGGAGACGTCACTGATTCGAAATGACCTAGCCTTCGGGCGGCATAGTATGAGTATGACCGACGCGAAAATATTCTTATAGTTCAAGCAGGCGTAGCCGCGTCCGGGTCCACTAGTATATATAGATATAGATAGATAGATTTATCAGGGCGATGTCTTCAAATTCAAAAAATATAAGATGTTATTTGTGACAGTTAACCTAACAGAAAACAGAAAACAAGGCAGGTAAATTAAAATATTTTATACTTAACTTTAAATGACTTTATAGTAAGTAAGCTGTCTTAACTTGGAGATACTACGAACAAAAGGCAGTGCTCGAATCCAACAATATTAGGCCATCTTATAGCATAGAATGTCAGTCAGTACACACGCCAAATGGTGTCCCTTATTAATTCATCCATAAAGACTAGAATGTAAGGGAAAATTGTTGTCTTTTGTCACTCGTAGGGTAACATAATCTCGTTAGAGTGCTACCCTCCCAGATGCTCTCTTTTAATTCATGAACAGTGGAATTTTTAGTAGATATTTTAGATTTGTTTTTTTTTGTAATATTTTTTGTTATTGCTTTTAAAGTTTTGATTAAAATAGATATATATAAATATGATTTTCAGTTACTCACGCAGCCTCACGTCAAATACTATATAAAAAATATTTGAGGCCAATCGTACCGCAGGAGCGCAAGAGTGTGGCCTGAAAACACGACGACTGTGGGTTCGATCCCTACTCGAGGAAATAAAATGTTTAAAAATTTTATTTCTTCGTTCTGATGGGGAACGGAGTGTCTTAACACTAGGTTTCCTAAATTTCCTTGCATAATTTTATCGAATAATAATTTATATTTTTTTGTTTATGTCTAATTTTAGACAAACTAACTACTTGCCTAAGATTTATGTGATATCTAATTAAAGTTGCTATAACACTGTCACGTCACTTCCACTTTGTGAGATGATGAATGATGTTCACTATATGAAAATAAATTAAGTTTTAGTCGACTATCAAAAAGTTTTTAAGATTTCGATAATGCCTTTGAATCGAATTAGGAGTAGCGTGGGAGGCAGATATCGATTTTATTCAATAAAGCTTCTATCTAATCGCTTAATGGCCTGGAGATTGATGAGGGTTACCATGTTATTAATTTATTTGTCCTTCTAAGGGGTATGCTTAGTTAACGGAGTGAAAATGAAACTTTCTAGGGTTATTTCGTGTTAGAGGTTAGCGATTTTTATTTATTAACAATGTAAATTGACATACATATAAGTCAAACTTGACATAATCGATTAAAATTTATTATCTTGTTTAATCAATAAAATATATTTAGGTAACTCTCCGTTTTTTAAAGGGCACATATACTTTTTTTAAGTGTATTATATTTTCTTCTCGTCATTTTATTCCGGAGAACAATTTTCATTCTCCATAATAACAAAATAAACTAATTAAATTTTAATATATTTTATAAAAACCATATCCACAAATAAGGTAAACATGTACAACAACACAAAGACGAAAATTTAATTAAACTTTTAAAAGAAAGACTTTTTAAAAGAGAGTAGGTATAACGAAACGGTAAATTCTATTACACCACTTTGTTAGCTGACACTGTAAATTTAACTGTACATTGTACTCGACAAAATCTTCCATTAACAGAGCACCACAATTAAGTTGCAATTTAGCTAAAGCACTCAGGTTCATTTCAGCAAAGTGTTTGGCTTCATTTAATTTTATTTGAAATATATACAAATTATATTGTAAGTGATACAATGACCCCAATTGAAAAGTTTGCTCTTATACGATATACGAAATGAACCTTAAAGTTATATTCTAGTTTATTTAATAATTATTGTTGTAAATAGTTAGGTGCTTACAAAGAAATATTAAATAACTTATTGAGACTGTAAATTCGACTGGTTGTGGATTCGATCCTGTTAGGGAAAACTCGGCGTTGAGTTCCTCCACTCAACACGCAGTGCCTTCAGAACTCGGAGGAAAGTGAGGAACGGAGTGTTTTAACACTAGGTTTCCTCTGCCTACCCTGCTGTGTGCGTTGCGTTGTGACAGATTCATTAAAATCCATTGTTTTTTAAATATCAAATGAAATTCAGTAGATGTCTCGATCAAATATTGCTGGTTAAATACCAAAGCAACAAATTCTAATACTGTACAATATTAGAATTCCTCGTTCGTCTCCTCTTTAGCACGTTTCAACCAAACTTCTCACATATTTGAACTATTCAGGGCTCAGTTTAACCAAATTACATGAATTGTCTCATTGTTCCTGATTTAAACTCGTATCTAGCTCGTAGCTGGGTTTTTGAGTATCTTATGAATTACATTTCCATAATCAATTTCATGAAAGTATGATTCTAATTGATATTTAATAAAACAATTTATTATTTAGGCCGTCGTACAGGCGTGGAACTGTAAAGCGATGGCTGTGGGTTCGATTCCCACTCGGGGGAATGAATTATTATTTATTAAGAACTTAGATTTTTGGGAAGCAACAAAAAATGGTATTACAATTTGCTTGACACTATCTCTAGAACAGAGTACCAATCGCTCTACATACCTCTTTCGCCTTGTCCCATGTCTTCAACATCTCAACTTATATAATTACTATTTTCTAGTATAAGTACATAATCGAGGCTAAAAACAAACAAAGCGTATTTGCTTACCAAATTCGACTTAAAACAGATGAAACTAGATCTAGTTAAACTAAAGAACTCCTAAATTTCTAATTAAATCGTTTTTATGGTGGGTGTTAAATAAACGTTGATATTGAATTACGCCATCAAAGTTAATGCTTCGACCACACCTTGTAACATAGTGTAAGCGGAACCAGGAAATTTAATATGAGCTTAATGTCTGTTACATCTCGTTGATTTCTGCTAATAATAATTAGAAGCCTGAATGTATTCTTATTATATTATAACTAGCGACCCCCTTGCGGCTTCGCCCGCTTTTACTACTGGATTATTCATATAATATATGTTTGTAAAGCACTTAAGATAATGTGAAAATTAATTAAACCCTAATGCAACCCGCATTTTCGTAGTTTCAATAAGGATTTTTCAATTGTTTTACACCGTAATTTTAAATCTGTGCTACTAATCTTTTCAACTTACTTATTGAAATATTTTTAAATGACTATTTTTAGATAGTTAAATGACTATTTTTAAACGGAAGAAATTATAAACAAAAGCCTACCTACTAATAACTACTACAAAAAATATGAAACCAAATATACTAATATGAAACAAAATATATATATAATTATCCAATACGTGCAAACGCATCTAAATTTTCGTTGCTATGCCTCTATAGCGGGCGGGGTTTTTTTCGAGCTTGTGGTTAATGCTGAAGAGGGTATTCTGTCCCTGATGAAAAGCAAGCACTACGTGGCTGCCTGTGAGGAAAACTAAATAGAATGCATTGGCCGGGAATCGAACCCGGGCCCGCGTGGCAGGCGAGCATTCTACCACTGAACCACCGATGACTGCTCATGACGCGCTTGTATAAGCAAAACGTCGCGGGGCGCGTTTCGCAGCAAGGATGTTTTGATATTGTAACAACTTCTAAAGTACTTCTTAAAATGAAAAACAGTAAAAACAGTTTTGATCTACATTAAATGGCCAACGTAACTAATATACTTATTTATATGCTGAGAGTAAGGGATCAACGGCGGGATGTGTCAACAATTAAATGCGTTTTTCTCTAGTACTATTCGCAATTTCGAAATAGTGTAAAAAGCAAATTTTATCTTCGTTTAACGTAGAAAATTAATAAAGTATTTTAAAGGATAAGGATTAATACCATTATGGAAAGATATCCCTCACAATAAAAAATATATTGAAATTACTATTTTTAGACAGAAATATGATCACTACACGTTATTCTTAAAAGATAAAAATATGCTCTCGCGGACTTTTTTGTAGATCTTTTTAAGAGGAACAATACTACAGTACATTATTTTCATGTAGTATTTACCATTAAAGCAGCGCATGCGCGAAAGTGTCTCAACGGGTAGGACTTTATACACGTTTATCGTATTTATGTTATTTTACATAAGAATGTACATACAATAAACTATATATAAACCTTCCCTGAGAAATACTCGACCTAATGATGAAAACCGCATAAAAATCCGTTGGGTGGTTTAGAAGAAGAAGAGTTAGAAAGTTCAGACAGACACGAAAAACGACTTTGTTTTATAAGATATAGGATAGGATAGGATAGTATATTAAACATGCTCTAGTTTCATCGGAAAGCTTATATTATGACATCGCTGGAGCGATAATGGCGCAGGGGTAACAAGGATATGACTGCAATGCGACGGTTGTGAGTTCAAATCCCATTTGGGGGAATTAATTAATATTTATTAATATTTTCATTTCTTCGCTCTGGAACTAAGACAAAAACACGGCTTTGAATTCCACCACTCAACATGCAATGCCTCGGCAAATTCGGCTCTATGTGAGCAACAGAAGGTCTCAACACTGGGTTCCCTCTTTCTACCCTGCGGGATATACGGGATACATCGTGAAGCTAAAGTAGAAGTAATGTTGTTGAAGTGTCACATTACATTGCGAATGGAATTGGTAAATAACTGATGTAATTGGACATACCTTTATATAAATGTTAATATAAAATAAGAAATTATTCCATAATATTAAATAAATTATGTGCCGTTAATTGGTTAAGAGAAAAGCCACAGTACTCGTAGATAGTGTGGTAAAGGGTGTTCGAAGATAATTACTGCTTGCCAGCAATCGAGATACGATCATCGTCATTATGCGGTGAAAGCTAATGAGGAAATAAGGGCATTATCGATAATACCGCAGTTGCAGGAAGCAAGGTCTGGCAACGTAGGACCTAAATGTACCTAGTATTACGAAATAAGACAATATATGTGCAATTTATATGGACGATGCTTGGTTAGGGTTTTAGTTACTTTCTATTTGTTGCTAGTTTGCTACATAATGTACAGGCAAAAACTAAAATTAATTAAATTTTGTTAATCCTAATTGAGTGCGGAACTTAACGCTGTGATTTATCTTATTAGAGATTTGTCTCCTGTGGGATCCAACCCACTGTTATTATATTTTTATTGTTTTATTGATTTAAATTTTTGAGGCAAATTTCATAGCTTTTATTCATTGTATAACGTTCACTTTAAATTAAATTTTCTGTACCATCAACAGAAAATCTGTGTTTTATTAATAAACGATGAAATTATTAAATCGAACTCTCATAATAAATGAAATCACGAACATCACGGCAAGCCGGTGTTTCTCATTTATATTTTACAGGAATAATTTTAAAGATATTTTTGTTATTAAATTATCTTTGATGATGGATGCCATGGAAATAACAGGCAAACGACAAACTTTTTTTGTATACTTATTTTGGATATTTATAAAAAATACTTACACATGTGCTTAGAAACACTATACTACAACTATTAAAAGCACAATTAATTCAAAGGAAAAAAGAAAATACAGTTTTGTTCTAAAATGTAATTTATATATATAAGTATATTAACTTTATATGTAATTTATATTAATTAATACTATATTATGTTCGTTCGTAATTGTAAAACAGGAATCATAATGTATCCAAGTAAAGCTATTAGAAAGTACCGGTGCAGGTCAAAATTGGCAATTTATTTCGACCAGCATGGCTGGAGCTACACTGAAGTAGATAAGGGTTGTCCGCTTTTAGCTCCAGTATGGAGAATTTACTTGAATAGATTAGATACTAAATATTAATTATAATTTAATAGAATGTGTGGAGTTAAACTGACGCAAAATTTGTATTTTTAGGCTTAATTCTGTGAAATTAGGTATTAATTCTTTACTTTTTGGCTTTTTTATTATCATTTGCAAGAATATTGTATATTGTCTAGTTTTAAATGTACTAATCATATTTTTTTATAATAGAACTCTTTTATATATAACTCGAGTAAAAATATCATTAACATAAATATGAATCGAAATAATTAGTAAGTTCGCTAAGAACCATATTTATAAAACCCTGTCGAGTCTGAGATCGATCTTGAGATGCCGATTGATCTTAAACTTGAGAGTAAACCTTCACATCTATATAAAGCAACACAAAACCAAGGCAGCCAGGCAACTTAGGTTATAAAATTACATATGTAATTTTATAACCTAAGT
>JAEBDU010000001.1:6438988-6453099 GCA_016802625.1 Heliconius numata | reverse complement strand
TTTAAGACGACTGACGAATTATATGTAATAAAGTTTAGCTGGGTGACTGGGGTTCCACATTGGATCCAATTTTTTTTTATGTCAACTGAAAATGCTCATCACGTTGAATAACTTTTCCTAATTCGTTGTATTGATATCTCTTATAGATTAGACGGGCTGCTATGGTCTCATATCAGGTATTCGGACTATCAAAATAAATTATAGCCTATATGTTGCCGAAGACTAATAGCTATGCAACAAAAGAAGTTTCATTTAAATCTGTCCAGTAGTTTTTGAGTTAAAGAGTCACAACAGACAGACAGACAAGAATTCCAAAAATCATATTTTTACCTTCTATTAGTTGTATTGAGTCCCCCTGAAGTGTTTTTTTTAGTTTATATTCAATGTACAGATTTTACCCCCCTTACAGTTTTATTATATATATAGATATCGAGTGATTAATTAAAAAAGAGTGAGAAGAGAAGTTCAAAAAGGAAATTTACGTCTTTAAAAAAAGTTCCTACTGAAATTTTTCGAAATAAAAACTGTTGTAACAGTAAAATAGAAGTCTCGTATGTTTCCTGGTAATCCTACTTACCACTGACCTGCGCACGCGACGGTGTACAGTGTCTAGAAAATAGATAAAGCTTTAGGCGTGTTCGAAATGTGAAGCAGTGTTTACATTCTCCGTGAAAATTACATTATTTTTTTTAAATAAATGTGTATATTATAACGATTTTATTTAAAACAAATTTTATATAAAAATATAATTCTATTGTGAAGATGTGGTTTTTTATCGATTTCTATTAAGCTTCACGCTTGGAACTAAACGCCGCATCTTGTTTTGGTTACCTTGAGTGAGTATCAAACTTTCTACTGCAATGAATCTATTAAAGCCGTCCCTTTGCTTACTAAAGAAAATGAACAGGCTCCTTTATTCTTAAGTTAAAATAAGGATACTGACCCCTATCTACGAGTAGAAGCTATAAATACTATAATAATATATGAAACTAGCGGTAACACCATTTTGTAATTATAGTTTGCGTTTGAACTAGTATTGTCAACTGGGTTTTATGGCTTAAACAAATAAGACATTTTATACATTCATAAGATAAACCTAACGGATATTATTATACAAAAAACTTAAAATTAAATCAGCTTCACGCTGTATCTCGCATACATCAGGGTAGGCAGAGGGAACCTAGTCAAGAGACTCCATTCCCCACTTTCCATCGAATTTTTCGAGGCATTACGTGTTGAGTGGCGGAACTCAACGCCAGGCTGTTACCTTGGTCCCAGAGCGAAGAAATGAAAATATTAAGAAATGATAATTCCCTCTTCCCTCGAGTGAGAATCGAACCCACAAACGTCGCGTTATGGTCATAAATATTGTTGAAATTTTTTGACATCTAATTTTTTTATGTCAAAATTATACTAAAAAATTTATATAAACATTATTACAAAATTTATTTGTTATTAAGTTAAAAATTTATGTACCTCTATCCCACTCTGAGTAGTGTTCATTATTTATTCAGTAATTACTGCCAAGAGATTTAGTCCGCTTACCAACACTTTACTGTCGTTAGTTTAGTACCACAAACTTTAGTGTCTAAAGCGTTATCTACAAAAGACGCCTTAACTTATATATTTAAACTAATCTGAGAAAAGTCTTAATTTCGTCCACAGAAGTTAAATTGGAATACGAGTTGTGTGACTTGAAATTTCAGTATTTAAAGCACTTTTATTTCTCTCTCTGCTCTAGCAAGACTAAAAATATTTATTTTCTTATTACAATTTTTTTTAATATTTCTGTTTTCTGTTCCATTTTTTAATAATTAACTGAATCTTAGGTGTCTACCCTTCACCGTATAATTAAGACAAATTTTAGAGGGTTTTCGGGGTTATACTCGAAAAAAATCCATTACTACAAACAAAAAAAAAATATAATAAATTCAACTTCAAAAACAAAAACAAACAATTACATAACTCTGGTAATAAAATACATTGCTACCGCAGTGTTATTCTCAAAGGCCTTAAATAGTTAGGAGATACCGCGCATTTTTGAGATAAGCTTGGACAATACATACATACATATTATAAAGAAAGTCACGAACAAATTAACATATAAATGTGATCTTGGACGCAGTTAAGCGCAAATAAGTGGAATGACGTGTTCATTGATAGTATATTCATTTTTATTGCCCTTTTGTGAGATCTCTCATTAGGCGAGTATTACTCTCGTATAGTTTTGTTGTCGTGTTAAGGAGTAATATCGTTTGTTGTTATTTTATTTATTACAATATGTTATTTTATTACTTACATTTTATTATGGAATAGTGTTATAATTATATTATTTTATATTTTTCAGGCATAAGAGGCAACTTAGTAAATTTATTGTATTGAAGTGGTAGGGCCTTATGTTTAACAAAAAATAATTAACAACTGTTTTTTTTTGTCTAATTAGTATAAAAAATATAACATTATTTTAGTAGGGAGCTTTGCTCTACTATTTCTATTTGTCTTGATTTCCCACTGTCGTATAAACTATGGAAATAATTTACAGACCTCGATTCTAAATTGATCTGAACCTCTCCAAGATGTATGTAATAAGTACATTATAAAATGATAAAAATCGTTTGGTATTTACTTATAAGGTAATAGCCATTTTAAACATTAATTCTTTTGTGTGTTAATGAAAATATTAAATATTTTATTTGCTCGACTGAGGATCGAACCTGTTACATTTACAGTCATATGCTTATACCTATGCGCCACGACTAGCCTCTTATTATATACTTAAGTATAAAAATATTGTTTGTATTATTTTGTACATATTATAAAATATGTATATTAATCAAACGTTACTTTTATTCAACTAAACATTCCACATTATATCTAGGAACATATTAATAATTCATTTCTTTGTAACGACACACAATACAATAAACAATCATTATGTCAAATTCCATTAGAGAATAAACTTGTATTATAATAAGAATAGCTAAGCTATATTCAATACTAATTCAATTCTATTTACTATCCATTTTTCTATAAAAAGAATCGATTATCCATAATTTTAATATAATTCTATCAAAAGGTATATCCATTATCATAAAATAGAAAAGATATCGGACCACTACTATGTAAATAAAACAAATTATACATATAAATGCCACCTACAAGTTTCCCACACAATCGTTGCAGTAGCTGTTTTTAGATATTAACACACTTGTATAGATATGTCGATTTTATCATATTAATGCCTGAACACGACGCTAAGTGGTAAATTAATATGAAATTTACAAATTTCACACATCAATCCCATATAACGGGATTATGGTTAACAGTATACGTGATTGAAGCAGAATGAACGACGCATATTATGAATAAATTAATATTGGAACCAGAGCAAAAAGAACGGGAACGGGGAAAAAAGAACAAGAAAATAAAACGACAATTGAACACCTTAGTTTTAGCATGCTTGTGTAAAAAATAGATTTCTACCTTCATAAAACACAGGAAACGTAATCAAAAAACCACCTCGTGGCGCAGGGACACAGAATCTGACTCTAACACGACGACTGTGGGTTCCTCGCTCTGGTAACAAGACAAAGTGCGGCGTTGAGTTCTGTCACTCAGTGCGCAATGTCTTAAAAATGGGACGATGCGTCTTAATTCTAGGTTCCCTCTACCTACTCTCCTATAAGCATAAAGCAAAAAAATAAAACAAACATTTCCCCAGAAACCATCGAATTTATAACAATCGTACAATTAAATATTTACCAATTGAATTTTAACATCAATAATAAATTTTATAAACGAATAAAAGCAATATACGTGAAAGCTTCTAAAAAAATTGATACATATTCTGATTTTGTAATAAAGTTGACACGACACCAATGTAATAAACGCTTCTATCGAGATGAATTTCTCCATAACTCTAACGACTATGCCCGGTCAAACATGCCCCGAGCTGAACGGCATCGATTCAGAATATTCAGCCGTTTTCAAAGGAATGTGCACTCAGCTACTAAAATTATGGAACGACTACCAACGAATACCGCAAAATTTATATATTATCAAAAATGTATATCGAAAACTGACTGAAACGGCAAAGCTGCTTCGAGAGATTTCGATTGTACATTCATGAATATCTAAAGCTCTTCCATACTATTAAATTATTTTTTTAGCTTCACGATCACTCCTTGATTTTTCATTATGTGTTGAGAGGCGGATCTCAACGCCGCGCTTTTCTTCAAGCCAGAGTGAAGAGATGAAAATATTCAATGTTTCATTTCAATTTCCTCGAGTGGGAATTGAACCTGTCGCATTGACAGTCACACTGTTGTACCCCTGCGCAACAAATGCCTTCATATTTATTAAATACTAGCGGCCCGCCCGCGGCATCGCCTGCGAGAACTACGCACTATTATTAATTTCTGTCTCCATGAGTACCTACGTCCTATAAGTGACGTCCATGCAAAATTTGAGACTCCTAGCATTTTTAGTAACGAAGTGTCATACAAACTTTCATCCCCAAAAACAACCCCTTAGAAGTCGAATATTGCAAATTCCCGTCTTAGCGAGTACCTACGTCCTATTAAGAACTCCTAAGCAAAATTTGAGATTCTTAGCACATGTAGTTTCTGAGATTTCGTGATGAGTGAGTGACCTTTCGATTTTATATATATAGAAGATTAATATAAACCAACAGAATATCATATTGGCAATTTTAATAAAAAAATCTGAGCTGCCACTATAAACTAAGTAGGTATATTGTTTAAATATAGATAGATAACTATTTCTATCTAATGGTACCGGTTAAAATATGTGCAGCATTTCTACATATTACGGCTATATAACAAAATTATCACTAATTAATACAAGTATAAGGAAATCACTAATAAAATAACGAAATCTAACTATACAAATGTAATAAGAAAAAGAAGTAATCAACAACAAAAACAATCTATTACCAAAGCACTCGATCACAATCGCTCCATTTCATCATAAAGAAAAATATATAAAACGCAAGAGGGAATCACTCGTTCGCAAGAAAAAAACTCAATGGGTCAAACTCACTAAATAATTACCCTCTTTTCTGTACGAGTATGTAGATTGTTAAATATACCTTATTAAAATCCTTTTTCAGCTCAATGACATCGATATTTGCACAAAAGAATGGTAGTTATGGAAATATAATATTTTCTTAGAAGTAATTGGTTAGAAAAGAAATAGAAGCAAACCTTACCTAAGACCAACTTATGAATTTGCGAGTACGATGGCCATTGACACAATTTAGTATTTTATTAAAAAATCAAATCAGCAGGTTAGGCAGAGGAAA
This sequence comes from Heliconius numata, assembly GCA_016802625.1. NCBI lineage: Eukaryota > Metazoa > Arthropoda > Insecta > Lepidoptera > Nymphalidae > Heliconius > Heliconius numata. The sequence continues at coordinate 6,447,776 of JAEBDU010000001.1, read as the reverse complement.
CCTAGTGTTAAGAAGTGTATCCCACTTCCTGCCGAATTTTGGAGGCATTGCGTGTTAAGTTGTAGAACTCAACGCCGCGCTATACCTCGACACCAGAGCGAAGAAATGTTAATATAAATTTAAACAAATATTTCATCTCCTCGAGTGTTTATCGAACCCACAACCAGTCGGTTATACAGTCACATTTTGTGCCCTTGCGCCACTATAGACATAAATTCAAATTCTTTATTCAAATAAACTTATTACAAGCACTTTTGAATTGTCGAATGAACATATAAACAAAAAGCTACCACCGGTTCGGAAGGCAGTTCTGCGGAGAACAGCCGGCAAGAAACTCAACAGTTGCTCTTTTCAAAATCAATTGTACAATCTATTACATTAGTTGGGAGCTATCCTGCATTACATTCAATATACATTAATTCCATACATGTTTGTCCTCTAAATTATTATTAACATAACATAATATATTATTTTAAATCTTCTATTAGACATAATAACTTTTTTTAGTTATCCTAACATAGGGCACTAGTTCACAAAGTCCTATAAGAATAATTTGCCCAATAAAAATGTTATTGAAGTTCTTCGTATAGACCGATACCAATTAATCTGACCTCCATCATTCAACATGGATAGGGGACGCCGCGGCGGTTTACCATTTTCAAAGGTTTCGATTACTTTTTTGAGCAATATTCTGAAAATACTCGAATTTATAAAAGAATGTTTCAACCATCAGTTGAGGCCCTCGTGGCACAAGGGTGTGACGGTTGTGGGTTCGATCCCTACTCAAGGAAATGAATTATTATTTATGAATATATTATTTTCTTCCTGTAGCACCAAGACAAAAGCTCGGCGTTGACTTTCGCCACTCAAAACGCAATTCTTCGAAAAAATCGGCGAAAAGTGGGAAACGGAGTGTCTTAACACTAGTTTCCCTCTGCCTACTCTGCTCGTGTGGGATACAGCGTGAAGCACACAAGTTTTCTTAAAATCAGATTTTCATACAATCAACATTATTGTTGTTTTTTAGGTACTAGTTTTTAAATTAACTAGTCCTGCCTTAAATAGCCATATATACCTACACATTAGATTACTCTAGCGAAGATTTGTGGTTTATCGAATCGGATGTAATGGTTGGACTCATGCTCAGCGCGTGCACGCCACTGGCTTCCATTTCAAATATGCTTGCTCCTTTTTTGGCCTCTTAAATGCTTTATATAAAATTTTTACTTCAGTATGTATGCTATAAAATATTTAATATTAATTACCATATACCATTGACTTTGAAAAGCTTTTAATTGTTCTCAGCAGAACTGTCTTCCGAACTGGTGGTAGCTTTTTGTTTATATGTTCATTCGACAATTCAAAAGTGCTTGTAATAGTTTATTTGAATAAAGAATATTTTGAAATTGAATTGGAATTTGAATGAAGTTACCAATTGTCTATGAATCTTGGACATAGTATTTAAAATAAAAAAATAAATTTATTTTTATTAAATTTGATGGGTGCATAATCTGAAAATCTTTAGCTAAAATTTGTGAGTTACAAAAGAATGTAGGTTAGGCCACTTAAGCGCTGACGACCTCATTTGAGGGTGCCCTCGGATGCACTTGCGAATGTGAAAAGATTTCTCCAAATAAGCAACATTCATTCAAGTATCATAACGTTTGATTGACTGACTCTCAAGGCTGATTATCTTATCTTTGAACTTCAATATCAAGTTTCTATTGCTAATAACTATTAGCTTTGCTATATAGAAGAAACTATTTTCTTCTTTATAAATCAGTATTTGAATTTGATTAATTAGGCCAGTCGTGGCGACGAGTTAAAATTGGTTCGAGCCAATGTTCCGCCAACCAGGGTCGAGGTTCCCTCTGCCTACCCTGCTGTGTGCGGGATACAAAAATACAGATAACAGAAAAAACAATATATGTTTATAAAAAATAGGCAAAGAGTTTCAAAGCACACAAAACATATGAAATGAAATTTACTAACTGTATGCGAAATCGCATCGTCGAAAATCGAGTCGCGAATTGTGAACACAAACTTATACTTATATAAGTTTACAAATATCTATAGATGTGAACAAAATGTGTCAAAAAACATATCTGATATAAAGTAGACTGAGAAATAGCACATATTTAAAGTTACTCTACATTAATTTTGTTTAAATCACATTTTTATACAATAAATAATTCATATATTATTTATAAATAAATCCTATTGCTATATTATTCATATTGTGTACGTAGACAAGCAGGCTCTAAAGCTTCAGCTCTTGACGTTTTCTGACATTGTATTTTAAATTCATCTCGTGCTCGGCATTGGGAAAGCAAACATCGTGAAGACTGAAGCTATGAATAAATCCAACTATACCCACAAACTCGTTACAGTTTTTCTTTAAATGTATAGAAATAAATAAAATAAATCAGCGTCACGTTTATGCCGAACGCAGGGTAGGCAGAGGGAATCTAGTGTTCGAACACTCCATTTTTCGCCGTTTCAGGATTCCGTACCTTTTAATGGAAAAAGGAACCCTTATAAGATCACGTTGTTTAACGCTTGAAGAAATCGAGTTCAAATTCAAACCATATACTTACTTAGATCTACGGTCCCATGATTTGCTGAAAAAATCGTATTTCTATATATACTTTAAGAAAAGATATGATGGATACGGCTTTGAGTTCCGCCTCTCCACACGCAATGCCTCGATAAATTACTTAACACTACGTTCCCTCTGCCTACCCTGCGATACGAAGGATACAGCGAGAAGCTGATTATTATGTGGACGGACCATACATCTAAGTTAATTTTCCCCGAGAAAGTGTAATTCATGTAAATTCCATAGCTCTTTACAAATAATTTTACTGTTGGTATTTCAATTTGTACAGTAGCTAGTTAATCTATCTATATATATAAAATCGAAAGGTCAGTCACTCATCACGAAATCTCAGAAACTACATGTGCTAGGAATCTTAAATTTTGCATAGGAGTTACTTATAGGACGTAGGTACTCGCTAAGGCGGGAATTTGCAATATTCGACTCCTAAGGGGTTGTTTTTGAGGTTGAAAGTTTGTATGAAACTTCGTTACTACAAATGCTAGGAGTCTCAAATTTTGCTCACTTATAGGACGTACTCATGGAGACAGAAATTAATAATAACGTAGTTCACGCAGGCGAAGCCGCGGACGTGCCGCTAGTATAAGATAAATGCCTATTTTCTATATCTTTTATAGTTTGTTATATACAAGAAGTATATATAGGGTAAATACATTTAGAAATCAACACAATATGGTGCTACCATTAAGTTTACGTATGCCTCATAATGCTTCACATGTGTTTTAATATCGTCTTTTTGTTTGTTTAGGGGGATGTGTTTAACCCATCATGTGGGATGACGTTGTTTTAGTAAACATCGGCCTGAGAACAATTTTTTGTATATCCCGTAACAATATTAGTTTACTTTAAATTTTAATTTTAAAAAATGCATATATTGCTATGTTTATGCTTCTTATTTTATTAAATTCAAATTCAAATTCAAAATATTCTTCATTCAAATAAACTTATTATAAGCACTTTCTTGATCACTTGAATCGTCGAATGAACATATAAACAAAAAGCTACCACCGGTTCGGAAGGCAGTTCTTCTTAAATATACCTTGTACCTTTATAAAGACTAAGTAAGTATTTCCCGATTTCTCAGAACTTTTATTATAAAGTGTGAACCAATTCAACATGCCAGTAAAATCGATACACCCATAAACAATTCATAAATTAATAGCAAATGGAAGTATCGACCAATTTTCACTTATGTATGTAGCTTGATGAGAATGTATGGCTTAGTGATCAGGGTCTTGAAAAGCTTTCAAAAGGCGCAGATTCGGATCCCGCTTCGTTCGATTTTTATTCGTTTTATAAATATCGTGTATTTAGGGACAAGGTTACGGACGAATTGAATTAAAAATATCGGCAAACTCCTTTGATTTCTACAATCCTACATAGGAAAAATATCTAAATATATAAATTTAAACACACATACCTACATGTATATAATCTATACATAGACTAATAATAACATTACCCTCTTTCGCGTCGCGCAATCGGATAAAAACAAAATCGATTTATAATCGCTTCCTATTATCTATAGTCAGCCTGTTTAAGCTTAAACAAGATATTCTTAACAAAAGTTTCAAACTCAATGCACCTGTTAAAAATAAATAACTTAAAAACGTTTATCGCTTTGTCTGTCCATCGCACGGTCACTCCTTTTAATTGGTTTCCATACTTTACAGTAAAGGTGTCCTACACTCAGTAATAAATTACATGGTGAAATTAAGCTGTTCTAACAAGTAAGAGTTTTGTTTGATAAAGGAGATAAATAAATAACGATTGTAAATATACGACTGTAAAAATAGTAAAAAAATAATCAATCCCGTGGATGGCGACGGTTGTGGATTCAATCCACTCGAGGAAATGAAATAATTTTTTTTTTGGTTTTCTTGCTGTCCACACACTATGCCTCGAGAATTTGGCGGAAAGAGGGAAACGGAAGTGTCTTAATGTGAACGGAGTGTCTTAACACTAGGTTCCCAGGTAACCACCGCCTATTATGCTGAGTGCGATATAGCGTGAGGCTGAAAAAAAAATTATAATATGTAGCTGCTATGTTGTAGGTACACCTACAGTTTAGCGATAAAAGCGATAGATCGGATCCATTTACCCTAAATATTATATTGCAGACACGATACAATTAATATGTAAATTAGTATTTCAATTTGCATTGAAATGTTTTTTAAATATATTTTTTTTAAGATTAAAAGCCAGTCGTGGCGTAGGATCAGAAAATATGACTGTAAACGCGACTAGTCACTACTATCAAAATCACTAGATTGATCCCCACTCGAGGAGAAGAAATATTTGACCACTATACTGACTTGACCTATTTAATTATAATATTAAAAAACTATAACTCGTAATAAATATATATATTTATTTTTAAAATTTTAATTTTCATAAATGTATCTAAATGAAAAATCATTTAAATCATTCACAATAGGTGTAAAAATAGAAAAAAATAAAACAGGAACAGAAATAATAATCCATGTACTATAATGAGAAAATAAATATATAAGACCCAAACCTAAACAAGGCAAACTCGACTTCCTTTATATGATACCAAAAAGCAATACATAGGTATGAAATTCAAACATTTCAAATACCAAAACTGTGGCCGCAGGGGACTTTGAGTGAGCCGCCAATTAAAATACCTTCCTAAGCCCCACCCGGACTAAGGACGATCATTAGCTAGGTAACGAGGTATCGAGGTTCCCAGAAATAGTGTATTCGAAGTTATTTACTATAAGAAATAAATATTTATTAATGAAAAATGTTAACATTTTATATTAGTGAACGTATGCGTATATTTGCTGTCTGAGGTGAAAATTTTGTTGCAGCTATTTTTTTCAACAGTATATTTGCATAATATTGAAAAAAAAATGATATTTGTAATGGAGCCTCAATTCTTCAGGAACATTCTTATGAAATTAAAAATAATATTTTGTTTTGTTTGTTTATTTAACTTTTTAATTATCTTTTTCATTACACTTTAAAGAACAACTTTTTAACAAATAAATACAAAGACAAAATAAATTTAATCGACTTACAGTAAGGTAATTAATCTAGTAGGTACAGTAGAAAATCATTATTAAAACTCAAATATTTTATAACGATATCAAATTCGCTATCTTTTTTTCCGAGCACTAAATAAGATCTTCAGCCGGTACCTGCCCTAAGATAATAAATTTTCATTAGCGTCAGCATAGTTTGTTCTTTTTCTCGTTGTCAAATCTGAGGACCAATTAATTTGGTGGGAACTTTCGATTCGTCGCTAAAAGCTCGGAATGTCGTGTGTCCTGGGAACGCCTTGATTCATCTTCACATTATAGGACAGTATATAATGATGAGACAATATATAAAAACAGCATGTGTTTTTGTTACTTAGTGTCAAGACACTCCGTTATCTGGTTCCAATGAGTTGAAATTTACACCGCTCTCTATCTTAACAGAGCGAGGACGTGAAAATAATTCATTCCCCATAGTAGAGTATGAACTCATAAACATCGCGTTTATATTTAGACGCATTTTTTGCTTCAATTAATATAAGGAAAACTGTTAAAAAGGTAATGCAACATATACAAATTCTAGGAAAGTTAAATTTTGTAAGTGACTATTTCTATTTAGGTACATGTACATAATGCTTCTTTAAATGTGCATAATTTATACTATGACGTTTTTAGCATAGCTCTCGTCTATCAAGGTATATACGCGCGATATTTTAAATATTTCAAATTACTTTAATATTATAAAATACCATAATAAAATATTATATACTAGTGGGCCCGGACGCGGCTACGCCCGCGAAAATGTAAGCCTAAATAATTAAAATAAGTTAAAAAATAATAATAAGTGGAGATTTATTATTAGAAAAAATATCTGAGTAGCCGAAATGAACAAACAAAAGAAGTAAAAGTAACTAAAGGAAATTCTTAATATTAGAAAAAGTACCTAAAGTTTGCCGTGCGCGCGTACTAAACATTTTTCTATATTAAATAATTATTAATTTTTGCGAACAATATTAAATAAAATTCCAAATGATTAAAATTACGACATTTTAAGTGTATAACATCGGTATAGATAACCGAACTGAGATAAATTAATTATAAGCAGCAAATAATTACATAAAAAATAATAGTAATTCGAAAATATATAAAAATTTACAAAATCATCAAAGTCATCTGCCCGTTCGCGACGATCATACTGTACCACTCGTAGGCTAGGTCATTTGGAATCAGTGACATCTTAATTATTTATTAGAATGTTATACAGTAAACTATAATTTCCATCAAGATGAAATGCTAAAAGTGACTCTTATATTTATTTTCATAAGGATGAATATCAAATTATAGAAATCATCTAATTTTTGTTAATGTATACAAATCTATATCAGCGCGCGCCATGTATGTATTAATTAAGCAAACTCACTTTGAGTGACGTTTTCTTAAAAGAACAAACTTTGCAAGCCGTTGCTTAGCAACGCGTAGCGAAGATTGTTATTAACATGGCGGAATAAATTGCTTGTCAAATTTATTATTTTAATATATTGGTATATATCGAAAATATTACAAATATGAGAAAAAAAAAGTATCCTATGTTCATCCCGGGACCCTCAAGTATCTCTATATGAGTATTTTATCACAATTAAATTAGCGGTTTGGCCCTGATTGCGTAAAAGACAGACAGACAGACAGACAGACAGACAGACAGACAGAGTTACTTTCGAATTTATAATATAGGTATGGATTACTTAGAACATAAAAATAAACTGTTCTTTCTAAGCAACATCAAGACTAAACACATACTTTAACAAACGCTGAACATTAGGCAGGAGGATAAGGTAGGTAAGAAGGATATCGGAATGGGGAGCTTTTATCCAGGTCATACAAATTATAAATGGTTCCTGGCCACGAAGGTCAATTATGTCTTCATTATTTAAACCGGGCCTGCAATGTTCTCATAGCAATTTATACTTTAGGAATAATCACTGTATAGGAATAATATAAGTTGCAAGACTTGTTCAAGAAAATTACAGAAAATAGGAATTGTAAACGTAATTTACAGTATATTTACAAGTCCCAACAAAATATGATATGAAGGAACGGAGTGTCTTAACATTAAGTTCTCTCCGACTACCCCACTGTGTGCGGGATACAGCGTGAAGCTAATTTGATTTTAGCTGAAGAGGCATTAAGATCATTTAAAAATAGATATATTTTTTGCTATAAATTTAAATACGGTACGTATTGCGGTAACTATTGTATCGAGTAACTTTCAGTGAAGCTTAAAGTTTTATACATGCAGATATAGGTACTTTATCTTTGATTACTTTGATTCACATTGGCAATTCAATTTAAGGTAAAACTACTTAAAAAGGCAAGTGTCTATTTAAAATTATTTATGTGTTCAATTTTGAACACACTATTTACAGAGCACAAACTGAACTACTTGTCTATCTAAATGTTGTATTTCATATTATTGTATATAAATACTGTTACTTTTATTTTCAAGTTAGCTTCCCCATACTATAATTCGTCTGCATTGGTACCATCCTAGGTATTTATTGATTTTATCTCAGTAACAGACACTATCATTTGTCAATGTACGATAAAGATTAATGACAGATCCACAGTATTTACAAAAGTGTTATTATAAATTTTCATTTTAGGATTGGTATTTTTACCATACTATATAAATAACTATACTAACTAAACTATACTATATAAATCCAATAATCTATATATATAAAAGGACTTGTCCTCACTGACTGAGGTAAGACGCACGCACAGCCGTAACCGCTGATGGTAGAAACGTTAAATTTGGACAAAAGTTTACTTTCGTAACCTGGACATCCACTAAGAAGGGATTTTGAAAAATTTGAACCCTAAAGGGGTGAAATAGGGGTTAAAAGTTTGTATGGAAAAAAATTTAAATCGGCACCGAATTTTATAAAATTTGAAATTTAGATTTTTAAAAGTATTTAATTGAACACATATTTCATCGTTTTCTAGAATTCTCTCCCTAAGGGTGCAAATAATGGGTTGAAAAGTTTGTATAGGTTTTTTTTAAAATCGTCACCAATTTTTATAAAATTTGAAATTCAGACTCTTAAACGTGTATAATTAAACATATGTTTCATGGTTTTCTAGAATTCACCCCCTAAGGGTGTAAATAAGG